>JAXGGT010000116.1:8158334-8196369 GCA_035583425.1 Marsdenia floribunda | reverse complement strand
AACTTATTAAATCTTAAAACCTAATATCAGTAGGACTTCTTATGAAATCAAATAACTTATTGATAAATACTAATAATTATGTATTCCATAACACTTAATAATTAATAAGTCTCAAAATTCCTTAATTGCCCTTAACTTGGGTCTGGGTATCACATACTACCCTCCTTACAAAAGTTTTGTCCTCGAAACTGAGAATATTATCATTTCTTAAGAAATAAAATATCAATTCAAACTTAAATTATATTCAAACGCAAACCACACCTGCTTCTACTGTGCACTCTATATAAAATAATATCTTAATCTATAGGTCAAATAAATTTTAATACTTATCAATAGTCTACCACCAAACTAAAATACAAAATCATCACTTAAGCATTCTAAGGATTCGCAACCTCTTGCTTTGATACCACTAAATGTCACACCCCAAAATCAAGGTGCGGCACGTCCGTACCCTCAAAGTTTCCCTAAAGAGCACAAGGTCTTTTTCACAACAATATTCAAAATTTAGCCCCAAATATTGGACGAGAGAAATCTAAATCCTTAATACTAGAGATAATCCCAAAAATAAATACAAATACAATATCACAATTATAATCTTCCAAGGAAATTATGAAACAGAGTTAGGGGGTAATATCCCAAAATAAAAACATAAACAATCTCCAAAAAGGATAATTATACAACTCAAACTCACATTTAATCTAATCATGAGAGTCAAGGTCCCCACATTTTCTCTTATCATCATCAATATCTGCAAAAAGCAGAAATGAAGGGAAGCGAGTGAGCTAGAAAGCCCAGTGAATAAACAGAATGTCTCTCTTTTCCTTGTTTTTCGAAATATCAGAGGAAAAAAGTGAAGTCAAAAGGATATATTAAAAAAACATTTAATCAAAATAAACTTCCCCATTACAAAACTGTTTTTAATCAAATCGATAACATAACAAATTCAAATCATTTACAGAGGGTCAAGAAAGTATAGTCACTTGTTGGTTTAACCAAATTCGCCCTAGCTGTACTCCCGCCAGGACGGCCAAAACTTATCAAAAGTGTGAGCTTTTTCACCATGCTCAATGGGTTCAGAACTTATAATTTGGAAACATGTTTCCCCAACTAATTTCTAAATAGACTTAAGCCAAAAAATTATTTTTAGGGAAAGCTTAAGTCAATTTCAGCCAATTGTGTTTTCTTTCAAAAAAATAAAGAAATAGAATTCTTTTGTAAAAATATTTAGGAAGCTAAAAATCTTTAGAAGGTTAATAAAAATCTTTATGAAGTAAATTTTTGAAGCAAATAATAAAAAGGAAAATCTTTCAATTAACTTTAAAAATAGACAAAAAGAAGATTCTTCTAGGAATAAAAATAAACGAATTATTTCCTTCAGAAAGAAACGAAAGAAACAAGAATTCAAAGAATTTATTAAGAAACAAAAATCAGGAATTCAACTCAATTTGATGAAACAAATAAACAAGAATTCAAGGATTTCTATCAAAAGACAAAAATCAAGATATGAACGATCAATTGATGAAGCGAAGGAAACCAAGAATTCAAATAATATTACAAAGAAAAGAAAATTAAGAATTCAAAGCTCAATCTGATAAAACAAGAAGACCACGAATTTAAAGAATTTTATCAAATAAAACAAGATGCAAAGAAAATCAAATATCTCATTTACTTACCTCTTACGATTTGAAGAAACAGGGATGTCAAAACAAATTAATTCGTTCGGAGATAAACAAAAACTAGAAATTATTTCAAGAAACTAGAAAATCGAAATATTCTATTTACTCACCACCATGGTCGATCTCCAATCAAAGTCTGATATCACACCTATTTGATCTCTGAATTCCAACCTAATTATCATAATTCAATTTAGATTCTCTCGAATAAACCAAATTGAAACCAAAAGAAAACAGAGGATTGACTTACCTTGTTGATTTTCTCTAATAACTCTTTTCACAAATCCGTCTCTTAAATAGACAACTATAAGATTTATCTTAAAAGAAAAGATAATTATTAAATATTAAAAACTAACATGAGTAGGATTCCTTATCAGATCAAATAACTTATTAAATCTTAAAACTTAATATCAGTAGGACTTCTTATGAAATCAAATAACTTATTGATAAATACTAATAATTATGTAATCCATAACACTTAATAATTAATAAGTCTTAAAATTCCTTAATTGCCCTTAACTTAGGTTTGGGTATCACATACTACCTCCTTACAAAAGTTTCGTCCTCGAAACTTAGAATATTATCATTTCTTAAGAAATAAAATATCAATTCAAACTTAAACTATATTCAAACGCAAACCACACATGCTTCTACTGCGCACTCTAAATAAAATAATATCTTAATCTATAGCTCAAATAAATTTTAATACTTATCAATAGTCTACCACTAAACTAAAATACAAAATCATCACTTAAGCATTCTAAGGACTCGTAACCTCTTGCTTTGATACCACTAAATGTCACGCCCCAAAATCGAGGCGCGGGACGACCGTAATCTCGAAGTTTCCCCAAAGAGCACAAGGTCTTTTTCACAACACTATTCAAAATTTAGCCCCAAATATTGGACGAGTGAAATCTAAATTATAAATACAAGAGATAATCCCAAAAATAAATACAAATACAATATCATAACTATAATCTTCCAAGGAAATTCTGAAAAAGAGTTAGAGGGTACTATCCCAAAATAAAAACATAAACAATCCCAAAAAGGATAATTATGCAACCCAAACTAACATTTAATCTAATCATGAGAGTCAAGGTCCCCACATATTCTCTTATCATCATCAATATATGCAAAAAGCAGAAATAAAGGGAATGGAATGAGTTAGAAAGCCCAGTGAATAAACAGAATGTCTCTCTTGTCCTTGTTTTTCGAAATATCAGAGGAAAAAAGTGAAGTGAAAAGGATATATTCTGAAAATATTTAATCAAAATAAACTTCCCCATTACAAAACTGTTTTTAATCAAAAATAACATAACAAATTCAAATCTTTTACAGAGGCTCAAGAAAATATAGTCACTTGTTGGTTTAACCGAATTCGACCCTAGCTGTACTCCCTCCTGGACAGCCTGAAATTATCAAAAGTATGAGCTTTTTCACCATGTTCGATGGGTTCAAAACTTATAATTTGGAAACATGTTTCCCCAACTAATTTCTAAACAGACTTGAGCCAAAAACTTATTTTTGGGGAAAACTTAAGTTAATTTCAACCAAATGTGTTTTCTTTCAAAAAAAATAAAGAAATAGAATTCTTTTGTAAAAATATTTAGGAAGCCGAAAATCTTTAGAAGGTTAATAAAAATCTTTATGAAGTAAATCTTTGAAGAAAATATTAAAAAGGAAAAATCTTTTGATTAACTTAAAAATAGACAGAAAGAAGATTTTTGCAGAAATAAAAAGAAATGAATTATTTCCTTCAGAATAAAACGAAAGAAACAAGAATTCAAAGAATTTATTAAGAAACAAAAATCACGAATTCACCTCAATTTGATGAAACAAATAAACAAGAATTCAAAGATTTCTATCAAAAGACAAAAATCAAGATATGAAAGATAAATTGATGAAGCAAAGCAAACCAAGAATTCAAATAATATTATAAAGAAAAGAAAATTAAGAATTCAAAGCTCAATATGATAAAACAAGAAGACTACGAATTCAAAGAATTTTATCAAGTAAACGAGATGCAAAGAAAATCAAATATTTCATTTACTTACCTCTTACGATTTGAAGAAACAGGGATATCAAAACAAATCAATTCGTTCAGAGATAAACAAAAAGAAGAATTTGTTTCAAGAAACTAGAAAATCCAAATATTCTATTTACTCACCGCCATGGTCGATCTCCAATCAAAGTCTGATATCATACCTATTTGATCTCTAAATTTCAACCTAATTATCATAAATCAATTTTGATTTTTTCGAATAAACCAAATTGAAACCAAAAGGAAACAATGGATTGACTTACCTTGTTGATTCTCTAAAATCGAATTTTTTCTAATAACTCTTCTCACAAATTCGTCTCTTAAATAGACAACTATAAGATTTATCTTAAAAGAAAAGATAATTATTAAATATTAAAACCTAACATGAGTAGGACTCCTTATCAGATCAAATAACTTATTAGATCTTAAAACCTAATATCAGTAGGACTTCTTATGAAATCAAATAACTTATTGATAAATACTAATAATTATGTGATCCATAACACTTAATAATTAATAAGTCTTAAAATTTCTTAATTGCCCTTAACTTGGGTCTGGGTATCACATACTACCCTCCTTACACAATTTTTGTCCTCGAAACTTAGAATATTATCATTCCTTGAGAAATAAAATATCAATTCAAATTTAAACTATATTCAAACGCAAACCATACATGCTTCTGCTGCGCACTCTATGTAAAATGATATCTTAATCTATAGGCCAAATAAATTTTAATACTTATCAATAGTCTACCACCAAACTAAAATACAAAATCATCACTTAAGCATTCTAAGGATTCGCAACCTCTTGCTTTGATACCACTAAATGTCACGCCCCGAAATCGAGGCACGGGACGACCGTAACCTCGAAGTTTCCCCAAAGAGCACAAGGTCTTTTTCACAACACTATTCAAAATTTAGCCCCAAATATTGGATGAGAGAAATCTAAATCCTAAATACAAGAGATAATCCCAAAAATAAATACAAATGCAATATTGTAACTATATCTTCCAAGGAAATTCTAAAAAAGAGTTAGGGGGTACTATCCCAAAACAAAAACATAAACAATCTCCAAAAAGGATAATTATGCAACCCAAACTAACATTTAATCTAATCATTAGAGTTAAGGTCCTCACTATTCTCTTATCGTCATCAATATCTGCAAAAAGCAAAAATAAAGGGAAGGGAGTGAGCTAGAAAGCCTAGTGAATAAACAGAATGTCTCTCTTTTCCTATTTTTTCGAAATATCAAAGGAAAAAAGTGAAGTCAGAAGGATATATTCTAAAAACATTTAATCAAAATAAACTTCCCCATTACAAAACTGTTTTCAATCAGATCGATAACATAACAAATTCCAATCTTATACAGAGGCTCAAGAAAGTATAGTTACTTGTTGGTTTAAACAAATTCGACCCTAGCTATACTTCCACCAAGACGGCTAGAACTTATCAAAAGTGTGAGCTTTTTCACCATGCTGGATGGGTTCAGATCTTATAATTTGGAAACATGTTTCCCCAACTAATTTCTAAATAGACTTGAGCCAAAAATTTATTTTTGGGGAAAGCTTAAGTCAATTTCAGCCAATTGTGTTTTCTTTCAAAAAAATAAAGAAATAGAATTCTTTTGTGAAAATATTTAGGAAGCTGAAAATCTTTAGATGGTTAATAAAAATCTTTGTGAAGTAAATCTCTAAAGAAAATAATAAAAAGGAAAATCTTTTGATTAACTTTAAAAATAGACAGAAAGAAGATTCTTGCAGGAATAAAAAGAAACGAATTATTTCCTTCAGAAAGAAATGAAAGAAACAAGAATTCAAAGAATTTATTAAGAAATAAAAATCAAGAATTCAACTCAATTCGTGAAACAAATAAACAAGAATTCAAAGATTTCTATCAAAAGACAAAAATCAAGATATGAAAGATCAATTGATGAAGCGAAGGAAACCAAGAACTCAAATAATATTGTAAAGAAAAGAAAATTAAGAATTCAAAGCTCAATCTAATAAAACAAGAAGACCACGAATTCAAAGAATTTTATCAAGTAAACGAGATGCAAAGAAAATCAAATATCTCATTTGCATACCTCTTACGATTTGAAGAAACAGGGATATCAAAACAAATCAATTCGTTTGGAGATAAACAAAGAGAAGAATTTTTTCGAGAAATTACAAAATCGAAATATTCTATTTACTCACTACCATGGTCGATCTCCAATCAAAGTCTAATATCCCACCTATTTGTTCTCTGAATTCCAACCTATTTATCATAAATCAATTTAGGTTTTCTTGAATAAACCAAATTGAAACCAAAATGAAACAGAGGATTGACTTACCTTGTTTATTCCCTTAAATTGAATTTTCTCTAATGAATCTTCTCACAAATCCGTCTCTTAAATAAACAACTATAGGATTTATCTTAAAAGAAAAGATAATTATTAAATATTAAAACCTAACATTAGTAGGACTCTTTATCAGACCAAATAACTTATTAAATCTTAAAAACTAATATCAATAGGACTTCTTATGAAATCAAATAACTTATTGATAAATACTAATAATTATGTAATCCATAACACTTAATAATTAATAAGTCTTAAAATTCCTTAATTGCCCTTAACATAGGTCTGGGTATCACAAGTTTTCACAACAAGTCCTGATGGCTAGGAACCAGATGATGACTCATAGCCAAACCTTAATCCTCTTGATCAAGAACCAGTGCTGATTCCACTTCCACTGTAAGAAGAATCCTCTTAGGTGACTCCATGTTATATGATGCGTCCTTCCTCATCTGCTTATGATGAAATGTTTCCCTCTCTGGATTCCTTCAACAAGGATCAAGCAAGGCATGTCTGAAAAATAAGAAACCCTATAGTAGTAGACATCAAAGGACAGGAAAAACTAGTCTCTGCTGTAGAAGTAGCACTTAACTAGCAGGCTAATAATTCTTTGGCCCAAAACCAGGCTCTAAAGAAGATTATCAGTAATCAACAAACTCTTCAAGAGCGGTTCACACAACAAAGCAGTGAAGTAACGACTCAGGTCCAGTTTCTCAACAGAACAATTGCAGAGATGAAAGCAAAGATAGACAATCTTCATCAACAACTTTCTTACTTGGTCCAATACAAAATAGAATGGTCTCCACAAATGGCGAAAATGTTAAAAGAAAAGGAATTCCTATAGGATCAGCTCAGAGCATTAGAAACCTACTATCAATCTCTAAAAATCTAATCAGATGTCTCTTTTCCTTCCTCATAGTTCCCCCGTTTTCCCTCTTTATTACCCCCATTAATATCTTATACCTTGAGTCCATATTCACAAGCAATGTCTTTTTGGAAAGACTTGCCCTACCTTAAAAGGCCTAAATTTAAAAAAAAAAAAAAAAAAAAGAAGACCCAAAGCACCATTCCTCCTTCACAACCAGACTCCTCACAGAAAACTAAGACCCTCCTTTGACGACCTTAGCCAAATCCCTATCAAATCCAACATAATGGGGCATCCGATCCACTCAAGAGATGATGATCCTTGACAATGACCCTAACTCAATTACCTCTTTTCTTAAGAACCTTACTACCTCTACCAGGTTTCCTCTCATTGCAAATATTGCACCTACAGTTACCACTTAATTTGATACTTTTGATTCTTTTGATAGACTATTCATGATGGACCCAGAACTTGGGGTGGAAGACCCAGATGATATGCACGAAGATGAGCAAACAACTCAAGCATAACAACACCATCCTATTGTCAGAAGTATAGAACATCCTTGCAAGTTCACAATTGATGATATTCCTCCATTACAATGGAGAGAAAGATTTCAATCATTATATGCTTGGCTTACTACAGATCTTCAACAACATCCTTTTAACCAAGTCCTCAAACGATTTGTGGCCAGATTAGAAAGCAGACTTCATGATTTCTTTAATTCATTAGGCAAATATAGATAGATACAATTTCTCCAAATACAATCCCCAGAAGAAGTGATTGTGGTAATGCACAGACACTTTCTTGGAGAAATTCCAAGAAAGTGTACACGACATCACAACTGCAAGAATAGAATATCTGAAGATGAAATGCTACTCAATCAAATTAAAAGATCTAGAAATGTACTATGACTAAATGTGCAAGAGATTTTATATCATTAATCAAATTGATGATACAAATCTAAAGTAGGCCTTTATAAACTCAGTCCCTGATGAGTTAGCTGGTGATACCATGATACGAATCAAGAATTTCAATATTGGTTGGAATCAAATTATGATTCGACAAATTTAGCAGCTGATGCAACAAGCTTTGGAAAAATTGTGTAACCAGACAAAGCTTTTCCAACATTATCAGTCCAACGTAAAAGTCCTTGGGCAGGCATGTTCGGAATCCCATTTGTAGATCAAGTACAAAAACAACAACAACTGTCTCTATGCCCAAAAATCTTCAAAGAAGAAGCGGTTCAAAAGGCGCAAATAATTCTTTTTCAAGAAAAAGGAAAAAGGATCGAGAAGAAAAAGATGGATGTTCCTAAAACGGAGGCACAATCGTGGAAATAAGGGTGATAGATGCTACTTGTGCAACAAGAGAGGGCATTTTGCAAAGAATTGCCCAAACAAGAAGAAAAGAATCTAGTTCATGATCCAAATAAAGCCACACCTTCAGTATGAAGACTCATCAGACATCGAATCATTATTTGAACTGGATGATGATCCCACTGAAGCAATTATGGTAATTGCTCATTCCAATGATGAAGATGACTTTATTCTTCAGGTAGTGAAACTGACTCAAGTTCATCCGATGAAGAATTGATAGCTCTCTTCAAGCCCAATTTGATGCTCATACAACCGTATCCCCTGATATGTGCTAAGGTATTGCTGAAACATCATCACCTAGCAATTCTAATAATCTCCTTAGTAGATACTGGAGTAGCCTCATCAATCATGAATCCTAAACTACTTCCCTCAGATTATTGGAAATCACACCGTCAAATCTTCAATGCTGCAAATGGAGATGACTTTATCATAGACAAGGTGAGTACGCCAATTTAGATTCAGCTCTTTTCCAAATCTCATCATTACTCACCAAGTCCTTGGATCCCCCCTACCATAAAAGGATTTGATCATTGGCTTTGATCTTTTGAACCAAATCCAAAATCTTTCTTTTACCCTAAAAGGTCTAGGTTATAAAAGCCAAATCCTTCCTTGGCTTTTTCATTCAGAACTTTTCCAAATCTCATCATTACTCACCAAGTCCTTGGATCCCCCCTACCATAAAAGGATTTGATCATTGGCTTTGATCTTTTGAACCAAATCCAAAATCTTTCTTTTACCCTAAAAGGTCTAGGATATAAAAGCTAAATCCTTCCTTGGCTTTTTCATTCATAACATTTCCAAATTTCTCCAATCACCAATCCATTTGACTCTATCAAAACTGACATTATCCGAATTTCTTGTGCCGATTCTCATTATGAATTCTTAAATAAATGCTCAACTTCCTTGTGGAAAAACCCAGAATTCTTCATCTCTCTCCTATAGTCCCAAAATAAATAAGGTATCCCCCAAAAGGCCAGTCACAGTGGAATGTCCCCAAAACACTATAAGTTAGCCACCTCTGAATTCAAATAACTCGTATCAGAAAATCTCATTGAGCCTACTTCTTCACCTTGGGCATCTGAAGCTTTCTATGTCAACAAAAGGTCTGAACAAGCCAGAGAAAAGTTAAGGTTGGTAATCAATTACCAAACTGTAAATAAGTTTCTTGAAGATGACAAGTTTCCTCTTCCTAGAAAAGATATCATTTTTCAATATCTTCCTAATGCTAAGATATTTTCAAAGTTTGATCTCAAAGTAGGTTTCTGTGAATTAGGAATTTCTCCTAAAGAAGGCTTCAAGATTGCATTTTGCATCCCAAACCACCACTACTAGTGGACAATCATGCCCTTTGGCCTAAAGGTTACACAATCATATTTTCAAAAGGCCATGACAAAGATTTTTGAACTCCGCATTCCTCATATTTTGATCTATATTGATGACATTCTATTGTTTTCACAAGATATATATTGGCATGTGCATGTGATCAAACATTTTCATGTAATTGTTCAAAAATATTGTATCATGCTTTCTGAAAAGAAAATGATATTAGGCACTTTTGAAATTGATTTTCTCAGTATGAAACTTTTCAATGGAAATTATGTCCCTCAACCTCATATTATAGAAAAATTGCAAGAATTTCTAGATGAAATCCTCTCTGTCACACAATTGCAACAATTTCTTGGAATTGTTAATTATATTAGCAGTTTCATCAAAGGAATCTCATTATGCAGGTCATTACTCTCATCCAGACTGAAGAAAGATCCTCGTCCTTGGATAACAAGACACACTCAAGCTATTCAAACACTAAAGTAGATCTCCAAGTCTTTACCCCCACACCAGATACCTTCCACAAGTATAAGAATACTCCAAACAGGCGCATCAAATGAACATATGGGGTGCTATTCTATTCTAAGAATTACATGGAAAAGGAGACTTGTTGTTATCAAAGTGGACAGTTCATAGAATCTGAAAAACACTACCATTCTACCTTTAAAGAGATCCTAGTAGTAAAAAGATGAATTGGAAAATTCAAATTTTTCCTCATCGTTCACAACTTTGACATAGAAATGGATATGACATCTTTCCCCCAAGATAATGTACTTCAAAAACAAGATGATCCCTGACTCGCAACTCCTCCAATGGAAAAATTGGTTCTCTAGGTACACCTTCTTTGTAAAACACATCCCATGCAAGAAAAACATTCTAGCAGGTTTTCTCAACAGACCCATGAAACCTTCACAACCCATTTATATGGCCCAATTCGATGTCTCTAACCTCCCACCAGAAGTTGCATAAACTATTATTGATCTTACCCTGCCTCTAAGAAGCTCTTTGAACTATAGAATCTTTCACATAATCCTGCTCCACCAATTCGGCAATTCAATTTTTTGAGGAATCACAAACAACCTAGATCACCCCTACCTTACTATCTTCCACATCTGCAACCCCTGGAATTTACCAAAGGTATCGCTGTGTTATTTTTGGTATCTTTTAGAAGTGCACATCATTGCATTCAACTTCAATGCTTCCAAACTAATTTCATACATACAGTGTTGTGATAATAACAAAGATTACAATATTGAACATCTTGTTCAGTTTAAAATCCTCTATTGGTTCTTTTCATAAAACGGTTTGTTCCAATTTTTGATTCCCAGATCAAATAAGTATGTGGTAATGCTCTACAGCATCCTATTATCAAACGGTTCTTTATCATTTTTCTCGAGAATAGGTACTTGCATAGACTGGTCTCAATATTATCAATCCAAAAGTTCAAAGGTATCTTCAAGAACAAGTTTGTACAAAAAATAGGATACCCCCAAGATCAAGTCAACAGTATGCTCTCATCTCACATTTAATAGACTAATATTAGATTGAATCATCCTTATTAGTCAGATTTCTAGGCAAACCACCCATTCCAAGATGAAGTCCTCATTCACATGGAATCACAGTGAGAATTACATTTCTTTGACCATGAAGGACATAGAATAATGTTTTTTTTTCCCAAAACTAGATAGCTCAAACGATGAAGATGGATTCTCAGATTACCCACTCATGCCACATGATGGATTAGATTACGACAACGAAGTAGAGGACCACACTTCATGACATAACTCGTGAAGATCCATGTAGCAAACCAAAATCCAATAGAAATCTCAAAAATCTTAGATTCCTTGTCCTATCTTATCTGTAACTCTATCCCTTTGGATAGCTTTTTAGTTTTTCCTATCTCAATAGTTTGTTATATATATATAAAGAAAAAAAAAGTCTAAATTATGTTTAATTTCATTTTCAAGTCCGCATTCTCAGCTATAAATACAGCCTCTTTGTATCCTTATCCCTTATAGGTGATAAAGGGAGAAACCTTCTGTAACATATTCTCTCAATAAAAATTTTTAGTATGTGTTTTTGTAAACTTTCTTCTCTATTGTCCTTTTTTCAAAATTTTATCATGCATTAAGTATTTATCACCAAATTTACTTGATTTTTAGTGATTACTATATTTATGTTTTAGTGCTTACCTAGATTTGGTATCAGAGCCATGGCCACTTAATTTTTCTTCTGAAGGAAAGGTTGTGTTGTTTCCAATATTTCTTTAAGCAACATTGTTTTTATCAGAGTTAGCGATTAAGACAAATCCTGATTGGTAGTTTCTATTCAGTAACTTGTTATAGTATATTCTGTGTTATACTTGATTGCCATAATTTGGATCTTTCTAGCAAACACATCAGAACAACAAGTTGTATACTGAACAAATGAACACTAGATGAGTCTTGATTGCTTACAAACTAAACACATTCTATTACTGTTTTGACATGAAAACTGAAGAGAGCTTTGTCAACCTAGGTGAGTCATTTTGTGTGCTTTGTTATGTAAGTTTATTTTGTCAAAAATGGAAATGGCATGTTTTGTTTGAAAAAGGTTTTCCAGAATGATTTTTTTCTTAAGAAATCCTGATTAACCTTCCTGACCTTCATCCTTATCATAATGTCTTCTTCTATAAGTCAAGTGTTGGTTCCCCAGCCTCCTCTCTCTCGATCTACCTCTTCCTATGAAATTGATTACCCTTCAAAGATAGTAAATACCCTCTATTCGATTATCCTATTGGAAATCCTTATTAGATCTACCAAAAATCCAAAAATCCAAAAATCCTTTCGGTCATAAATTTAGACAGTTTTTTTGTAGCCCCTCAATGCCTTTGTAATCGAAAGACTTTGTGCAAGCCTCTCATTACACTACTCATTCTCTAGCAGCTACCTCAAAAGAACAGTATGTGATTCTCCAAATCCCTCCAGAATTTCCTGAAAAATGGATACGAGAAGGATATAGTCATATTCATTTTAGTGCCATATGACTAGCATTAACACTACATGCAAAAAAAGGGGCTTCCTACAGTGTTAAGAATAGCATTGTTGGACTCTAGATTTATCAAGTATTAGTATGTAGTTATTGATACAATTTAGACCACACTCAATGTGGGCACTGCATTTGTAACACTGCTCCCAAATTTCACCATGTGTTTGAAGGATCCCTCACTTCAAACCACTTTCAATGTCCAGATCCAGATCACAGTCTCTGAGATTCAGAATACTTTCATGGCAACCCTTCACCACCAAATGGCGTATAGAGTTCAAAACTATGCTCTAGATCTTCCTCTGCCACCCCAGCTCCAAAATGGTGAAACTATCTTCTTATCTATAGACTCCCCAAACACTACCAATTGCACCTTTGTTCCTCAACAGCTATCTCGAGAGCAACTGCAACAGATCCTACATTTTTCCTTCAAGTTTTCATTCTAAATTCATACCATCAAACTTACCCCGTTTATCCATACAAACAAACAATATCACAATCATTTCAGGAATAAAATCTTAAAGCTATGTTGTTATAGACAATTGGAGATAGTTCAGTTCTTAGTAAACATATGGTGCCATGGATTCACAATAACTTGTCAGACCATTATAATACTACAACCAAAAATGTTAAATAGAATCTAGAAACTGATAAACATCTTTTTATTTTAATTATTGCCAGAGAGAGATAATAGAGCAATTGACACAATACTTTCTCAGATGATGCTTTTAAATACCAAAACAGTGGAACCAACAAACTTAAGTTCCCTAAACACTAAAAGTATTATATTGATACAAAAAACACTTTAATAGAAATCAACTCCTCAAGAATGTTGAATTTATGAGGCTAATATCAAATTAATTTTTTTATTTAACAGAAGTCAAAATCAAAAACTCAAGTAAAGAACTCTAAAAAGATACATTAGTATCAATTAAGGTTATGCTTCCTTATCAACTAATTAGATAATCGTAACAGGATCTAATTTGGGAAGGTAAAATAATTAGGACAAAATTGAGGAATTTTCCTAAATTATTCAAGAGGTGGAAAATATGTTCCTTTTTTGTTGTATAGGTATATAGGTAAAGTGTATCGAACTAGAAACACAAGTGTCACTATTACAAACAATTCAATTGTACCTCTTCCATGAAACAGGAGAACTGGTAAGGATGCAACACGTGATATAGCCTCATTGACCCCTTCCGACTTCCCACTTAGATTCATGGCAAAACATAACAATTAGTAAATTTGCATACAAATCCTAGTCAAGAATTAATGATGCTGAGAATTCAGATGGAGATCAAACTTTGCACACAGGAGCCATCCACTTAATCCAACAACTGCGCTTAAATTGACTGGGTACGGAATGCCATTTTCATATTTTCCATGAGCAAAACAACATGTTGAATTCCCTGTCGCAGAGTACAAACAATATCAAGGTCCCTATCTCAATTGTTGGATCCATTGAGCCCACAGTCATGAAATTCCCTGTCAAGGAGTAAACATGTATATTCAATAAATTATATTGCTCCATAGCTACAACTAATAAGTTTATTAAACATGACTAGAAAAAACAATATGGAATATATTTCCATCATGGGATCTAACAATATCAAGGAAAGAAATATTCATTTGTCATGCCAAATGCAAGTGATAAGTAGAATTATAATGTAGAATTGTCTGCTGTTCAGAAATGGAATCAACAAAATGATAATATGGAAAACATACATATGAAAAAGCTCTCAGTAGTGAAATCTAAAGACAAATTAGATTACCTCAGGTGAAGAGATTGCTTAGAAAAGACATAAGTAGACATCCCACAGACTTGATGATCCTAACTAGAGAGGAAATAAAGAATTTTTGCTTGGGATTATACCATTCATTCTAGAAATAGGAACAAATTTATTTGTCACCGACTAGAAACACTTAAGCATCAACAGACAAAGCAGCAGCCGAATTTTTTTTGTTTTTTTTTTTTGATAATCAACGAAGATTATAAGGGTAAAATCAAATAAATATATTTTCTAAAGGGTAAACAATATAGTTAGCACATAAACTTTTTGAAAATCCAAGTTTTACACACGATCTTTGTTTCGTCCAGCCTTTGCACACAAACTTTTAAAGTGTCCCAGGTTTGCCATTTCGTCAAAAAAATCTGTTAAATATCAACTTCTATTAGTCATGTGACTTGCACATGACTTTCTTATTGGTATTTAAGTAATTAGGATAGTTTTAAAATTTTCAAAGGACATAATTTTAAAAATTAAAAACTTATGGATTATTATTAAATTTTTAAAACTTTGAAGATTAAGGTTTCTATGTTATCTTCATCTTTTTATGTTATCTCCTGCTGCCGCCGTCACCTACTCCACCACACCTCTACCGCTCTCTTCTTCTTCTTCTTTATGTGTTGTTCGCCGCCATCGTCGCCGCTACTATCTCCTTCTTCTTCTTCTTCTTCTTCATCTTTGTTCGTTCGAAATGCATAAGGTAACTGGAAAATCCATCGAGAAAAACAGAGTACAAAAAGACTCTCCCTTTAACTATTTCTTTCTAGTTAACTGACTACTAAAAGTGAATACCACATTCTAGAGAAGAGAAGTTAACTAAATTCATATGCGATTTACTATAGAACAAATGCTTGAAAACTGAAAATCCATAAAGCGAAAAGAAGGATATCTACATTACCATACATCCAAACAAACAGAAAAGAGACTGGCAAACATTTATACACTAATACGAGCATAACAAAGAATGCCCAGGTAGTGATATTACCTAGAGTTAAAGAGGACAAGGAGCAAGGAAAGAACTGGTGGAGACACAGATTATGGAGGAGAGAGTTGTGAAGCAGGTTTAAAGAATGGATAATGAGAAGGGATTTCTGAGAGTTTTCATTAGAATAAAGGGCTACAAGAATTATAGTAAATGTCTATCGATGATAAGCCAAGAGGAGAGCTAGATTTGTGTGCCCATCGTGTGTATTAAATGCAGAGAGGGGAATTTAGAATTTAGAATTGCAGAAGAAGAAAGAGAAGAAAGAAGAAGAAGAAGAGAGTGGCGGAGGTGTGGAGGTGGAGGCAGCGAGGGAGATAACATAGAAAGATGAACGAAACCCTAATCCTTAAAGTTTTAAAAATTTAATAATAGCCCATAACTTTTTAATTTTTAAAATTAAGTACTTTGAAAATTTTAAAACTATTATAATTACTAAAATACCCATAAAAAAGTCATGTGCAAGTCATATGACTAACAAAAGTTGATATTTAACAGATTTTTTTGACGGAATGACAAACTTGGAATGTTTTAAAAGTTTGTGCGCAAAAGCTGGATGAAAAAAGTTCGTGTGCAAAACCTAGATTTTTGAAAAGTTCATGTGCTAACTATATACTTTACCCTTTTCTAAATAATTCAAATGCAGCCATAAAATTCAGGTTAAAGAAAAAATTATATATATCCATCTCATCAAGCTTTACGACCTCATAATATCAAATGGGTTATCTCCAATTTCAGAGATACTTTCTTAGTATTATTATACATAACATACATATATATATATGCAAAACTTATTCATGAAATTACAAGTGATATTCGTTGATGCCGTAAAATTATAATTTCAACTGCTACTCGATAATAATTGTTACCTGCGATTAAGCAGTTTCTATGGAGGGTACGGTGGAGGTCGTTACTATCACGATAACGAGTGGTGGAGAAGTGGTGACGAATATGAAAATGTAGTACCATGAGTATTGCTACAGATATGTACATAAGCGACAAAAGCCCAAGCATTTTAAAGAAAACGAGTATAAAAAAAATAAAAATGAATGATTGATTACCCAGTATTAAAATCAAATTGATAGTCTTTTTCTAAGAAGAACGAAAAGATTGCCTTAGGCGAAGACATTAATCAAAAAAACGGCTCCTAATTAGTTTTGCCGAAGAATCCTCCTCTCTTCTTCTTCTTCGGATTTTTTTTCTTAAAGCTTTGTGATTAGTCTTTTTTTTCCCTGAAGTGAAGCTGAGTGATAAGTTGTTTTTACTAATAAACTTAATCTCAATCTAATGAAAATTTTAAGTGAGGTTGGAGTGATAACAAAACTTTTGATAAAAAAAAAATTAATCGCAACTTCACTCTAAACCCAAAATTTTGTTTTTTTGACTAAATAAACTTTTGTTATTAAACTCAAATTGAAGTAATAAGATTAATTATGTAGTTAGAAGATAATATAAATTAGATATAGAAAAGTATATATATATATAATAATAATATAAATTGAGTCTTATTGATTTTGTTATTTTTATTTTAATTGATTTTGAAGAGTTTTCCCCCAAAACGATCATTTAAAAAAAAAAAAAAAAAAAAAAAAACTTTGTGTTTGGCTCTATTTTTGAAACTATATATTAAAATCATCTTGACTCATTCTCAAAATGAGCTTTATTGGGACCCACCTTTAAAAATAAGTCCCACTGAGTCCCACTATATCTCATGTTGAATATGTGTCCTAAAACAATGACTCATATTTAGAATGAGTCATAGAAGGTCCCAATATAACTCATTTTGGGCATGTGCCCTAGACTAAAGACACATTCTTAGAATGAGATCTTAAGTAGTTTCAAATTCTAAAAAACATATGTTAGATTTTTCGATATGAACTATGAAATTTAGCTTTGACAAACAATTAAAACTATATCAAAGTCAAAGAATTAAAATTATAACAAAATAAGTAAGTCAATAAGAAAAAAGTAATATATTGAAATCCAAATTTTAAAATACATCATATGTCTTCATTGTAAACTATAAATCTTAAATTCTAATCTTTAAGTATAAGAAAAAATTTATAGATCTAGAGAGAAGTAAAATATATAAGAAGATGCAAGAATAGAAGAAAACACTATTAAAGTTAAAGTTTTTCATTTTGGACTTACTATCAGTAGTTGTGGTCACTTGAATTCGAAGTAGAGTAGTAGAGTTATGGGCATCAGAAAATGTTTTGATACACATAAGTGAAGATGAAGACTCGTTTAAAAGGTGGTTTGAATTTAACAATTGTTACTCATTTTGATAATGAGTCATAGAACTAGGACTCATTCTCAAAATGAGTTCTACGACAGAGATAAATAGCTCATCCGACTCATTTTTAAAATGAGTCATAGAATTAGGACTCATGTTAAAGAAGGTTAATGAGACTGTTCCCTGCCTTTAATTTTATATATGGTAATTTTATTTATTTATTTTTGGGTACATAAGTCCCGAAGGAAATCCTTACCAAGAAAAAAGAGGGAGAGAGGGAATGTAATTAATTTCAAACCCCTTTAAACATAAACATAATTCCTTCCTTACTACAGTAGCAATCTAGTAGTAGCAGAGAAGAGATCAACCATTAATACTCGCTCTAGTAGTTCCATTAGCACCTATTCCAGGTGCCTTGTAGGCCCTCTTTATTTTGAAAAAACCTATCTTAAGGACCCCACTTCAATTAACACTTGTTTTTTTATATTCATCTTATGTCATTGAGACAGGCCTGAACCCATCTCTCTCTTTTACGACTAAGGACTCCATCATCAAAGAAATACTAACAACATTTCCAAACTCAAATGGTCTCTAACACAAATATGAATTAAAGGTTCCAAAAGAATCACTTTTTTCATCCAAAAATTCTACATAAAAAGGTTAAAAAAAAGAAAAGGACCCAGTGAAATTGAACCCGTGGAAAGCTTGTTCTTCTCCAAGACCCATTATAATAGATAACAGTATGAAAATCACAAAATCTGAAAGAATAACAAACCTAGAAAGCTAGCTTTCTTCAGTGACGGCGACGGGAAGTAGGGCAACAGAAAGCATGAATAAGGAGGAAGAGGGGAGAGAAAAGAAGAAAGAAAGAGGGGTTTGAGAATGAGTGAAGGTCTTTTTGACATATAGTTTTAAAAAGAGGAACAAACATGAAGTCCTTTTTTTAAAAAAGGGTTATTTTGGGGGAAAAACTCTGATTTTGAATGTTTATATATGTTTAAAGGAAAAAAATATTAAACAATAGTATTATTCTCGAATTAATCGGTATGAAATTACCGACTTATCTAAATTTTTAACTCTCTTAATATGATGATAAAACTTTATTATTATTTGTATAATATTAAGAGTTATAATAAAACTACATAAAAAATTACATCTAACAATAAAAAATTAAATTTATATTTAAAATTCAGACAATTATGTGTATATATATTTATTATTCAATTTATTTCTATAAAAATATATATTTATCTGTATAACATTAAAAATTCTTATAAAAAATATATTTTAAAAAAATTAATAATTTTATATGTTATATTTTTAAATATATAAAATTATATTTATATTAATAAGATATTAATATATTAAAATAATTCACAAAAATATAATTATTTTATATTAAGAGTATATCCGATGGTCAATTAAGACCGACGTATAAATATAAACAAGTGTTGAACGATGTTGTATAAAGTCCAATTATATATGACAATACATTATAATTGTCGTATAAGGTGCATCATAAGCAAGGGTTCAACGGCTATCGCATATAGTCTCGTAGTTAAAAACCTCTTTTTGTAGTTTTACTTTTCTCTTAGGTGCTCTTTGAAGGCTGTTGGTTATCATATTCAATCCAGACGCTCGTGTCACAATAACACATATGCATGAATATCGTACAAGTATATCACATACACATGATTGTGTAAGAAGTAACATCACAAGCAAAACACAACTTATCCATTTTCTTACTCAAGAGCCAAAGATTAGTCTTCCTCTCACCAACTAAACCAGCAGCTTCCAACAGTCCTAGGGGCCAGTTCAAACGAACATCCAACCAACTATGACGATTGTTCAAAATGGCCACCCCATTTGTATAGATACTTAACTCTTCATATCTTCTGCAACGATTATTCAACTTATTCCTATAATTCCATTTACAAGAAATACCATCTTTTGGAAAGCTTTTGTGTTTAATAAATAAAAAGTGCTTCTTCCAGTCATGGATGCTAGTCAGCCGATCTATAAGTTGCACATACTTCATCTTTCTAATAAAATAACATACTTTTGAGAGACATAGAAAAAATGTCTAAAAGTATCCAAACAAACAACAACTCCATACGTCTTCCATAAAATGATAAAGTCTATAACAACCCTAACTCCGTTTGGAGTGATCTTCCCTAGTTGCGAACTGCAGTAATTCATAATGTCTTTGAATAAAGGATGAAGTGGAAATATTAAACCTTCCTTTAGTTGTGCCAAGTACACATTTAAACAACCCATAGGTACTGTTGGGTAGCAAACCCAAGTCCCACATTGGAAATTCAAGGAGAGATCACCTTGAATATAAGTGTCCACCTAATTCGTTAGTATGAGGCCTTTTGGGAGATTCCCAAAAACAAATCCGTACGGGTTTGGCCCAAAGCGGACAATATCATGCTAATGTGGAGTTAAGGTGGTGTTTTGGAGGTCTTAACAAATGGTATTAGAGACAGGTGGGTCAAGGTGTGGACTACGTTGTGTGGGAGGCCCCCAGTATGCCCTCGCAATTGGAGATCTGAGTTTGATGCCTTGTGCCGAAAGTCCTCCTGACAGTGTGGTGGTCAGGCGGCGGGTCCTGCAGGGTGATAGCAGCGGCACAAAATGAGATGGATCAAAATGAATTCGCAGGAGGGGAGGCCACGAGGTGTGTGGTCCTTTGATTTGAGGGGAGGATTGTTGGGTAGCAAACCCAAGTCCCACATCGAAAATTCAAGGAGAGATCACCTTGAATATAAGTGTCCACTTAATTCCATTAGTATAAGGCCTTATGGGAGATGCCCAAAAACAAATTCGTGCGGGCTTGGCCCAAAGCGGACAATATCATACTAATGTGGAGTTAAAGTAGTGTTTTGGTGGTCCTAACAAATGGTATCAGAGCCAAGTGGTTCGAGAGGTGGACTGTGTTGTGTAGGAGGCCCCCAGTATGCCCTCGCGATTGGAGATCTGAGTTTGGTGCCTTGTGTTGAAAGTCTTCTTGACAGCCTGGTGGTCAGGCGGCGGGTCCCGCACGGTGATAGCGGCGGTACAAGATGAGACAGATCAGATGAGTTCGCAGGAGGGGAGGCCACAAGTTACGTGGTCCTTTGGTTTGAGGGGAGGATTGTTGGGTAGCAAACCCAAGTCTCACATTGGAAATTCAAGGAGAAGTTACCTTAAATATAAGTGTCCACCTAATTCATTAGTATGAGGCCTTTTGGGAGATTCCCAAAAACAAATACGTGCGGGCTTGGCCCAAAGCGGACAATATCATACTAATGTGGAGTTAAGGTGGTGTTTTGGCGGTCCTAACAGGTATTTCATGTACAAGTGTCTCCTTCTTAGGGAATATTAATTCAAACTCTTATCTTATGTCATATTCTTTTCTCAGAGGAGATTTTTGATTCATACCAATCATAGAATGAGTAGATAAATACACAGGTACCCCCATAGCTTCTACCCTATTTTTGGTTGGTTCAATATCTGGAATAGTTTCAATTTTCTTTACAGAAGATTCTTCATATAAATCCTTCCCATTATCATGACCTTCTGCTACGTAAAGTAATTCTACTTTGTAGCCTCTACACCTATAAACACTAGCATACACCTTCCCATCCTTAGTCCTTTTATGACCCATGTGCACAACTCGCACATCTCCACACTTGTAGATTTCATTCTGCTCTTTAGGAAACCCGGTATCTTCATCAGTTGAATATCCACCAACATCAATGGATGCTGGTACTCCTGCTTCCTTTTTAGATGTCCTTCGACCCCTTCCATTTTCATTATTGGTATGTTTCAGATCATTAACACTCTCCACTACTTTTATTTTATCTGATTCAGTCCTCTCATCATCATCAGTATCTGCTGCTACGCTCAGTTCATCATCTTCTATTTTACTTTTAGCCCTAAATCACACCAAGTTATCTACTATTTTATCTATCATCTTAGCATTTGATTCCCTTGATGAAACCTCACTATCTTCTACGTGTACAACATCTCTCATCCTCCTCACATCCTCAGAGTTTGTACTACTAAAGCTCATCATGAACAAATGGAAAACTCAAGTATTTAGATGATGGAGATATAGACGATACTTGCTGGAACATGAGTAGACATTGTCAAACACTTGACAATCTAAACACACGATACTAAACTAGAGACGAAAGTGAAGAAGAAAAATCACCACAACCTACAAAAACAACAAGAAGATTCTTCAGTAACATACTGTACTTTAAAATTTTATGACTTTTTAGATCAAATATGGTGAAAATTCATTGGAACAAGGTGGCAATGGAGCGGGCACATTTTCCAAGTCATAGCAATTTTGTTTTTACAATTTCATAGTAACACAACCACAAAAGGTGAAAGTGAAAATGCAAGAATTTACGGACCTTTATATGGTAGACCAAACCTAACCGCCACCGAATAGAATCCTACCACCTGTCTCTCATTGTTTGAGATATTGGCAACTGTACGCCTACCCAGCTAGGCATTTTTATATGCTTTACACACACACACACACATATATGTATATACATATTTCCATTTTTTCTGAACCTTTACATTTGCTATGTGACTAGCATTCAAACACTATATTACAAGACATTGCTTTACCATCTTTTGTATCTCTAGGAACATGAAGATACCTTAGTACATAAGTCACACCAAACGACTTCCTTACTTCATGCTCTGATGAAGCTAAAAATCTTGTCGATTGTTTTTTTTTTTTTTTTGGTAACTCGATATCTTTATCGACTAATCCGAGAGGGATTTATAGATGCAGGCCCCTAAAATTACAACATATGGCTGAAATTAGGCACAAGACCGTTCTTGGTAAGATTCGAACTTAGGTCCTCGACTTGATAAGCTAGATGGAGTTACCTAAGTAAGGGGAGTCATACTACTGGATTACTGTGAGACCCTTTGTCCCAAGGCACAGGGCATGGCAAAGGCAGGGGTTTGTCGTCTATGCAAAGATATTGTCCGTGTGCCCGAGACGTGTCATAGGTGTTAGAGACACTTATGGAAGAAAAACTTAGACGTTTGAGACCCATGTGTTGGAGTAACTCAAATGATGACCATGATGGTTCGATGGACGGACTAAGCTGGTCAACTCAGATAGTTCGGTGACATGATGGTTTGTGTAGGTTAGTCGTGACCGTGCAATGGTGTAGACTGGTGCGGACCATGGTCAAGTCAGGCAGACGGTTCAACTAGAAGACTTGGTCAACTTGGAAGGCTTTAGAAAGTTCTAGAGAGTCCTAAAAGATGAAGACTTGGTCTCTTGACCTAGTGGATCAAAGAAGCTTCGCGGGCTTGGGTTAGTTCTTGAGGATCTTCGTACATGTTTTATGATCTCGACCATCGGTGAAACCCCCTCTTCTCTATATCAGGAGAGAGCTCATTCATTGTGATCATTCCATTCATTCTCATATTCTCAGAGTCTCTAGTGAAATTAAAGAGAGAAGCTCTAGAGTGTAGTTCTAGAGAGAAAAAGGGTGTGAAGGCATAGAGATGGGTAGTCTAGTTGTGTGCTAGATAGTTGTGTGTTTGTTCCTATTTAGGCCAAGGTTGCTAGCCCGAGTGACCTCTGTTCGTAGGCACTCACATTAGTATCTTCTACTGTTTGGAATATAGTGAAAAGTTGGGTGCCTTTGCTCGTAATTACTTGTGTTTGATTGTTTATTACCTTCTTTCCGCAACGTCCGAAAGATTTTGAGTTGTGTGTTTTGGCCTGTGCATGTTAGGACATACACCTCATGACAATTACCACCTTGTTCTCCTTGTCAATTCCTTTGCTTACTTTCTTTGTATCTCTTGCTTCAATTTTTCCTTCTTTTTTGAATGAACATTTATGATAGTAAAAGCCCAAGCATAGGGCAGGCCCAAGCATAGGGCAAGCCCAAGAAGCTAAATAAAAGCCCAAACCAATTATAATTTAATCAATTATAATTTTTTTCTAGTGGACATTTATGGTAATAAAGACTCAAGCATAGGGTAAGCCCATGAAGTTGAATAGAAGTGCAAACCAATTATAATTTTTTTAGTGGGCATTTATGGTGATAAAGACCCAAAGAATAAAATGAAGCTCAAATAAATCATAAACCCAAGTACATTTAAAGATATTTTAGTATTTATATAGGGATAATATATTTGTTCCACATTGTATTTTTACACACTTCTCTACTAATTTTAGTGTATTTATACTTATACTTGTATCAAAAAAATGTATGTTAACTTTATCTTTTACTAACTTAAGCATTGAAGAAACCTTATGAATCTTCCACTCTTTGACTTTTGTTTTGCAAGAGGAGGTAAAGACTAAGTTCAAAATATATTATAAGTTCAAAATTTGTAGTTATTTTGTTTGAAATAATTATATCTGTAACAGTATTTTATTTTAGTATTTTTTAATTGAAACATTTTGTATTTCTTGAGGTGAAAATTAGAGGATATAGTCATGTTATAATTCAAGGGCGCGAGTTTGAATGGTGATACAAAATGTAATAAATTTAATGATATGAGAAAAACAGTACCTTCAAGTGTAGAAACGACACTGAGAGAGCTTCAGTGTAAATACTGAAAAAATAAGATTAAATGGTATGAGATTCCAAAACAATTATAAAAATTAAAAAGGAAAAAAAAAAAAAAAATTTGAACTTCTCTAATTTAACTATCCTGCAAAATCTTCGATTCGGACCATTCCGTTAAGTCCAAAGAAAGATTTCTGTGTGGTCTTGGTATAAATTTCCTGCCTAGCACTGCACAATGGATATCTAAAGAAATTATTCTCAGCCGCTGCAGCAACTTGCCTTTCTGCAGACTCATAGGGAAATTTCAGTGAATTAGCAATCAAATAAAATAATGAGTCGGGTATTCATTCTCATCTCCGTTATAATCATAGTATAGCCTTTCTCCCTTGACAATATCACGAGTAGCAACCAAAAGGACCCGACATTCACCATTTACATTGTACCTGACACATTTAAGGTTCTGCCTTTTCCTACTGTCCCTGCAAAAAATAGGATTGGTTTCAAGAACATTAGATTGAATATCCATAGGTAAATAGTTTACTGACATAGGAAGGAGAAAACTTAGTGATTATCTTTAATGAGCAGCTGAACGAAGATGTCAAAACCAAACCAAAATTGTGAAAGGATGACAAAATATGGAGCCCATAAAGGAGGCCTCATGCTTACGGTGAATGGTTGTTCACACCATTTATGAAGCGTGCAATGTTTCCACGTTTATCAGGGCAGACAACAAGACTCTTGGATGGATTTCTAGCTGAAAGAAGGGTCATCAAGCTGTCACAGTCATCATGTTCCCTTTGCTTTAGATAATCGACATCTCCTGAGTATTCTGCTATGAATGTTAGGTCCTTTATCAGGCCATCTGTCTCTACTGTATAGCTGCATCATTCAAATCTATTATATTCAATATGCAATTATCAAATTTAAGGACGCTATTGTGTGATCACAAAAGTGATGCAAGTAAAGATGTACCCTTCACATGCATCATAGACTACCATGAGGGGTGGACATTCCCCTCTTTTGTACATAGCTCTGCAGTACTCAAGTGTTTCTGCATCTTCTTTTGATAGAACCTAGAAAGGGAAAAGAAATAGTCTTGAAATAAAATTGGATAGAAATACTGTTGAACCAGTTAGCTGATATTTGTTCAAGGAGAAAAGAATCAGGAATGAAGCATAGAGTCAAACCTGGATCCCACCATGTTCAAGCTTAGCTCGATTGGCAGATCTAGGAGCCATGCCAGGCATATAAGTGAGCTCATTACTGAATTCCATATTCATTGCAGTTAAAGCAGATGCAAGAGATCCCATTTGCAATAGCCTTCGAGCAGGATCTTCTGATGGAGTAAATGGCAGCAGTCTTCTTTGTTTCTTATGCAGCACCAGTGGACGAGCACGCTTCCGACGTTTTCTGACATCTGTAAGTTTGAAGCAAATTAGTAGACAGGAATATAATTCAAGCACAGTCACTGCAACAATGAACTTCGAGAAAATACCATCCTATGATTAAGATATTCTAAGCAACAAGATCTTGTATTTGCTTCCTTATCTCAGCCACTGACAATATTCTTACACCAGAGTCTAACAGTAGAGCTAAAAGGATAAAAAGCTTCCATAAATTTTATCATTGAAAGTTGATGTACTGAAAGCAACGAAAACTTCAAAGAAAAAAAGAAAAGATGAGATGAAACAGTGAGGAAACTCAGTGTCATACAGCAGGAAACTGTATATTTTCTTCACTGGAAGGAAGTGAGTTTCCCATTCTTGAAGAGACACTTCGACAGTCACAGTAACCTCACAAGAAAAGATGGCCGAAGAAGAACACATTGAAATTAAATCCACATTTAACATAGAGAGTGATGAAACACACCGAAAAGGGAAAAAGGAGCTTGAGTTGCTGGCAACAAAATTGCAGCTAGACCAATGATTTCAGTCTAGAGTTTAGACTGAAAGTAAATCAACAACTACAATTCAATCATTTCAATAATAAACAACTAGCAGTAATTTGGTAAATTAAAGAACCACAACCAAATGTAATCAATAAACAGACTATTTCCTCCTCTCCTTTTTAAAATTGGATGTCAATTTCTCAAGCATGGCTTTCTTCCAACTGGACAATAAACATCTCCTAGATAAAAGAACTAAATTTATTCAATGAATCGAAGTCAAGAAAGAGCATGAGAAATACTTAAGAAAGAAAACTAAAAGCTCCAAAAGACCTGCTTCTGATTTCTGTCCATATCAGTCCATGAAATTTCTTCTTTATTCAACTAAGTACTAGCGTCAAATAAATAACTTGCCTCAAAGAGGGAATACTGGGGAACATGTTATCTGTATGACTACTAATAAGACAGCAAAATAAGCACTGTCCAAAAGCTGCAATGAGATCCTGGTATAAATCTGATAACTGAATGGATTTTTTCTATTTCGATTATAAATACGTCATTCAAATAAATAAGTCACCTCAAGGAGGTAGTACTGGATTTCAAAAACATTAATGTCCTACACGAGTCAGCAAAATGACCTTTTTTCATATTCATTTTTTTTTTTTTTTTAAAGAAAATGCTCTTTTGCATCAGAAACAAAGAAGGTCTCCACTTAGTTAACATAAACAGGGTATCTTTTGATTAGTTAACGTGCCATGCTAAGGGAGTTATTTTTGCCCTGGAAAGTCACCAGCTCTTAGAAAAATATTTTTCTTAACATGCAGTGGTTAGACTACACGATCTTTTTGGCCTTGTCAGCCAGAATGCATTCTTCTCAAGCTATCATAGCAGAATCAGGAAGTTACATCCCCAGTTTCTTGAAAACATTTTTGCTAGTTGTCTGGTGGCAAAGTTTATGAAATTTTATGCTTGAATGCAGCATAAGCAATTGAATATTGGGCAAAGAGAATTAACTTCTTTCAATAAAGATGCATCATCTTTTGGTACTTAGACAATGTACCGAGTTCAAAAGGCTTTTCTTTTCCAATTATCTATTTTGATAGTGACAGTGAGGAATACAAAGGTCTTCTCTGATAATATCTATTATTTACTTACACAAACAACTTACATATGTTATGTTAAGCAATTGTTATATATTGCTCCCCTTTAAGTCATACTTTCTTCAACAAATGAAGAGTTAGTCTTTGACAAAGAAAAGAATAGAGTTTTAGACTTTTATTGTTAAGTTCAAAAAGAAGTTGACTTAAACATATACTTAATTGTGAATCCATAAAAACAAAAATAAAATTGTCTTCCCTCAGAATAACCCCTTGTTTTATTTTCTTAACAAAGAGGCAAACAGCAAACCACAGTTGTGCTTGGACGAGAAAATATCAGCTAGAACAAACTCAACAGAACCTAGTACTACATGTTTTTTTTTTTTTTTATTTGGTAAGTACCTAGTACTACATGTTAAATAGACATTCACTTAAAGAAAGTATAAGAATTTCACCATTTTACCTGTCTAGGATGCATGATAAGCCATCTCCAAGAACATAAAATTTCTTCCTAAGGAGACAAAAAAATATATAT
Source organism: Marsdenia floribunda (assembly GCA_035583425.1). Taxonomy (NCBI): domain Eukaryota; kingdom Viridiplantae; phylum Streptophyta; class Magnoliopsida; order Gentianales; family Apocynaceae; genus Marsdenia; species Marsdenia floribunda. Next base: position 8,168,660 of record JAXGGT010000116.1, on the reverse strand, counting down.
TCATATACTTAAAACTCAGGACAACCAACATAAACCTCATCGAACCTGAAGATTGGGGATTCTGTACACTTGCAGTCCATACAAGTAGAAAAACAACAAGATATTGAAAAAACACGTTCAATAAACACTAATTATCATAGAGGATTTCAATAGAGAAACTGTGAAAATTAATGTGAAAGGAATGTCTTCACATGCTTTATCTTCCATATTCTTCGAAAATATTAAACAATTTTTTTCACAAGGGAAAAAGAAATATAAATACTGTTGTACAGAAATGAATAGATTACAACGTACAATAAATAAAATAAGATACTCAGTTGTATGATTGTCACGTGGTTTAATTTTGGCATACACAGCATGTAGAAGAATTAAAGGAAGCTCTGTAGAAAAGGAGAAATATGAAGAATGCTGCACAAAATTCTCATCCTCTGATAGAAATGAAATAAAGATGCAAAATACATCACAGTACAATCCTGATTGATGAAGGAAAAAAGAGAGAAGAAAAATATGTCATTGACCATATAAGAGAAATTATAAACTATAATAAAGAATAGAATATACGCTTTCATGATTATGTATTTTTATCTCTAAAACATAAAATACGTACAGTTTCTGGAAGAAAATATTCTATAATTCACAGATGGTATCAAAATAGAAAGTTTCCATACAAAAGATATATATGTGTTTAAGTTATAATTAATTCTGCAAACAAAAATGTATAATGATACACTTTTAAGCAGTGAAAGAGAAAGTGTAGTTTCCAGGATAGATCTTTCAATTAAGGACATAACATGCAAAACATTCTATTGATGATATACATTATAGATATGCATTTCCTCATATCACGTGTAACTGTAGTAAAATGACCAAAGGAAAAGGAAACTGATTCGGTCGCCTAGATAATTTGTGCAATGAAATAAAATTATAATGCACATGACTTTGAACAATTATAAATATTGAATCATTGCAAATATTGGTATGTCAACCAATTGAACAAGTTGTACCAATCACACTGTTCATAGGGGAACTTACACTGACAACTGCCTTATTTTATTTCCAGGACAGATTCTTGAAAATTCTTGGAACCTACCTAACATGCTAACTATTTTCTAGATGATATATAGTATAACCATACTTTCTAGACTTAATCTTTTCCATATAGAATAACTGCTAAAAAAGAAATAGTTAATCATTGCAAGAAATATCATCATAGCATACATGGCCATCAACCAACCCAAAGATTCACTTGTTGCATGAATGACTGTATCAGCTATTTGATCATGTTAACCAATCTCATTAACTGCATGCACAATATGTAGTTTTAAATTCTATCATTTTTTTGTTTAAGACAAATTACAAAGACTGATCAGTAAGCTTATTGCTCAATCAATAACTGCTGTTAATTGTCAACTCACTTTCAAGAAGAGGAAACAACTCCAACCACAATGATCGAAAGTTTCGGGTGAATTTGCAATTGCTACATGTACATGCAGACATGTCCAGGATATGATTAATTATATTCTGTCAAATTAATGAAAATTCCAAGCTTCTTGACAAAACTCAATAAGAAACTTGAACATTTATCAATCTAACAGAAAAATTATTATAGAATACTTAACATCATCTTCATAACATTTGACGTGCTAATGAAATGTTATATTGAGTGCATCTAGAAATATTAGATTCAATCTGAAGCAATGAACAAAAGACAAAACTAAAAGGAATCACTAGTTACAAGAATTTGAATTAACTTATAAAAACAAATAAACATAGAAACATTTTCCATAAACAGAATCACTACTGTCTTGCACGCCAATTAAGGAAAAAAAGGTGAAGAACTATCATCCTCCAAATTCTGTCACAATTGAATCACACTGAAAATCATCACCATATATGCTGTTTCAGTATCTGATCATACCATTCTGAACAGTAAAGTAAGCAGTCCTGAAAAGAATTGACATAAATCATTTGGGATCCCAATGACACTTCTATTTAAGAGTCAAACTATGACGTTTTGGATGTGTTTGATTGGTTTGTTCGAATATATTTCTTAAAAAGGAAAATAAAAATAAGAAAGAAACTTTGGCTCTGAAGAATGCAAACACCAATGAGCATGCACACATTAAAAATTGACAACGATAAAATACGATCAAACCTTAACTAGAAGCATCAAGACTTACCTTGATGAGAAGCAGAATTCACCATTGATTCACTGCATTTCTGAATTCGAAAAAAATCAATTATCTTTGTCTGCGAAAAACCTGCAACGATACACAAGATCATAAATACATTTTCAATTAAAAGGAGCGCACTATACACAGCCACTGAAAGAAGAGTGGACACAAGCAATATCAACATTTAATGTGTATGTGTATGTGCATGCATACATGTATGTGGCATGTCATACATGCATACTCATACACAAACACTCATACGGATATAAATTTGTACAATTATATATGCGAATTGCAAATTGGATTCCGAATTTCATATTTTTGTCTTAAAAATTAATGTTTATGATCGTACTTTTAATGAGATTGCCAAAGGAAGTTGTGCTGCCAGAGCAGCTAGGGCAATACCAAGAACCAATGGGAACACGAACCGCAATAGGCCTGAGGCACAACATATGAAAACCTCTATCACATTTATCACAGAGCAATAGCTGCTCAGCTTTATCCCCTAATCCGCATTGCTCGCAAAGGACATTGCTAAACTTATCCCCATTTTCATCATCATTATCATCATCACCATCACCATCACCATCGTCGTCAGTATAAGCAATTTCCACTCTCCTTGCCTTTCTCATTATCTCTTTCATCGACTTGTATTTTCTTGCCTTCCGCGGTCGCCGATACTGCTGCAGACCATCGTCTTCGTCGTCTGCCAAGCTGGATATTCTGCTGATGGTGGTGTTGGTCGACGCCATTCCAACCACGACGGCGCCTGAATTAATTGGTTAGCTTGGGGTTTTAAAACTAGGAGTGATGAGCTGAAATTTTCTTTTATTTATTTATTTAAATTTTTTTTTCTTCCCTCTGTGTTGTGGTTTCTTTAATGGTGCAGAAGATGTAATTAAAATTTAATAAGAATAATAATAAAAAGAAGAAGGAGAAGAATCAATGGATATGAGAATGCTGAAGTAGCCAAAGTGGACGCGGGGTTAGGGGAACGAGCGATGAGGTGGAGACGTTATGATGACGTGGCAAGAGGAGAATGGAGGGTATACTTTGAACTGTCTTAAAAAAGAGGAGGATTTTCGCGTGACAAAAAGAAAAAATGTATTATTAACTTTTGATTATGGGTAGCCGTTTGTAATTTGAAAGAGACTGAATTTTTTTTTTTCATGTTTTTTTCCTTATTTTGGGTATAAGGTTATTTTTAGATAGTCGGTGAGAATCAGATGGTTTAAAGTTAAATTGACATCGTACATTAGTTATTGTTTACATTTTATTTGGTGATTGAGGTTAATTTTAAATATTTATATTTATATTAATTAAATTAAAAAATAATTTAATTATTTATATTAAAAATAAAAAAATTTCAAAAACTTCATTCTACGAGTAGTTTGGAGGTAAATAAAAAAAATGACATATTTTACGTATTTATTTTAAATTATGGATAAGATAAGAGTACTTTTTTTATTGCACTAAAGAGTGCACAAATTTATTATAGAAGATCATGAATTTAAAATATGAGTATAAATAATTTAATTTTGACTTAATTTTTTTGATAGAAGGTGAAAAGAAAAGAAAGCTACATTGATTTAGTTTTATCTTTTAACTTTTTGCTGTTTATTTTATTATAATTTGTAGTAATGATAAAAGTCAATGTTTTTATTAATGACTTAAATAGTTAGCATGTTGAATCCTCAAAGTAATTTAATTTAACATGTTAATTTTTTTTTTTCTTTTTTTTTTTTTTTTTGAGGGAAAGTATTTTAGATTTCTAAGGTGCTATCTTTAAAGTTTTCACCATTGCATTATAGTCCATTTGCCTAAAATTAGTAATTTGTGACTAAATCAACACCTAGTAATTTATCTATTTTTGGCACCTATGATATTGATTTTGGATACTAAAATTATCTAATATTAAAATACAATTATTAGGACCTAATATATCAAAGTTATCTTAATAACTCTTAAATGTATTTTTCTCTTATTCCCTTAAGCTTTTAAGTCATTGAAGTTCGATTCACGTGAGATTGAAAGATAATTATTATTTTTTTAAAAAAATAATATATTTTTTAATTTATTTTAAATTTAGAATTTCATTCAATTAAATAAATTCGATTCTTTCTTTTAAAAATGTTTGGAGTAAAATATTGACCTAGTTTAAAGAAGTGATAACAATCATGAAATATTTTAGTTTCAGTGGGAGGTTGTGCAATAGGAAATTCTAGGGGCTAGCTTTTGCAAACCTTTGACAAACTTTTCTTGGTCAAAGAGGTGGAATTTGTGTTTTTTTTTAGCCAATAATTGGTTTGTCAATTTGTCAACTAAATGAATTATGAACCATCTTTTAGAGTGGGGAAGAAACGAAAGTTTTACTAATGCTAAAAGTTGGAAACATCAATTTGTGAAGGATAAATAGTTAGCATAGTGAAAGATTATTGGATATAGTCTCAAATATTTAAAATTTGTATACGTTTGTTTCTAAATATTTTATTTTTATCTTCTTAGATGCCAAATAAAATAGATTTAAGTGATTTTGATCCTTTTAGACAAAAAAGGATTGAAGTAAGGATATGAGTATAGTAATTTTTAGATATTTATTATCCTTGATTATGTTTATTTTCATTCAAAAAAGATTAAAATTATTAAAATATAATTTATTTAGATCTAAAATATAAAAATAAAATGTTCAGGACTAAACGTAATAAAATTTTAAATATTTTGGATAAAATCAACTTATATTCCTTAACATAGTAGGTTTTGATTAAATTGTGCTCTTTTATTTTTTGTTTTTTGTTTTTAAATGAATAGACCCTTATGAAGTTTTGAATGGCCTAATTAGTCTTTTCTCTCTTACGAGAGTAATTTTTTCTTTTTTTTTTCCACTTTTCTACACATGCTTTCTCATATAGCTTCCTTTTAAGGTAATGTTGTGATTTTTTTTATTTTATTATATATATATAAAAGTTAGCTTATATAACGCCTATCAGAAACAACAACTGAGAGCCATTGTTTTTTACCACCAGAAATGGTGGCTCCGTGACCATCATTTTTTGCCCAGAAATGACAATTTATCCTTAAGTATTGTTTTTAGTATTTTTATTTTTATTTTTTTGGAAAATGTATGACGCAAAAATGACGATTTTGAGAAGCATTAGATTTGATAAAAACAACGTTTATTTTGATCAAATATAGCAATTTTATAAGTATCATATTAGGTTGAACAAATATGACACTTGTTTTCAGTAAATATGTTGGTGAGAAAACGTCGTTTATGCTTAGAATACTACTTTATCACTTTAATGAACCTCAAAATAATGTCAGATTGCCTTCAAATTTTGTAGGTTTATATTTTATTATATGTTTGGCAAATCTAACGGTTAGATTAAAATTTTGATTTTTCTAAAATAAAAAGATTTGCATATTTTGATATTATTACAAAAATAAGTTGACGACATATAAAAAAAAATTGGATTAAACTTAAATTTTTTGTATATTAATAATTTTTATTTATGGTTACATCCAATGATCAAATTATTGATTTAATTTATTTAGTAAGACATTCTCTATATTATATATATAGAGATATATTGTAACTTATATTGATGAAAATGTTATATATATGAAATGATATAAATAGAAGAGCAGGAGAGGATTTGAGACAATATCTTGAAAGTAGCCAAGCTCTGTCGTATTGGCTCTTCCCTTCCAAGTTCATACCATTCTCAAGATCATGCCTCAAAGACCCTCATATAAATAAAATTAAATACATATTGAAGAAATCGAGATTAAACCTCAACGACCCTCGAAAAAGTCAAATAAATATTAATTGATAGATTGAGATAAAGCCAAACGACACTCAAAATCAATTCCATTCTGAGATCTAGTCCAAAGACTATCAGAGAAATCACATCAAAGATTAAGATCAAGCTAAATAGCCCTCAAAGTCAAATCCATTTCGAAATCAAATCCAAAGACCCTCAGAAGGATCAAATCCAGTATCAAATTAATGAAAAGGATTGAGATCAAGCCTAAAAGGCCCTCAAATCCATGATTGAAAGAATCAACAGATTAGATAGATAATTATAATCCACATTTTATATTAATATAATATATTTTGATACATTGAGTTTTGCTCATTTTTATTTTAATATATTTTGTAGACACACAGAGAATCTGTCGTTTACAATTTTTGACACACCCAATGGGACATTTTGTGATACCCCATCCCATCCCAACTCATGATATTCCTTTTGGTACAATGTGGACAATGCTAAGTAGTTGATGGATACCACCAAGCCTATAGTTGTGACACGGGCTCGCGAACCCTAGTCGCGTCATTTGGTATTAGAGTGAGTACCCAACTTGGACTACAGGAGCTAAGTGCTACACCAAATATATAGTAGGAGGCACCTCTAGAGTCTCGGACGTCCACTGGTTGATCTTAGGCTTAGGCCAATTCTGTTGGACCTAGTAGGCATGCTAGGCCTTAAAGAGGGGTGAATGTGAAACCTCATCCCCCATCATAAGTGTACATAGATATATCATAGAATATAAGTTGGGTCTACGTACTCATTGTCAACTCAATATATCCTTTTTAGTACAGCGAGAACTGTTCCAAGTAGTTGACCGTGGTGCCGTCAGACTTATAGTCATGACATAGGCTTGGGTCGTGACACATTCTCTACTGCTCATCCCTTTTTTGTCAAAATATTTTTTTAGATCTCATTAATGGGTTCAAAAAATAATAGCATCAATAACACTGCTTCGAAAGATGCCATTTTTTATAACATTGACGTTTCCATACCTGAAAAATATGTTAGACCCACCACTTGAGTAAAAAAGGACATGTTGTCATTATCAAATCAGGGATATGATTCTACAAAATCAAAAGGCGTGGATCTCATTTCAAACTCCCATATGATGTTCAATGGAATCTAATGCCAAATTCTAGTGACCATGAAGATGTTGCAAATTCATCAATCATGTTTGTTATGATGGTGGATGCTACAACAATTGAAGAAAGATTGGCAACTATGACCAAGCTCATGGAAGATCTTGTGAAATAATCGACATAAGATCTCATGATTGCTTAGTAGCTGAGTAATAGTGGCTAGTCCAGTCAAACATCAAAAAGACATGTTGAGAAAATGTAGAAAGATGTTGCCTTCAAGCAAAGAGAAGAGTTTGATGATTCTAAAGCACTTAAGGTTGCTGAAAAACAATTTCAAATGGTTAATGAATCGAAAAATAAATCTAACAAGAATGAACAATTCATGTTTCTGGTGATCGATTCATTCCGACAAGTGAATTGAAGAACTTTATCAGGTATGTTAAATGATAAGTGTGCAAGAAACTAAAATCCTTCTATGCTTATTCAAAGTTATATTCAAAGAGAATTGAAAGTTAGAAGAGATGCCTATAGGCTATTTTCCTCCAAAATTGCAACAATTTGATGGCAGAGGTAATACCAAGAAGCAAATTGCTCATTTTATGGAAACATGCAATAACGCTAGTACATATGCAGATCTGTTAGTTAAACAATTAGTTTGATCCTTGAAAGTTAGTGTATTTGATTGTTATATGTTGTCTGGATTAATCAACAGATGGAACCAACTTGAAATTGAATTCTTAAATCGTTTCTATAACACTTGACGAACAGTAAGTATGCTCGAGTTAAATCATACAAAGGAATGGGAGGATGAACGAATTGTTAATTACATCAATTAATTGAGGAGTTTGAATCTAAACTGCAGAAATTGATTATGTGAGAAATCTATGATCGAGATGTGTATCCAAGGAATATCTTGGAACCTTTAATATATTTTGAAAGACATTCAACAAAAAAATTTGAAGAATTATCTATGCGTGGATGAGCTATGGAGCTAAGTATTATTACAAATCAAACACTTGAAATTCATGTTGAATAAAAAGAATATCCAATATGGGAGCAATATTTCTTTGAAATTTGAAGATGAAGATTCAGTTTCAAATACTGACAATGCTTAAGTTCAAACTATCAAGTTCCTCCTTGACTCATGAGTTTAAACTGCACATTACTCCTTGATAAGAATATAAACTATTTGAATAAATTATCTCATAAGAAGTATTCCTTGATGAATGGACAAAAAAACAAAGAGTTAAAGTGTTTGCATGTTAAAAATAGATCATCCTAAACACACGAGGTTAAACTGCACATTACTCCTCGTTAAAAGTATAAACTATTTGAATAAAATATCGTCTGTGAATTACTCTTGAACAAAAAAAAAAAAAAAGAAAAAGAAAAAGAAAAAAAGAAGTTAAAGTGTTTTCATGTTGAAAATAGATCCTCCTTGACGCACGAGGTTAAACTGCACATTACTGCTTGATTCTATGCTACGAAGGGTCCTTAACATGAGCATAAATTGTCTGCATGTTAAGGATAGAGGCTCCTTGACACGAGTATAAATTGTTTGTATGATGATATGAAGACTCTTTGATACGAGTGTAAACTCTCTGTATGTTTAAATTAAGACTCTTTGGTATGAGCATAAACTATCTGTACGATTCTATGAAGGCTTATTAGCACGAGCATAAATTGTCTGCATATTTGAATGGATACTCCTTGGTATGAATTAGTGTAAACTATCTGGAATATGATATAAAGACTCTTTGAGACAAGTGTAAACTGTCTACATGACAATATCAATACTCATTGGCACAAGTTTAAACTGTCTATAAGTTGATATGAAGACTCATTGATAGGGGTATAAACGATTTAGTTGATGATGATATGAATGCTCCTTGACGCATGATCTAAAATTGCATGTTGCTCCTTTGATGCACGAGGTTAAACTGCTGATCTGAACTACGCTTGGCATGATTTCCTTATGGGATATGCAGGCAGTCTAGAACAAAATTCTAACTTCATTTATTAGAAAAAAGAAAAAAAATGAAAAGAAAAAAAAAGGAAAGTAAGAAAAATACAAATTTTAAAAAAGAAGAAAGAAAAAAAGATAGAAAGGAAAAAAAAAAGAATAATGAAAAAAAGAAGAAGAAGAAGAACCACATAATTAAACTCAGTACTTTTATTAATAATATGTACATTTTTTTTTTTTTTTTTTACAAAGATTGATTAACAATAAAGAACAAAGGGCATGAAGTTATTCTTTCAGCAAATGTAAGTTCGCCTATTTGAAAATCATCGAAGTTGAAAAGGATGTTGATTGATTTCTCCAAATCAATGTCACCAAAGTTGTTGTCAATTATCTATATTAGATTAGAGAAAATATTGAATTGCCTAGCTTAATGATTGACAAAGTTGATGATTACGTCAAGTCCACGTTAGCAAAATTCATGAATGTATTGAAGTGATGATAAGAAGTTTCATTCTAGTAGTTAGCTTCTTTTAGATGATGGGGTAGTCAATTTTTCTCTGATTAGGATAAATTTTTGGCATCAAGTAGGGGGTATATTGTTCTTCTTTTAGAATTGTAGAGATCAATTTTCAGTGGTTGAATTTGGAGATATTATTTCTGCAACAAAAGTTATCCATAAGTTTTTATTTTTCAAGCAGTCTGCTGCTTTCATATAGTTGGATCATCAATTCTTCTCTAATTAGCTTGAATTTTTGACAGAAAATATGGAATGTATGTTTCTTCAATCTAAACAGTGCCAATTAGTTTTCAACAATCGAAATTGGAGATATTTTTTTTGCAATATAAATTGTCCAAAAGTTTCTATTTTTTTTATAGTTTATTTCTTTCAAACGATTGGATCATCAATTCTACTTTGATCAGCCTGAATTTTTAACACAAAATTAAGTATGCAATGAATTCTTCTTAAATATGAACGGTGAAAATTAGTTTTCAATGGTCAAAATTGGAGATCCTATTACTTCAACATATGTTTTTCAACATATGTTTTGCAGTAGGTTTTGTTTTTTGGTAAAGGATAAATTCGCGGTTGTCGTCAAACCAGCCAAGATTAATTTAAAAACTAGAAAGCAATATAGTGCTCACCAGGTCATCTCCCAAGGAAGCCATAATGAGAGAGCGTAATCAGCCTAGGGTTGATGCCCCAATTTAATTCTTCCTTGCTCTACTAAATATTTCAAATTCCTAATTTGATCCCTTGATTGAATACTAATTCAGAAGCCCAAACTAGAATTCTATTC
>JAXGGT010000116.1:8132693-8148223 GCA_035583425.1 Marsdenia floribunda | reverse complement strand
TGATTTAAACGATTAAAGCTTCTTTGGGAGACGACCTGGTGAACACTATATTGCTTACTAGTTTTAAAATTAATCTTAGTCAGTTTAACGACAAGAGCGAATTTATCCTTTACCACTATTTTACCTTTTGAAATTAATAAAACAAAAATTTAATTATCACTTGACCGTCGAAAAATTAAACAAATGACCATATATACATCTCAAAAATATATATATATATATATAATATTAAAATATAAAATTAAGCATTTAAAATTATAAATATCAAGCGAAATTAAAAGATAGGAACAATTTGCGAATTTGCCTTCCATTTACACTCAAGGGGTGCTGCTTTCTCCTCTTGAGGCCTCTCAATCTTGTGACCAATATCCTCAGACATGTCACCGTATATCAATCTTGTAAGTTATTTTTTCTAAATAATCACTTTAATATATATATATATATTTTTCAATTAGTGTAAGATAGAATGTAATTGGATATAGGTAAACATAAAAACTTCTTTTAGTCTTGGTTTAGGTGGCAAGATATCTGTCTCACACAAAATGCGATGCCATATGTATCCCGCATGCTTGGGAGTTGCTTTGCTTCGAATACAAAGTACATACGTTGTCGCGTCTTTCTTATTCTATGTATCCCCACCTTTTCTCTTTCTTTTCCTTTCTTTGTATTATCTCATCTTTGCATATATCCAGTTACAGCCTTATCTACTATTGCCTGCCCTTCATCCATTTTAATAATACCTTTATTAAAATTTTAGAAATGAGTTAGATTAGTATCAATTTAATTGACTTATAGGTTAATATTTTTAAAGAAAAATTAGGTAGTTTAGTTCTTATTTTTTTTCACCATTCTAGTCCCTTTTTTTTAACTTCATATTATTTTTAAGTGATCATTTTAGTTCATACTTATTTTAATTTCATTGGAGAATTTAAAAACTGTTAGATAAAAAGTTAAGACTTATCATAACGTTCTAACTTGATAAAAGATTTAATGATAAAATGATAAAAAGATCAAAATGATTAAAAAAAAAAAAACTAATAAAATAAACACTAAACTGGTCAATTTTTTTTTTTTTTTTAGTAATCAAAATTCTGTATTTGATAATTGATCTGATTAACAATTCAATCTAATTTTTGAAATGGTCACATACACTCAAAAGTTTATATATATATATATATTTGTATGTGTCAATATTACTATTTTCTAATTTATATGAAAATGGTTCACGTTCTTATCACTAAGTACTATATATTATCGTATGAGTATTAACAATTCCATGCCGATTAGGATTGTGGTTTAGTTTATTTTATATGGTTGTCCGGTGATTAGTTAAGTTGTACCCATACGATGAATTTAGGTGAATGTTTTAGCAATTTGGAATGCTTTTCATTTCTAGAAGACTATGCAATACAACGTAGCTGTACACCCTTAAGAGTTATAAATATATCAAATATGCATGAAATATTTTTCGGTTAAACATAATTAGACAAATATCAAATCAAAAATTAACTAAGCTTGACTTTCTTTCTTTTTTTTTTTAAATTTTTTTTTTCTCTGGGTCTTAGCCAACGGTATTCACTGTATTAGTGATTAATCCTTTTGCTGAAGATGCTTTTTTATTAGAGATAATCAACTGGCCAAGAAATGTGCTTTATTCTCATATATGGAAATTGAACTTTCCAACCTTATAATTTAAAGATTAAATTGAGTAATCTCTAAATAACACCTTTATTTGCATATTTATATATATACTACGGACACTTTCTGTTTTTGGGTTTATTTTTTTTTTTTTTTTTTTTTTTTTTTTCGTGTTAAAATTCCTTTTAAAAAAAGGATGTACAATTTTATATATATAAGGTATATTGTTGGGATTCCATTTCATAACTTTTTAATTGTAAATAAAGTTGTTTGATAATTGAAATTTATGTTCTTATCCCATAATGCTTGACTTTGAGGAAGTGATTTGATTTTTTTTTTTTTTTTTTCCTTCTTTTTATGAGCTTAGTTAATTAATTGAATATTGAATGGAAAAATTATGATTAAATTAAATTAATTTATGAAAAAGACAAACTAAACTACACATCAAAATGCAAACAGTAGGATAATAAGCATATATATACATATATGTATATACACGTACTATTATGAGGAGTATAATGCAGAGAAATGCATGGGAGGTGAGGGGTTGGAGTAAGGAAGAGAAACGTAGCGATAGGTGCAAGGGATGGGATGAAATAAGGAAGAAAGCCAAACAAAGACAGGTAAGTTTAGAGGGGACAACTGTTGTTAGTTTTCTCTCTTACAAAGCATATTTTTTGTTTCTCTCTCTCTCTCTCTTCTGTTTTGTTTGGGTCCGATTAGTTTATCCAAACCAAAAAAAAAAATTTGCTTGCTTTTGTTTATTGTCAATATTAAATGAGTAGTTAGGGATGCAGTCTTTGGCTTCATTTTGTCAATTGCCTTTCTTAATATATTCTACCTAATGTCTTTCATTGGATTCATGGATCCGATTTTTTTTTTTTTTTTTTTTAACTTCTTTCATTTTTCCCCTTTTAGGATAGGGGTGGGGATGAAGATAGAAATATAGGGATTGATCAGAATAGGTTTAAAAAAGAAATATAGTTTTAAAAAAAAAAAAAATTGAAATTATTGGACATATTATTTTTGTACAAATGTAAAAAACAAGAAGTAGAAGAGCGTCAATATTTGATTACAGGGCAATAAGCCAATAACTAAATGCAACAAAATTGTTATGGTTAGGTTAGGAGAGAATAGGTGTTTTTTCTTTTCTATTTAAACCTTATTTAAAAAGAATTACAGCATCGAAGAAACATACGATGTAAGGAAAACAGCCATTTATTATTACAAGACACGTAAATAGACAGCTAATTAAATTAATTGAGAAAAAAACCATCTCTAAACAAACTAAACTTGTTGATTTTGAGAAGGGATTAAAGTTTATTTCTTCTTCTTCTTCTTTTTTTTGTGGGGGGGGGGGGGGGGGGTGGCGTGTTGGGGTTTGGGAAATAATCATGAAAAAGATGAAAGTATTACCATTATTGGTTAGTAAGATATGACTTATTAATCAAAAATCTCCCCATCCATATGCATCCTCAACTAAACAAGTTGTTTTCATTAACCTAATCCAGCTACTAACCATGCTTACAAATTATTACATTTTTAGCATTAGAAAACACTTCAAATTTTATATTATACATAATCATATACATTTCTCTTCATGAATTATTTTTATCAAATACTCCTGTTGTATAATTTTTTTTTCATATCTTTATTTCTTCATAATATTAATAATTATTTTAAATTAAAAAATTGATATGATTAATTTATTTATGATTGTACACACATATATATATAAAATCATGTGATCATAACAACCCTAAGGAAAGATACCTAAATATTTTGTCTGCTTGAAGCCTATGGATGAAAAGTCAGCGTTTATTGAAATATTAAATTAGAATTTAAATTTACTCAATATATGTGTCTTCAACTATCATTTCAAGGTAGTGTCAATGTCATTTTCTTAACTATTTTCAATTTTCTATAGATTATACATATATATATGTGTGTGTGTGTGTGTGTGTGAGAGAGAGAGAGAGAGAGAGGTTTTCCATTTTTGTTTTTCTTATGGTTGGTTTCGTAGGCCGTTCTTGTTTATGAGAAGATGTATAAAACCAATTTTCAAGAAATGGACAAGTTTGCAAGGGAAGAAAGAAAAAGAAATACATAATTTGTATATATATATATGAGTGTATTATTTATTGCAATATTAATTAGTTATTGAAAGCAACATGAACTGGGCAACAAACATTGAAATCTTTTTATTTTTTTTTGGCATTTTTCTGTTTCGACGATATAATAATGTATAAATTTTGATATACAGAGTTAGGAGAATTCAAATATAAGTCACATTTAAACTCTATATTGACTCTCCCCTCCCATTGCTCTTCTACTCTTCACCATCTCTCACTCTCTCTCACCTTCTCTTTCATTTCCATTATTCTCCACTTCTATTACCAGCTTTCACACACTTTCTCTCCCTTGATCATGTTCTTTTTTTTTTTTTTTTTTTTTGTCCCCTTCTTTTTCTTGAAATAATAATTGGAAATTAAAGGGTTTTGATGCCTGCATGTTAAATTCTCAGGTGGGATTTTTCCTTCTCTTTTTGTTTTGTTTTGTTTTTGTTTCATTAATCTTTCGTGAGCATCTCCGAAACTTGTCTGGAGAAATCATCCATGTCTGCAATTTCTTGTTGTACTCTCGTTCTCTGTGTATGTGAGTTAATTTCATGAATTTTTCATATGGTTGCCTGCAGTTTACGTCAGAGCTCAGGCTAAAACAACGAAGAATATATAAGAATATAAAGAACAGAGTTTTTTGAAGCTTTCTTTTCATGGAGGCAAGACAGCGATCACTGTGAGTATTGTTTTTTTTTTTTTTTTTTTTCTCTTCTTCTCTATATATTGCTTTCGTCTCTTTTTCATATGAATGCAGTATGGAACATATTTGAAGGCAGAATGCTATTCAAGATTTATATATTGTTCATTTTGTACTAAAATTTGTGTATAGAAAGAAGTTCACTTTGTCCCCATGAATGGCTAATGATAAGGAGGCTTTTCTTATAGTTATCCTCCTCATCATCAACAGCAGCATGATCATTGTGGTAGTAGTAGTTGTTCTTGTTGTTGCTGTTGTTGTTGTACTTGTTAAATGTTGCTATCATTGTTTGACACACATAGTATAGTCAAAAGCAGGTAGGTGGGTAGATCTTTTAGGAGATAATTTGTTCTTTCCTTACCACACACACACACACCCCACCCCCTCTTTTTTCTTTTCTTTTTTTTTTTTTTTAAGATTCTAAAATTTTGACTGTTTTAAATTTTATTGTTATTATTGCTAACTTTTTTGTTCAATGAATAAAATAGGACTATTTACAAATGTTTACTTCGATTTTTTTTATATTAATGAATTGGCACAACTAAATAGCAGCCATATTTTGTTTGTGGGGGAAAAAAAATTTATTAAAATGATCCAATATAAATAGTTGAAAGAAAAAAGAAATATTAATTATTTTAGTCCCTATTTTACTAATTTTTTATTATTTTGACTCTTTTTAAATTTTTTTAGATTTTTTTTTTCTTCTTATATTATTTTTTGTGTCTATTTTGGTTAATTTTTTATCAAGTTAAAATTTAACAATAAATTTTAACTTTTTTTTCCCCAATTTTTAACTCGTATGATCAAGTTAGAATAAATATGAATTAATTTTTAAGGTCTTAATTAAAAAATAATAATAATCAAAATCAAAATTATCACCAAAAATAATATAGAGATAAAAATATATAGTAAAAGAATCAAAATTGTTAAAAACTATTTTCCAAAGTCAAATATTCAATTTTCCAAAATTTTACAATAAATTTATGTTTTGATCTATAATAGATTAACACAAACAAAACGAAAAAGAAAATAGAACATCCATATTTCATTCTGTAAATTTTCCTTTTTGTAAATTCCTTGATTTCATATACATATATGTATATATATATATATTTTCTTTCTTTCTTACAGAGAAGATGCATGTAAAAGGAGGCTACAGAGAATCAAAGTTGAGGATGTTGAGAAGCCATTCCAGATCAACTTACAAGAGAAGACTGCAAAATACAAGTTCCAACCCTTGAAACTTGTCTTAGTTGTTGTTGTACTTATTGCTTTGTTATCAGTTTTCTCCTCTCAAACTGTTTGTCAACATGAAAGGATATCAAATGTTGTTTCTAGGTATGTCCTAATTTCTTTTCTTTCTCAGTTATGAATCCTAAGAATAGTCCCACAAATCACTGATTATTATTCCAAAAAAGAAATTAGGCGGTCTATCTTTCTATATATATGTGTTTATATATATATATATGAGATACATGATCAGTCTATGGTTAGTCTTTTTCATTAATGGAGTAACTCATACAATGCAGGCCACATTTTGTTAACAGGTGGATATGGGGAGGGTCTGATCCTCGGTATATATCATATTTAGACGTTAATTGGGTTGAAATTTCTGAAGTTCTTGAGAAATTATCGGATAAAGATGGCATTCAAGGAGTTGGCCTTCTAAATTTCAACAAGAGTGAAATAAACCAGTGGAAACAGCTCATTTCCTATGCCGATCATACGGTTCTGCAACTGGACTATGCTGATAAAAACGTTACCTGGGACGTTTTATATCCTGAGTGGATTGATGAAGAACAAGAAGTTGAAGTTCCCAGTTGCCCTTCTCTACCAAAGCTCGAGATTCCTAGGAATCGAATTGATCTCATCGCTGTCAAGCTTCCCTGCAAAAATGATGGCAATTGGACAAGAGATGTTGCTAGGCTGCACTTGCAGTTAGCAGCCGCAGGTTTAGCTGCCTCTGCTAAAGGAAGCTACCCTGCTCATGTCCTATTTGTTACCAAGTGCTTTCCGATACCAAATTTGTTTACTTGCAAGCAACTCGTTGCTCGAAAAGGTAATGCATGGCTGTATAGACCTCATTTGAATGTACTGAGAGAAAAGATTCAGCTCCCTGTCGGATCATGTGAGCTTGCACTTCCCCTTGGGACCAGAGGTATGTTTATTTTACTCTTTTCTTCCTTCCAAGAAACTCCCAGAAATTTTTTTGTTCTTTAAGTTTCTGACGAGTCTATGGGGGCTTTATGATACAGAAGAAGAAGATTATGCGGTCAAAAGGCCCCGTGAAGCTTATGCTACAATCCTTCATTCAGCTGATGTGTATGTCTGTGGAGCCATAGTCGCAGCTCAAAGCATAAGGATGGCTGGATCAACCAGGGACCTGGTGATTCTTGTTGATGAAACGATTAGTGTATACCACAGGAGTGGACTTGAAGTGGCAGGGTGGAAAATAAGGACAATACAGAGAATAAGGAACCCGAAGGCCGAGAAAGATGCCTACAATGAGTGGAACTACAGCAAGTTCAGACTATGGCAGTTGACAGACTACGACAAGATCATTTTCATTGACGCTGATTTGCTAATATTAAGGAACATCGATTTCTTATTCAAGATGCCAGAGATCTCTGCAACTGGCAACAACGGAACACTTTTCAACTCAGGGGTTATGGTGATAGAGCCATCAAATTGCACATTCCAGCTGCTGATGGAACACATAAATGAGATTGAATCATATAATGGTGGAGACCAGGGATACCTGAATGAAATATTTACATGGTGGCATCGCATACCAAAGCATATGAACTTCTTGAAACATTTCTGGGTTGGGGATGAGGAAGCTGTAAAACAGAAGAAGATTCGCTTATTCGGTGCAGAGCCACCCATCCTTTATGTCCTTCACTATTTAGGATATAAGCCATGGATGTGCTTCCGAGACTACGACTGCAACTGGAATTTCGACATTCTACAAGAGTTTGCCAGTGACATTGCTCATAGGAGTTGGTGGAAGGTGCACGATGCAATGCCTGAGAAATTACACAACTTCTGCTTGTTAGGTTCAAGGCAGAAGGCACAGCTGGAGTGGGATCGGAGGCAAGCACAGAAGGGGAACTATTCAGATGGCCATTGGAAAATTACAATTCAAGATAATCGTATGAAGAAATGCATTGACAGGCTGTGTAACTGGAAAAGCATGCTACGACACTGGGGAGAGAAGAATTGGACTGACGACCCGTATTTCCATCCTTCACCACCTGCTTTAACAAAAGGATCTCTTTCAAGTTCATCTTAGCAAGTTCTACTTGTTCAGAGATGATTCAATTCTATTCTTTGTTCCTAAATATTTTAGCAGAGAGCAGCCATAAATGTGCCATAGGCACAGTCAGCTACCTTAAATACAGTAGATATTCCATAGTTGAAGGCCACAAACTTGAGAAAGTTTTTGGTTACAAAACCCTCACTATCCACATTATATTTCAGGTTTTCTCAGCTATTTTACATCATATATTGTAGTCAGGTTCTGTTTTACATAAATTACATCATATCACATAAAAGTTAGAAAAATAGAAATGTGATTCTTTCGCTCTACCAACCAATCTAAATATGTATGCTCAACATTTTTTTTTTTTTTTTTATTTGGTCTTAGACCCTCTTGTGTCCATGAGCCACTTTAAGTCCCAATTAATCTAAAGTTAAACTATATTTTCGAAAGAGAAAACACTCATTTTTTCATACACAAATTTTGAATTTGATACTTCTCCTAAGAAGAATTAAGTTTTTTCTCTACTTAGATCAAAGGGTTGTTAATATGTATGCTCAACATTTCTTTTTATAAAGACAGAATACACTTTTCAAAGAACTCTTCTGCAAGAAACCACAACCATTATTTTCTCTCTTTTTATTTTTATCTTTATTTATTTTCCCTATCTCTGTAGCCCAGAAATAAAAAGTTTAAAAAGCATAAAAAAGGTTGAAGAACCATTCAATAGACTAAATATGAGACACTAAGCACCATCCAACATCCAAGCAACTACCATAAACATTATTCTTTATCCAGTTGGGTAGTAATGTATTTTCATGAGTAGTTTAATAGAACTTTCTCAAGTCAAACAATTAGTTTGAAAGTCTTCTTGAGCTTTGACAAACATTATTAGTTGTAGTGGTTCCTATGTGATTGTTTGTTAGTTTGTATTAATCTACTGAAGAACTAGATCTTTCTCACCTATGTATAAATATGGAAGTTAGGTGCAGAATCTGTACAAGGCAGAAAACATTCTAGGTGATGATGTACAAAGGCTTTGGTGACTGCTATGGCACCAGAGTTTCACAGGGTTTTGCCAGGTTTAGTCTCTTTTCCAAAAAATACTCCACATTTCACCCAAGAGTCATATTGAAGAAATCACAAAAGCACATAAAGGGATGTGAATTTTCTAACGTGGGATCATTGTACAATCACTCTGAATGCAAATGACTCATGTTTAGCCATGTAAATAAACATGCTGAAATGATTTTTTTTTCCTTTTTCAAATGTAGCTTTCTTTTGGTTGCTGAGTAATAGTTTCATGGGATGCTGTTTACTAAAACATTCTTTCAGAATGAGAGATCTTTGTTGAGGAATCTATCAATTATAGTAACAGAAGAAAAATATGCAAAATAAGTATTATAACAATTCAATTGCAAAATTTTATTTGAAACAGACATTTCTCGTGCCAATTGAATGTAGAAATACATTTATACAAGAGTAACTATACTTACCTTTTTGGGTTTCTATTCCGATTGCTTTCCATACCCTTGCTCTTGTAACGCTTGTCAATGTGGTTCTCATGGAACTCATGTCAGTATACGAGTGTCTATCAAGTATACAGCTAAACAACTTTTGGTGTTATTTTTGTACACAGAAAATCATCTTTATGAAGATCAATTGTTTTTCTGGAGTGTGATGGAGGCAAGACAGCAGATACTGTGAGCATTTTATTTTATTTTTTACGTTTTTTTCTACTGCCTGCCTCATTCTTGTCCATATTAACCAAGAATGAGTAACTGCAGGAACTAGATAGCATTAGACTGACTTTTATAGTTAATACTCATTTTTACAATCAGTTCTCTCTTCTATGGATTTACCATCAACTTCTGCGAAGGATGTTTTAGTATTTCTATGATCCAATTCAACAACTTGTGAACAATTTGCTACTGATAATTTGAAATTTTTAATCTACTCAACTTCTATAGTTTTCGTTGTATTTTAAAAGAAAAAACTCTAGGTAAAATTAAGTGAAATAACCCTCCTTTATGTACTACCTAGAAAGGATTATGAATGAAGCCAGCAATAACCTTTATGGTGTCAACATGCTGACGCACTATTTTGATTCTGCATTGTTCTTTTACAACTTTATGATTGATTTCAGTCTAATAATAGAACAATGCTACTCTTTTATCAGAGATGACTCATGTAAAAGGCGGTTAAAAAGAATTAGAGTCGATGAAGCAGAGAAGCACTTCGAATTTCCAGTACACCAGAAGGGCACAACGAACAAGCTCTACATGCTCAGATTTATCTTAAGTCTCATCATAATTGGCATATGTCTTATAGTTCTCTCATCTACAACTATCTGTCATCATGAAAACATATCATGGGCTGTTTCTAGGTATTTTTTCTTTTAGTTTCGATTAACATGTTCACAACCTAATGCACAATTATTATCTTGAGCAGTAATTGTCATACTTCTTCAGAGGCAAAAGAAGGCTATATATATATGAATGGTAAGATAGTTTTAGAGATCTACAAGTAATGAACAAGATGATAAAGCTGTTAAAATGTGTAGTCTATTTGTGAACATGCTTCACCTAGAGTCTAAGTAGTAATCTAACTACAATTTGAATTTACTCTGGCCAAAGAAATAACGTATCAATGAATAAACAGCATAAGAAAACAATCTTTATCCCAAAATAACTGTCTCACCTCAGTGCAGGCCTCATTTCGTGGACAGGTGGATACAAAGTACATCAGATCACCGGTACACATCGCATTTAAAGATCAACTGGGACGAAATTTCAAGAGCTGTAGAGAAGTTACCCGGAAAGAGAACCATACATGGAGTTGGAATTCTCAATTTCAATAGCAGCGAAATTAATCATCTGAAGAAATTTATCACCCATGCCATTTACATAGACCTACAGTTACAGTACACCGATGAAAATTTGACATGGGAGTCACTGTTCCCTGAGTGGATTGACGAAGAACAAGAAGATGAAGTTCCTAATTGCCCTTCTTTACCAAGGATTCAAGTGCCAATGCAACGGCTTGATCTTATTGCTGTTAAACTTCCTTGTAGAAATGATAGCAATTGGTCAAGAGACATAGCTAGGCTGCATTTGCAGATTGCAGCAGCTCATTTACCAGTGTCTGCTAAAGGCAACCGCCCTGTCCATTTGCTGTTTGTTACAAACTGCTTACCTATACCAAACCTGTTCTTGTGCAACGAACTTGTTGTCCATCAAGGTAATGTCTGGCTATACAAACCAAACTTGAATGTAATGAGAGAAAAACTCCAGCTTCCTGAAGGATCCTGCGAGCTTGCTCTTCCACTTAAAGATAGAGGTATATATATATATTCATTTTTCTATATGATGATCTTCATTTTTCACATTTAAGGTCTCCTGTTTCCTCATTTCATAGTTCTGACTCCTAAAAGTTTAGCATTGTTAAAACATGATGAAACATACATGCAATAACCTCTGATAGTTCCTAGATTCCTGAGAAGGATATCTAAAATGTTAGGAACAATCCTGGATTGAAAGTTTAAAATGATCGTGCAAGACAGTGGCTCTGCTTCCATTTTTCATTTCAGCATTTATGCAGGCTCAATTCTTCAGGATTGTTCAAGATGTTATGTTGATTATTACAGAGTGTTTACAAGAACTTATGCAATGTAATGAAAAACAGAACCAGGCTGCTCAATCAAACAGCAACGACAAGCATACGCTACTGTCCTACTTTCAGCTAATAACTACGTTTGTGGAGCCATAGCTGCAGCTCAGAGCATCAGAATGGCAGGTTCTTCCAGTGACCTTGTGATTCTTGTTGATAAAACAATCACTGAGCATCAGAAGAGAGGACTAGAAATGGCAGGATGGAAAGTCAGGACAATAGAAAGAATAAGAAATCCCAAAGCTGAAAGAAAAGCCTACAACGAATGGAACTACAGCAAGTTTAGGTTATGGCAGCTAACAGATTATGACAAAATCATTTTCATCGATGCTGATTTGATTATACTCAGGAACATTGACAAGCTATTCAGATTGCCAGAGATATCAGCTGTGGGCAATGATAGGACACTTTTCAACTCTGGCGTGATGGTCATTGAACCATCAAATTGCACCTTCCAGCTATTGATGGATCACATAAATGATATCAAGTCTTATAATGGCGGAGATCAGGGTTACTTGAATGAATTATTTACGTGGTGGCATCGGATACCAAAGCACATGAATTTCTTGAAGCATTTCTGGTCTGGTGATGAAGAAGAAGTTAAGAAGAAGAAAATCCACCTATTTGAAGCAGAACCACCAGTACTCTATGTCCTTCATTATCTAGGATATAAGCCATGGATGTGCTTCAGAGACTATGATTGCAATTGGAATGTAGGAAAATTACACGAGTTTGCAAGTGATGTGGCTCATAGGAACTGGTGGAAAGTTCATGATGCAATGCCACAAGCACTGCAAAGCTTCTGTATGTTAAGATCAAAACAAAGGGCGCAGCTTGAGTATGACAGAAACCAAGCAGAAAAGAGGAACTACGCAGATGGTCACTGGAGAATTGAAGTTAAGGATTCAAGAAAAAATTGCTCTGACAAATTGTGCAATGTTGATTGGCAAAGCATGTTGTGGATTTGGGGGAATCAAACTGAATAATTAGTCCATTTTTCCAGCTCCCACTGCAATTAGCAATACCATGCGGTCCATCTTTTCTTAAAAAAGGAAAAAAAAAATACATATATATATGGAGTTTACATTGTTTTCTGCAAGAACTACATCAGATTTTGATTCTGCATGGTGAAACTAGATGGTTATTGCTTGGTGTCAAGACTAGAAATTAAGCTCACTAGTTACCTTCCTTGAGAGTCAGCTTGATATAATGCTATTTCTTATATATGAAGAGTTTCATATTCTAGTAGATGAAGAGTTCTAGAAAAGGAGGAATGATTTGAGTACCCAAAAACTCAGGGAATGTTGCTAGCTGCTCATCTGAAATCATACAATTCTTCAGTCTATACCATGAACTTACATATTTAAAAACCAAAAGTTTCTTAATAAATGAAGGGTTCTAATCCTTTAAACTCTTGACAAGACACAAAATGTTATAATTTCAACTTTCAACAGCAGAGCAGCTAAGACCAAAGCTGATTCCTAAAGATATTTAGGAATCAAATCTCCATTAATAATTTCAGGAATCCAATTTCTAATTTGACAAGGAAGCAACTTCCAAGTCAGAGAAAACAGTTTCAATGATGAAGAAATGCAGAAGGGTAAGTTAAGAACAGGATTCCAACCTAAAGTTATCTGTTCTTTAGCCATCTGGAGATCCTTTTTTTCCAGATACCATTTAATATCAACACTAAGCTAACTTACTTATGAAAGAGTCAACTTAGCTACTCTTAGATCCAATGCTTTTTCCCATAAGTAAAACAAAGAAAAAAAAAAAAAAAACCAAAATCGGGTGAACCATTGTATAGCACTAGAACAGGTGCATTAGATTTTGATGTTCATTGACAAAGTTGACAGTAGAAGTCACATGAAGGATACTGTGCGCAGATAAGTTATTTATTGTGCGCACATGGATGAGGATGGATAATGACATTATAGTGCTCCACATTTTATACACAATATACATAGTGGACTCTCCACCCAAAAGAGAGCCTTTTAAGATGAGCTAGAAATAGATATCCATTTCAAAACAGGCCTTTTTTAGGTCTGAGTTGTATTAGACCCCCATTCTTCCTGAGGTTGAGACACTCGTTTTCTTTTCCTTTTTTTCATATAAAGGTAAATGTTATATTAAATCAAGAGCAACTCTACAAATATATAATTAAGTACAATCCCTAACCATAAAATTACAAGGGAAAAATTGGGAATACAAGAAAAACAAAACCATGTATACATGGCTCATTAACCTAAGAGGAGACACTTCTAACCCAGAGATAGAAGGTGATACTTATTTTTTTTCGTCTATAACTATAAGAGGAGCAAGACAAGGATCCAACCCTACATTCATTTTGAACTTAAAAAGTGATTTTTGCTAACTAATCTAACTTTATGCCCATGTTCATTCTGAAATATTATATTTGTAGATAAAAAGTTAATTAGCTGTGCATTTCCTTCCTTTCGTGGCATCATTATACAATCTAATCCATTCATCAAGCCAGCCACTTTCTTGTAAAGAATCAGCTATTGTAATAATGAACAAAATCCCATGGACATGTGAACTTGAGCAAATACAAAATACCAAAAGGGAAACCCCAGGAGAAAAAGATGGTACTAGGATATCAAGGTGATATTCCAATTGATGTGGCTTTGCTTACTTAAGTTCTTCCACTTGACTAAAGTTGAGTTTGACTCTTATTGAGGATGATTTTTGTGCCACATTTTAGTAATATGTAAGATTTCTCCTGAATCAATCGAGGATATCAGGTTAAATCTCAAGCATGTGAGAAAAGCAAAATTCTAAGTCCTCTTTTTTGTTTTCAATCCATAGTGCTTGTATAACCTCAGGGAACAGGTGGAACAAGAGTTCATGTGAATTAGTTTTTATGCATGCTTCAACTAATAATTTTTAGTGTTTTCTTTTGTAGGTTTCTACTTTAAAAGGGATTCTCTATTATATACTCTATATTCCAACTAACAAACTAAGAGAATCACATAATTAAAAAATTTAAAGGTTAATCTGCTTAACTTTTCACGACAAAAAGCAAAGTTTTCTCAAACGTGTATTAAAAAGAGAAAAATAACCCCTCAATTCTTGATTTTTGCATCAATATTTAGCATCTAGTACTCAACTTTTTATCAAGTGATGATAAAAGACTCCAAAAAAAAGTCCGAAAATTTAAGATTAAGCATGTATAATTGTTCATGATTATCAAGGGAATCTCAGCTAGACACCCAAAAATCAATCAAATATCCATCACCTATACATTTTCCTAAAAGATGAGTAGAAAGGGCGAAAGTTTTTACCATCCCGTGATTGGAGGTCGTGGAAGCAATAATTGCCTTTTGTGCTTGGTCGGCTTCTATCTCTGTCACCTTCTGCCACAAAGACAATGCTGAGAACCACAAAGATTTGGGGAAAAAAAAATGGGCCAATGGAGATTAAGGGGAATGCTAATGGGAGTGGCATATAGTCATTTTAATTACTTACTTTAACCAGACTGTTACGGAGCTCGAACAAAAGGTGGAAAACAAGTCGATTTCCCATGGCCCCACTCTACTTCAACTTCAACTGGAATTTCCAATTTTTTTAATTTGCGGTTTTGGAATGTCCCAATTGTTTTTGTTGTAGATGACATTTTTAATTGATTGCTATTATATGTGCATTTGATCACGGGAAACTGATGTCGCTAAAAAACAATCAGATAAAAGGATCCAAAATCAATAAAAAATGAATCCAAAAGGTGTGAGGAAGTATCTAATCTGATGTGGGTGAAAATCAGATAGAAAACTATTCTCTACCAAGAGAAAAAAGTTGTAAAAAATGAGAGAGAGTGAAGGGAATAAATGTAATGGAGTTGGAAGCAAGAAAGGGTTAAAAAGCGAGAGAAAATTATTTAAGAAGGAAGTTAGGATTTACTCTAAGGAAACCAAATGAAATTCCCGTTAGGGAAAGAAGGATTGCCGATGGAGGAGGATGATGTGCCCGAAGGTAAAGGTGTTACCCGATGGGAAGAGCTCTTCCCGATGGGAGGGCTCAAGTACCCGAAAGGGTATCAATCTCACTCCAAGGTAGCTCCCTTCTTGAAGTGTTAACTCTCTTTTATGAAAATATAAGGTGAACAAGAGAATTTATGTGTTAAATCTCTTGA
>JAXGGT010000116.1:8089095-8115430 GCA_035583425.1 Marsdenia floribunda | reverse complement strand
ATTGGAATTATCAATTAAGAAATATTAGAAAGAACAAGGAAGAATTAAATTGGAGCATCAACCCTAGGCTGATTACGTTTTCTCATTATTGATTTACATTCTAATTCATCTTATTTACCTGCTTTTAAATTTTCTTTAAACTCTAAAACCCCCCTTTTCTACTTTATTTAGGATTTGTGATTCTTAGATTGATTTAACGATTAAGGCTTCCTTGGGAGATGACCTGGTGAGCACTATATTGCTTTCTATTTTTTAAATTAATCTTGGCCAGTTTGACGACAACCGCGAATTTATCCTTTACCAAGATTTTGGCGTCGTTGCCGGGGAATCCAATAGTCGTTATAATTTAAATAGGAATTCATTGATTGATTGCTATCTAATTCTTTTTTTTTTTATTGTATTGCCCAGGAGTGCAAAAACCTAAGTGTGGGGGACCCTTTTGTGCACAGATTGGAATATTCTTGACGATTTCTACATCTCGTTTACAAAAGAGAATGTCTAAAAGTAGAAGTTGTCATTCCCCATTAGTTTGTAAATCAGCAACAAGTCATCTTTCTTGCATAAAACAAGGGGTAAGTGACATGTTTGAAAGTAACTACAGTGGGAAACCATGGGTCATCAAAAGCATGAACACGTGTGCCTCACCAATGCGCCATCTAATGCATTTTGATAAGAGTTCCCTACCAAAAAGGATGGATTGCCATTGAAATGAAGATTGACCACCCTTTTTAGCTTTCATGAAATCACCATTGCGAAAGTATTTATGTTGGAAAACCCTTTTCACTAGTGCATTTGGATTTTGAAAAAATCTCCATCCTTGTTTACCTAACATAGCTTGATTAAAATAATCAAGCCTCTTGAACCCTAATCCTCCTTTATCTTTGGTCATGTAAATTGTATGCCAAGATATCCAATTCATGCCTTTTCCATTTGAATTTTTCCACCAAAAGGATCTAATAATTTTTTCCATCTCTTTGCACAAATCCTTTGGGAATTTATGGATAGACATTGCATAGGTGGGTATGGCTTGGAGTACTGATTTGATCAGGATCTCTTTCCTTGCCTTTAATAGAAGCGTTTCTTTCCAACCATGAGCTTTCTTCCACA
This sequence comes from Marsdenia floribunda, assembly GCA_035583425.1. Taxonomy (NCBI): domain Eukaryota; kingdom Viridiplantae; phylum Streptophyta; class Magnoliopsida; order Gentianales; family Apocynaceae; genus Marsdenia; species Marsdenia floribunda. The sequence continues at coordinate 8,114,323 of JAXGGT010000116.1, read as the reverse complement.
TACAATCTCTAAGGTAATTTAAAACTGCTTTCTTAGATCTCCCAATCAAATATTGTAGGCCTAAATATCTACCATCACATTTATAGGCTGGTATCCCAAGGTTCTGTTGTAACTGTTGTCTTCTCTGATGGGGAACCATTTTTGTGAAAAACACATAAGGTTTTTGGATATTAATTTTCTACCCCCGAATCTTTTCATATGCAACCAAAACATTTTGGACTCCAGTGTTTGCTTAGGAGAACAATAAACAATCATCAACAAAAAATAAATGGGAAATATATGGAGTACTTTGACCCATTTGTATCCCTTGCCATTCCTTATCCATAATAGCTTTTGATATTAAACAAATAGGAAGATAAAGGATCACCTTGGCCTATACCTCTTGAGGGAGTGAATTTGATTGAAGGTATGTCATTCACCAGAATCTGAAATTTGACTGTGGATACACAATTCATAATCAAACGAACTATACAATCTAGGAATTCCATGCTTTCCAAAACCCATCGAAGATAACCTATTCAACTGGATCATAGGCTTTTGACATATCAATTTTAATAGCCATGTTACAAGTATTATGATCATCTTTACCACATTTAAGCCAATGAAATGCCTCTCCTGCAAACAAAATATTGTCCGTTATCAATCGATCTTGCACAAAAGCACTTTGAGATTCATCAACAAGTTTAGGCAACACCATTTTGAGTCTACTAACCTGAACTTTTGAAATAAGCTTGTCGGTCATGTTACATAGACTAATGGATCTATACTCCATCATTGTTGAGGGTGATTTTGTCTTATGTATGAGAGTGATGAACGTGTCGTTCAATTCATCAATATCCAGAATGTCATTGAGATAATCTACTACTATCTTCATGACTTTGTCTCCCACTACATTCCACTATTTTTGATAGAAGCTAGCATGATAACCATTCGACCCCGAAGCCTTCGTAGGATGCATTCTTTTTAAAGCCTCAAGAACTTTTGCTGCTAAGAAAGGCTCCTTTATTACCTTCTTATTGTCCTCAGTGAGTGTTTTGAAATCAGATTGGTCAAGGACCACATTATATTGGATGTAAGGTTGTTCACTAATGAATAAATTACCAAAAAATTGGACTAGCAACTTAGATAGATCCTCTTGTTTATTATATATCACCCGTCTATCTCCTTTAAGATAATCAATTATGTTTCTTCGATGTCAATGATTGGTATGGTGATGAAAATAGGTTGTATTTTGCTCCCCATCACTGAGCCAGTTAGATCGTGACCTCTCTTTCCAATGTTTGTTTTCTTCTTCAATTAATGCAAATAGTTCCTCTCATTTTTTTGTCACAAGATGATCATTGGTGTTGCAGCCTGAAAGTTGTCTTATTTATGTGCATAGCCTCTTGATATTATTTGATATATCCCCAAATTGCTTCCTACTCCAAAGAAGAAATTGTTGTTTAATATCCTCCAAGGTGTGTGTGATGTCACGGATCTATCCCCTAGCTTCATGCTACCATATATGTTGAATGATATCTTGACATTCCTCACGTTTAAACCACCATGGTTACATCCTTCGTAACCTTGATTTAGTGCTATACTTGGCCGGTTGGGAAGATTGGAACTCCAAGAAGAGTACTGCGTAATGATCTGAAGTACTTACTGGGATTGAGCAAACACTACTGTAAAGTTGATAAAGCCTCAGTCCAATTTTGACCAAACTACCATATCATTTTTTCGCTTGTTCCACCATGTGAAGCGTGAACCTTCCATATGTAGTTCAGCCAGCATAACATCATCTATGGCTCGGTGAAAATTCCGTATGAGATAAGAAGGTCTTACATTTAATCCAATTGTTTCATCTTGATGTAAGATCTCATTAAAATCCCCCATAACAACCCAAGGTTGTGTACGGTAAGCACCAATTTTGCTTAAGAGTTTCCAAGAGTAGGTCCTTTGAGATTGTTCCCAATGTCCATAAAAACCAGTGAAAACACATCCATTCCATTTAGCCAACAATGAATCCGCATATCAATATGCCCTTTCAAATAGCTCAACAAATTTACATCCAAAAAATCTTTCCAAAGTAAAACTAAATCAACCCCCAAACTGATTTGATCCACTACAAAACCTTTATTATATCCCAACCTACTTTTTAACTGTGGTAAATGAGTAGCGGGAAGCTTTATTTCAAAAAGAAAAAGAACATCAGGTTTATAAGATCGAACGAGGGTTTTCAATTCTTGAATTGCATAGGGAGACCTTAAACCACGGGAATTCCAACTTAGACAACTCTTTGTGATCGGTGGGGTTGCCGAGCAACCTTCACCATTGAAATTTTTAATTTCTTTTTTTAACTTTAAGATGAGAGACGTCCTAACTACCAACCTATTTAGATAATCCTGTCTGTTTTTTGGGGTTGTTTGTAAGAACACCTTACTTCGATCATTGCCTTCCAAAGTTTTTGCTGGATCAACTACCATCAATGCTCCTTCTCAATGAGTTTGAGTAGTACTCTACAGTCCTCGATTCGCACTACTATTCCCTGGCAAATTTTGTGGCGTGGGGGATCTAGATAGATCCTCTCCATTATCTTTAAAAATCTTCTCACGTTGATGATGAATTTTTATTATCAATAAACTATCAAATCTTACAATATCTATGCCCCCTAAACGTGATCCATACGACATCTTCTGAATATCCATCTCCATATCCTTATTGAGATTACATAATCTATATCTGATTGGGAAATTTATTTAGAGAACTACAATTGGAAACTTATCATGGAATTGTTGAAGATGAGAATAGAAATCACTCCATAATAATCTGCAAACCTGCAAAGCAAACTCAAGGGAGGAGATTTTCCTCCGATGATACTCCGACGATCAAGTCAGAAAAGGATAAAATGGAGGAAGGATGCTATATATCAGAGCCTTGTAGATTTTTATGTATCCTGTGTATATGAGAACATATTCATTTCTGCATGTATATTGTCTCTTTTATAAGCAACATGAACTATCATTTAGCATAGGGTTTTTCTCTAGGTCCTTGACACATGGCGGGTCTCAAATCCATCTATTGGATAGATGTTCGCTAGGTGTCCTCCCTACTGGACTTCAAAATAAGTTAAATGTGGGTTAATGTAGACCTACTAATAACCTATTAGATCAGTCAACTTGTTGTCAGAACTGTAATCATGACTTTATATTTTATTCATTCTTGTGTATGTCTGAGTTGGGAGAAGATTTGACCCCCAAAGTCCAGGAGTATACCCTTTGGACTTCGGGTACTTTGTGTATTGCTGTATTTTTGGCAAATTACTTTGGAAGTCTCTTGCTTGTTTGGGTGAAGTTCCCTTGACTAGCTTCCTGGAGTCCACAAACTTAAGATTATTTAGAGGACGTGAAGTATTAACGCTTCAGTGACCCCTCACAGATAAAAGGTACGTTGTACCTATTAATTGTGGTGAATGCATTCTAGGATGTCCAAAGTGTTCGTGTCCTCCCTAGTACATAAATTGAAAAGGTGCGTCTTTTTTGAGTGTCTGACGGTGCGTTGATGACCGCCATCAAATTGTTTCCTCTCTCCTCCTCAATCTTAATAAAGAAATGATATTTACTTCTTTCTATTTACCACAATGTTCTCCTTTTCCTTTTAAACCTCCAACCGTCTTCATCGTCCTCTTTTCTTTTATCTTCTTCTAGTCGCAAACCAGAGTTTTCTTCTGTTCTTTCATCTCAGGCCTTCTATTTCTCTGCTTCACTTGCATTTAGAAACCGTAGAAACCTCCCAAATTCTTCAAGGACTTCAAAGGTATAATTTTTATCATATGGGTATAAGTTTTACACTGCGTTGTTCTTCTTTCTGCCATTTTTGCTCTACATTTTTTCTGTTTGTTTCTGTCTGTGTTTTTATTAATAATGGGTTTAAAACATATGACCAAAAAAATTGTTATGGCACTGAGCGTCCCTGGTTCTGCCTTGTATGAGTTACATAGGGACTATTGGGAGGCTTGTAGACATATCCAAAGTAGAATTAAACAAGTATGAGAAAGATGGACAATTGACTTCGTTGAACTTGGGAATAAGAACTTAGGGGTAGGAATTGATGAGACTCTCCCCTTAGGCTTCCCAATGATTAATTGTGATGAAGATGAATGGATCCATAAGTACTTAGAAGATTTTTGGTTTTCTGAAATTTTGCCCAATGTTAACATTGAATCTCCCATTATAATTTCAAACTCTGATATGGATGCACATAATGAACTACTCTAATTCAAGGCTCTGACTCTAAAGTGCCCGAAGTTGGCACTTCCACTAACCCAAGTGGAGTGAGGAAAGATAAGGAGATTGTAATATCTTCTGCGATTGAGAGTCTAGGGAGTGAGGAGGAGAGTGAAGAGTCTAGGGGGGCAGAGGTGATTCACTCCACTGAGGAGGAAGAAGAGATTGCTGCTAAGGAAAATGTAGGAGAGGAAGAGAGTGGTGGAGTTGAGAAACTTGCCCTAGAAACCTCAACTGCTTCAACTTCGAATCCTGCCGGAGTAACAATTGCTGAATTTGGTGTACCTAGTGTGACTATAGCCGTTGCTGCGAGGTCCTCTTTCGTAGTAACTGCCGCTGGGCTGAGAACATCAGACTTGAAAAGAACTAAACCCGTAGATACTTCGGGGAGGCCCAAGAGGGGAAAGAAGAAGGATAAGTCTGAGCCTTGTCCAATTTTTGCTGTACTTCCCAATCAAATGGATCCTAGTGAATTAGTTGCACTCCGTATAGGTATTCACTTAGATGAGATGAAGTATAGGACTTAGCTTTATCCTTCTATCTTGTCCATGTCCACCAGGCATATCCCTATCCCTATATCTCTTCGATTCCAGTCTTAGGTTGCCAATGGACCCGAACTTCACAGACTTCCTTTTTTCAATTCGTGCTCAACCTGCTCATCTTCATAGTAATACAGTGAGGTACTTGATGTGCCTCATTATTCTGTGTAGAAGATTAGGCTATGAGTTCTTTGGCAATATTCTTCAGTACTTTTTCAGTTCTTTGAATATGGTCGATAACACTTCTATTCGACCTCGTAGAAATAAAATTTGCCTTTCTGACTCTATAACCATTAAAGTAGATTGGAGGGAGAAATGGGTTCTTGTAGAGTCTAAAGTAAGGTTCCATTTTCCTCCACAAGAAAATACTCTATATAAATGGGTCCAAATCAACAAGGAGATTTTCTTTGAAAGAAGGGTTCTTGTTAAGACAATAGAAGGCAATTTAGGCACTGACCCCTCCAAACAAACTCTATTCTATTCAATGAATGAGTTGTTGAGTCAGGAAAGTTTGGAGTGGTGTGGAATTGGGAGTAATAAGGAAAAGAGGGTGGAGTTAGGCTTAGAAGATGATACTTTGTATACAATGCGGACACTTCACCCCAGCGGGGTCTTTTCCCCTGAATACCCAAATTGCAGAGAGGAGACCTCGCTGGGTTGCCAAACTGCAGTTAGTATATTCCTTGACTGTGACATGTTGACAATTTGTCTAAGTATTGCCACTTAAAGCTTTGCTCTTGTATTGATGTTTGTTTATTTCTTTTTTTTGACTTTCCAGCTATGGATTACGATCAGTTAGAAGAGCTTAAGAAGAAGCAAACGGCTACTAGACAAGCTCAACTGAAGAAGGATACTGCCAATCCCCAAACTCTAAAAACCTTGGAAGAGATTTCCATGAAAGATAAAGAGAGGTTGGCAGAAAAGCAGGGGCTGACCTCAGAGGTTACTCAAGAGGCTACTCAGGAAGTGGCTAAGAAGAGATCGTCCAGGAGCATCAAAGGGAAGGCTGTTGTCCCTGAATTGCCTCCTAAAGACCCCAAGCAAAAGAAAAGACCTCATAAGGATGATGAGGTCAGGCCAGTGAAGAAAGTTAAAGGTCTAAATGTTGGGGCCTCAACTACTGAACATCCTACTACTCCAACTACTGGAGACGTCTCTACACTTCCTCTTGCTTCCAACATCTCTAGGGTCTCAACTCCGCATGTTGGGCCATCTTGGTTGAGGCCTGACTTTGACTTTCCCATCACTATAGTAGAGTCGGAGAAGTTGGCTGATGAGATCAATTATTACTCTGTCGATCTCAGTAATCTTAACATTAGCAAAAATTCAAACTTTTTGGGGAGATCTATAATCCAACGAAGCACGGACCTAGATTTGCTCAAGTCAATTAAGGGCATGAGCATGAAGGATGCCTATAATTGGTTGGGCAGTTGTATATATCTCTGAGGTCAATTTTGTCTGTTAATGATGGAGTTTTGCTCATTCCTTTTATCTCCTCTATGTTACTCCCTTTATTCATTTGTCCCTTTTTTGACTCTTTTTCATATTTCCATTTTGAGTGTTTACCTAGCTGATGCGGCAAGAAAAACTGAAAGTTCTATTGCCTATGCCCTCAACTTGGAGCAAAAATGTAATAGACTCGAGACTTCAGCCTCTAATTTGAAGAACAAATTTGACAACAAGGAAAGGAGGGCCAACTTGATGCTTAATGAATGGAATAAAGCTCAAGCTGATTTGGTGGCCTCTCAAGAAGAAGTGAAGAAACTCAAGGAGAGAATGGTGGCGATGGAGGTGGAGAACAAAGATTTAATAAGCAAGAACACAACGCTTATTGACTTCAAGAATGAAGCAAAAATTGCTACTGATCGCTTGGAGAAGTCTGTCGAATATTATCAGTCTAGAGCCCATACAGACTTCATCATCACTGAATTTCAACAATCAGAGGAGTATAGGAGGGCTATCAATGAGGAGTCCATAGTGTTTTTGAATCAAGGATCCCTGCACATGGCGTGATAGCTTCACCATTTTCTTGAGGACAAGACTCCACTTATTTGGGCCCATGACTTATTTTCTTACTAATCCAAAGGTCGGGATGGAGCTGACTTTGTTCCTTACTCCGAGGAAGAAATGGTTGATATTCGAGACTATGATGCAAAAAAGAAGCTGCCTTTATGGACTCCACCGGCGAGGATATCTCCGGACTTCTTTGAGCTATTAGATACACTAGAGTCTGATATTGAAGATATTGAGGAGGAATTGACCGGAGTTGAACAGGCATTTATTCAGGATCAGACTTTGGCTCCTCAGATCCTATCTCCGACTACTAAGACTTCAGTTGTTGAGCCTGCAATTGCAGCTGCTGATGCCTCTACTACGTTACCTCCATCTACTACTTAGGTGTTTACATTTAAAATGTAATAGATGGGATTATTTGTAATTCCTCTCTATCAATTAATTAAAAAGATTTTGTTAAAGTGTTTGCACTTCGTTGTTTGTTATCTGTCTGTTTTCTTTTGTTTTCTAAATCCTTAATAAGCAACAAATAATGCTCATTAATTCAGTTGAACCATCGTTCTATTTTTTGAATTAAAATTTTCATATTTTTTTTAAATATTATAAATATATATATATATATATATATATATATATATATATATATATATGCATCTATATATATACACATATTTTTAGATTGTATATTTATTTGTTTATTTATTCAATGCATATATGTGTAATAATTATAAGATTTAATGAATCTGTTTATGTGGTGAATGCATTATTTATATATATATTGTTCAAGAGTCTGTGAATTGTAATAGATATATATTAATTATATAAATTTGAAAGGTGTATTAAATTGATTAAGGGTGAATTAAGTTATGTGAATCTAGTAATAAATTTGATAATTTTTGTTCATTAAAGTAATTTAAATTATATTTTTTAATATTTATATATGCATGTATTTAAATAGTAAATAATCATAGGGAAAAGTTAATAATGTATTTCTTGTCATTTTTATCTTTCTTGCATTGTATTTTATTTAATCATTTAAAAGATGCAATGTATTTCCAATTTAATGTATTTTATGTGTCTATGTGGTGAATGCATCATATATATTGTATTTTAAATTTATATAAATTTTGTTATACTAAAGGATACTTAAAGAGTGGAATGTAATTTTTTTTTTTTTAAGTCAATTTTTAGATAATTATGAATGGGTGGTATATTTACGAGATAAGATATCTGTGTAATATTTATGAGATTTTATGATTTTTATTTTTTTTAAAGAAATATTATTATACTTGTGAGATAAGATAGATATGTAATTTTTAGATAAGTTAAGTAAATATATTCATATTTTTGAAATAATTATAATTATAATTATTTTTTAAAATTATAATTATCTTACGTGGTGATAACTATAATTATTAAAATTTTTAAAATTATAGTTATTTTATCTTTTTAATAGCTTAAAATTATTATTATTATTATTAAAATTTGAGATATAATTATTTAAAAATTGAAATATATACTTTGTACCTTGAATAGAATATATCTTTAATATAATTATTTAAATTTTAAAATATTTATCAAATAAATATACATTTTAATTTCATAAACTAATTTTTTAGTTGTACTTAATATTTCTAATTAATATGATAAAATAATTTTTTCCTTGTAATTAATTTTTATATTTATTAAAATTTACTTGTTTTTGTTGTTTTTATTTATTTATTTATTTTTATTCTTTTCGATTTATTATTTTTTTTTTTTTGGCATTTGTATCAATTTCTTTCATTCAATTTTCTTTTTATCCTAAATAATTTAATAATAAAATTACAAATGTAATAGAATATATATATATATATATATACATATAACAGGGGTAAGGAGGCTGTCAAAATTCAATCAAAATTAATAAAAAAATTATAACGGTCTATAATAATTATTTACTTTGACAATTGTTTTCTTTTAAAAATATTTAAAAGATAATTGTTTAGTTTACCATACTTATTGATTTCAGAGACATCAATAACATTTTTTCTTGGCGGTTCATAGTTATTCTTTTCATTCCATTGTAGGATCAGGTTTCGAAGTGCAAAGGCAAAGGCAAACGATAAATAAAAAAGGCTCATCCATCCAAAATACACGATATTCATCATCTAAACATTAACATTAATATTAATTAAAAAGGAGTTCCTACCACTAGAAGGAAAATAAAACTTTGCATCAATTATTTCAAAAACTACACCATGAAAAGCAAACCCTCAAACATTGCAGCAAATAAACTCTCTCTTAGCACCAACAAAGTGCACTTGTAGATTTCACAATGGGATGGATGATGTTAAGCTACGGAGGCCATGTGACAGATTAAGTCAACCACGCGAGTACCACAAGGATTGAATGGAATGTGAGCAATCAATATAATATTTCTTGATTATCATTGTCAAATTTAGTTATCAAAGTTGCAAAAGTTTTGCACATGACACAAGGATCAATCATTACCTATAACCCATTTCGTTGTCATAACAAGAAAGAAGCGCCACGAAGTTCTTGCTCAGGGCAATTTCAGCCTTGGCATAAAAAAATGCTCGAGCAGTGCTCATTTATAAGGCAAATAAAAATTAACAATATTATACAAAAAAAAAAAAAAAAAAAAAAGACACTGCTACTATTCACCAGACCCGCAAAAAGACTTCACAACAAGATTTCTCACCTGCTCTCACCAACAAAATCTATGGATACAATATCCTGATCAGTTTACCCTAAGATTCCCTTGATTTTGCCCTTAAACTCCTCCTTGAATATCAAAATACCCACGAGAAGAGACCAAATACTCAGGCGGCCTATAAAACACCAACAAGGATACACAATTAACTCACTTGATTCCAGACTTGATATCTTCATAAGTTTGGGCACGTTTAGTGATTTATAGGCTACCTGAGTATTGGGTCATATAAATATAATTATAATCATATATCTTTTAACAATTATATTCATATAAATATAGTTATAATCATCTGTTTAATGGTCAAATATCATACCAGTTGAGAAACGAAGAAACAAAGCAGAAAGCCTACAAGGAAAAACAAATTCCCAAGTATATACAGGAAGATAATACGTGCTGCTGTAAATACTGAAGTAAAAAACGAAGAAGACAAAAAGTATTGTAAATAAAATTACAAAAAAGATACATAAAATATCTCAGGTGTATACAAGAAGATAATACGTGCTGCTATAAATACCAAAGCAAAAAACAAAGAAGACAAGAAGTCTTGCAAATAAAATTATAAAAATAGATATATAAAAATATGAAAATTACAACCCTACCATAAGAACAAAATATCTTCTAGAAGATTTTCTTACAATCTTATATATATATAAGATATAAGATATATACTGCCTTAATGTTTATAATAAGCTTTTACGAATGAGTCGCATAAATTATTTTATAATTCAATTATTTTTTTAAATGCAATTAACTTAGAATTATTGAGTTTAAATTATAATATGTACATGTATCAATTATAAATATCGAGAAAAAAAAAATAAAAATTATATATGAATACTTATAACTTTGTTAGTATTCATACTCATTTTATTTCAATTCTTTTCGATTTTCTCAAATCATCAATAGATGAAGAAGAAACAATATATCTAACATAAAGTAAATTTAAAGTATATTAAAGTAAAGTAAATAAGATGCAATTTGAATAAATATGTATTTATTTTTACAAAATACCAATTTATGTAATAAGATTATATATATATTTATATTTATAATAAACTTGTATAAAATAAATATAAATAAAATATATATTTATTTATTATATATTTTAAAGTTTATCAATTTATTTATATTTACTTTAATTTTAATATTTAAAACTATTAAATCAACAATTTATCACATTTATCTATACATAAAAAACTACATAATTGGGCCAAAAAATAAATCAACTCTTAATTGGGCCAAAAAATAACATTTGACTTATCAAACTTTAAATATATATATATATATATTGTATTTCTTTTCAAATTTTATTTACTTTTTTTTTTTTTTTTCGTTTCTCCCTCTCCTTCTCTCATCTCTTCACTTCCACCGTCTCTTCCCATATTTCATTATCCCCTGCATCCTTTTCTTCTTCCTTCCTTCCCCTCTTTTCTCAATTCCATCGTCACCTCGTCACTTCCCAACCTTATCCCTTCACAATTTTTCCCCCTTTCTTCCAAATCAAGAACAACAATTAAAGAGCCACGCTTAATAGTGTTCGACAATACCACCACACCACCAAAAAAAAGGTCTCAGCATCTCCACAACTACAACTCCTCTTGAAACTCCACCACTAACTCCAAACTTAGATTTTGGAGTACCCAACAAAAGGGCATGCCATTACTACTGATGTAGCCAAGAATATAGAGAACGAGACACATAGACCAAATGATGAGTTGGAAGGAGTTTTTTGATGATGTGGGCAACGGTGTGGACTGGAGTCACTAGTGGTCCTTACAAAGAAGTCTCAAATGGAGAGTATCTCTGTTAAGAACCTCCAATGCTTTAGTCAGTAGAGGGAAGAAGAAGAATGATAACCAGATATATCTGTCTGGTTATTGAGTTACGAGCAATGCAGAGAAAAGAGTGATGCCTTTATTAGCGGTGTGCAAGTACTCCAGCTTAGAATGCTTTCACCTTGATGCCTAGGGACATCCAGACTTATTTACATGGAATTATACTGAGTTTACATGGTACGATCCAATGAGGATAGAACAGGTGTAACCTACTTAGATCTCATGGTAGGTGATGTCTACAACATAGGTACTTTGGCTGCCCTTTTCGGGAGTTACAGGTGCACATTCCCAACACTATCATCTGACGATGGTACTATGATGTGCCTTGTAGCAGAAACAAAAAAAGGAGAAAAAGATTGCATCATTGCGGATATATGTGAAATACGAGATTCTCTAAAGTGTGTGCATTGTAGTAGTTTGCAGAGGGACAAGTATTGGCCCCTTGTCCGAATCATCCAATCATTGAGTTTGTACTCCTCAACTAATAGTATTGTTAAGATTAAAAAGTTTTCTTTTGTGATGAAAAAAATAGTCTCATAGTGAAAATATTTGGACCATTTTTTTCTTCTTAACACGTTTTCTTTTCTTTTTATTTTTTTCATTTTATCGGAAAAGAAAATGATGTTGCAAAAAAAAAAAAAAAAAAAACTTTTTTAAAAGTTTGACTAGTGAAACGGGTTAAAACTTAATAACTATTTTTGATAAAAGGTCTAAGATTAATGCTTTTTATATGTTTGAGTGTCCAACAAAAAAAAAGAAGGTAAGGGGCAGATACTAAATTCTGAGAAAGTCTAAGGGCAAATGGTACTATTCACCTTATATATTATTAAGAATTGCTCCTTTGTGATGAAGTATGATAAATAAATAAATTTATACATAAGGTATATTATTTGTTTTATAAAAGTATATGAGATAATGAATACATATCTGTTCAAAATTCTTCTTCTATAATGTACTTTCATACCTCGACAAAGTATGTTCTTCAAGTGATTTATTAGTAAGTTGAATAGAGATAATAATGAAATATCTTTTCATATTTGTAATTGAAATCACAAATATATTGTGTGGGTAATAGAGCTTATGTAAAAAATTACCCAATACTGGACTTCTTCTAAAGCAACTTGACACTTCGGCAAGAGGAACTTCGCCTTGGACTTCGGTCGGAAACTTTATCAATTATTTCTATAAAGGAAATGAAGGTTGTTTCAGAAGTAATATAACTTATTGGACAATTATACCACATTTAATATACAAATAAAGTCCATAAGTGAATTACATGTGGTAAACATGCAATTATCCATGGACAATAAGTTCGACAGGTGGAGAATTAGGAAAGTAGCACAAATCCCAACTGATATTCACTATGTCCCACATCAGCACATTGAAAGATCAAAAGCAAAGGACGATTGATAAATATATATATATATATATATATGTTCTTCTTCTTTATACAACCAAATAATAAAACTATATTTTTATTTGTTATCTTTAATTTTAATCTCCAATTTTCTACCCTCTTGACTTGAACTAACTTGATCATCGAAGGTAAATTATTCGTTTTGAACTTCTTGCATGTTGAAGATTTGAAGAACAACTCCATGCAAGATGCTAGAATTATTATCACTATAAGTGCAATTTCAATAATTTTTTACACCTTAATTTTTTGTAAGACCAGTTTGGTTTCGTTACTGAGAAACAATTTATGATTTCTCTTCTTCCCCAAATTCTCATGAGTTGTGGCTATTATGCAAGATCCTCCACCAAATGTGAAACTACGAGACTACTGTTTCGGTTATTATTCTCTATTCTATTGCAAGGAAGTGAATCGCTATTTTCATCTCTTACACAATTCAAGAACACATATATGATGAAATTAGGGGGTCAAATATATGCCTTCATTCTCTTACTTTATTCACAGAATTATTTGACATTGGCTCCAATGAAGATGTATTCTTAAAATATCTATATATATGCCTTCATTCTCTTGCTTTATTCATGGAATAATTTGACGTTGGGCCCTAGTGAAGATGTATTCTTAAAATATCTAAATATATGCCTTCATTCTCTTGCTTTATTCACGGAATTGTTAGACGTTAGGCCCCAGTGAAGATGTATTCTTAAAATATCTGAAGGTATGCCTTCATTCTCTTTCTTTATTCATAGAATTATTTGATGTTATCCGAAAATTGCACTTGAAAAAGGTACCCGTCAAAGTTCAACAAAAAGAGATAAATATCTATATGAAATTTCAAACAAAAATAGATAAATCTCTATTTGAAATTTCAAATGAGATAAATTTCTATATGAAATTTCAAATAAATTGAGATATATCTATATCTAAAATTTCAAACAAAAAGAGATAAATCTTTATCTGAAATTTCAAACAAATCGAGATATATCTCTATCTAAAATTTCAAACAAATAGAGATAAATCTCTATCTGAAATTCCAAACAAAAAGAAATATATATAATCTCTACCTAAAATTACAAACAAAACGAGATATAATCTCCATCTGAAATTTCAAAACGAGAGGTATACTCTCTTTAAAAAAAAACAAAGAAGATTTAATCTTGCTCTAAAAATAAATTTGGCGAAGTCCAAATTTATACTTTAAATTCTACGCAAATATAATTCTTTATAATTATTTGTTTTAAACATTCAGAAAAATTGCGAGCAATAACTCTTTGCTTAATAAACTCAACGAAGTATAACCGCTCACTTTGAAAAAACTATAAATGCAAAGTAACACAGAGTATCTTGCATAACGCGAAGTATCTTGTAACTTCTCTAAGAAAAAATATAATAATGAGGGGAGAAGAAAATATAAACATGAAGTAACACGAACTGTACTTATCTTGCAACTTGGCTAAAAAAATAAAATATGTGAAGTACATTGCGGCTCCCTTGCGTGAACTATATTGTGGCTTCCTTACCCAAAGTATTTTGTGGCTTCCTTAAAAACAAAAAAAAAAAAAAAAAGAAAAAGAAAGAAACTACTTCAGACTCAAATAAAAACGAGTTGTACAATATTTTCTTTTGCTATTGGAAAGACTAATTGTTCTAGCAATGGCGTTAATTCACCTCAATTAACAAGCCAGAAAGTGGAGGAGAAAGCTGAATCTTCATAGCCTCAAATAACTAGGGGAAAAATTCTATACGAAAGTTGCAAAGTTCAACTTCCTTACTCTATTTCGTGCAAAGTATGTCTTCTTAAGTCAGCAGATTGAATGGAGGGAAGGAGAAGTATTTGTCTCTAAACTGATTTAAGGAATGAAAATATATAATAGATTGGAGTTCATGGTAGTGGGACTCATAAACATATTTTTCTCTAGATTCTAGCAAGGAAACATGTTTGTCAAGCATTGAGATTAAAGCTTCGAATTCTGTAACTTGGTTCTCTATTGCAATAATTTGCTTAACATAATCATCAAAGCTTTTTACCTTTTGGAATTTAGCAGTTGAAAAATCAAAAGTCCCGACCTCTAAGAAGAGGGTGTGGGGAATTTCAATGGCAGCAACGATTGAGAAGGAAGCTAATCAACTAGATGAGCCATTCAATGATCTATTTGTAAGTATATCTACTACACTGAAGAGCAAACTACCTGAAACAAATAATCTGCTTGAACTGTTGGAAAAGATGAGTTTGAGTGGCAAAAGAATATGGAGGCTTTAGCGATGTGGCTTTTGGATTAAGAGTTTTCATGGAGAAACTAAAAATCCACTCCATGATCACTGTTCACAGCGCGCAATTTAGATCAATTTTGCCAGAGCTCGGTCTTGGCAAGATTGTTAATGAGTCTTATCTTGATTCACAATTGAAAAATTGTAGGAATGAGATAGACAGCAAATGGTCGATCGGTGACCAATTCTATGCTTTAAATAATAAGCAAAATAAAAATTCTTTGCCTAACAATTTAGGCAAAGTCCAAATACTTTCTTTAAATAATGAGCAAGTTATATTCCTTTGCCATGAAAATTCGGCGAAGTATTTTTCATCCCGGATAAAAGGATAAGGTATACACAATGCATAAAGAATAAAGTGTGCGGAGTATATTTCAACTTTTCTCAAAATAAAGAAGGAAGAGTACTTTGACCTCATTGTAAAAAATGAGGAATACTTTAACTCAATACGAGATAAGAAGTAAGATATTTTTACATCAATCAAAGTACTCATGATTTTATCTTTTACCATTTGCTTAAAAGTATATATATGTGTGTGTACTTCACTCAAGTGGAGTCCCAATGATGACATTTCAAGTGAATAACGAAGGATAGCCTATTTAATGGATAAGTTATTGAAGGGTTGGAAAAGTGCTAATTTAAATATACATCATATTTCAATATATCTACAAATGATAGTGGTGGGGCATATTTTGTCTCTACATGACTTACCTCACATAAGAAATGAATCATGACTCATTCCAAATATATGCATTTTGTAACTTCGACTGAAGGAATGGAAAAAATTCATATTTACTTCGCCCAAAATGCTCATGTCATCTGGTGTTTCTTTTGACCACAAAGTATATTTTTTTCTACTCTATAAATAAATGATAATAATGTATATTTTCCACATCAAAATAAAGTACATACTTTATTTTAATGTGAAAGGCCACTAAGCTGGTAATAGAGCTTATGTAAAAGATTGCCCAAATATTGGACTTCATCTAGGCATCTCAACACTTTGCAAGAGGAACTTCATCCTTGACTTCGGTCGGGCACTTCATCAATTATTTATATAAAGGCAATGAAACTTGCTTTAGAAGTAATATAAATTATTGGACAATTATACCACATTTAATGTAAAAATAAAGTCCATAAGTGAATTACACGTGTCAAACATGCAATTATCCATGGACAATAAATTGGATAGGTGGAGCATCAGGAAAGCGACATAAATTCCAATTGATATCCATTGCGTACCATATAAGCACACTGAAATCTCTAAAGGACAGGAGGATGATTGATAAAAAATAAAATAATCTCTATTCTATACATGTAACCCCAGATAATAAAACTATATTTTTACATGTTAGCTATAACTTCAGTCTCCAATTTTCTACCCTCTTGACTTGATACTAACTTGATCGTCGGAGGGTGTATTGGAGGCAAATTATCTATTTTGAATTTCTCTGTAGGTTGAAGATTTGAAGAACAACTCCATATAGGTTGCTAGAATTATCATCATTACAAATACAATTCGATATTTTCTTAATTATACCCTGATTTTTTATAATATCATATATATATATATATATATAGATCAATAGATAAAATGCTAATATTAACTTCTACAATATTATTTAGAAAACAATAGAGATCCAATCCTAAAATCACTAATGTAGTTGTTGCACACATTCAACTTATTGGATAATGCATAGACCTAAAAATACTACAAATTGCGAATTATTATTATGTTTTTCATTATATCAACTACAATTACTTACATTAGAGGGAAATATTGGAAAAAATTAAACAAAAAATTCTTAGATTATTTGTGTCATGGTAAACAGACCATTGCCTTAAACCGAGAGCAAAAAGGGCCATCCCCCCACCCTGAACATGCATGTAAACTTTGACCCATTGAACCAATTTGCCCAATAGTACAAATAGCCTCACAATTTTGAGTAATAAATATTCTTCTCATTCTCATAAAACTTTGAACGTGGGACTAAGTCATTTCCAATATCATAAATAAATATATAGATGAGTTAGAAATTGCAGAGTTTTGATTATTATCAAACTCTTCACATAGAGCTATGCAAAATTGATTGATAATTAAATATCTATCATTAAAGGAAAAAAGTTTACACATTGCCAACTTTTAAATATTGACCAAGCATATATTAAGTGTGAAAATTATCAAAGTTTAAATCTTGTTTACTTCCAAAAAAATTAAATTTTAATATACTTACATCTTAAAAAAATCATCATGACATTCTAATCAAAGTTATCTTACTTAAATATAAAAAGTAATATCAATACTTTCAATTCTAAAATATGAGAATTGGAAAAAAAGTTTTCTCATAAAATAATTTTAAAATTAATCTAAATAATAAGGTTGCCTGTGACTAAAAAGAGCAATTGATAAAGAAATTTTGAGAGAATCAATTAAAAAGAATTTAATAATAAAAAAAAAAAGGTCAAAAAAGTAAAATAAAAGAATTAAGGAAAATAAAATAAAATGGCAAGAAATATCTATGTATGTTAAAAAGATGAAGTACTGTGGTAGATTAAAATATAGAAAATTTTTAGTTTAATCTTTATTTTATTAGTTTTTAACCATATTGAAATTTTTATTATTTTTTATTTCTATATTATTTTTAGGTGATTCATTTTGAATTATTTTTATCATATTTTTTATAGAATCCTTTTTCAAATTTTTTGTTAATAAGATTTCTCTTTTATTAATTTTTTCTTATAAGTTTGTATAGTGTTAAAGAGAAACTTTAATGATCAATTAATTGTTGAAAAAAGACTAACTAATCAAAATTTTAAAATATTTTAATTTTTTAATTAAAATATGTAATTTTTTTAATTTTAATTAAAAGGGTACCTCAATTTATAACAACTTTTTACATGTAAAAAGTTATAAGTTTGAGTGTTTTTTTTTTTTTTTTTTTCTTTTTGAAAATTTTTGAAGTCGCCTTTAACATATATAGAACTTATGAGTTGTCTAATTATAAGTCGAGTTGTTACCAATTGAGCTATACCTCATAAGTTTGAGTCATATTGAAAATAAACTTTATGGGTGTGTTTGGATTAGCATTTAAAATTGAAAAAAAAAAAAAAAACTTTATTCACTCAAAATGAATTGCATGTAATTTTATTTAAAATAAATTTTATGTCAGAAAAATGTATGTTTAAGCATATAATCTTAAAGAAATGTAATAATGAGTTTTGTAAGAGAATTTTTTTTTTTTTTTTTTTTTTAATAAAAGTGTATATTATTATTTTATTAATTTTAATAAGATATTTTATTACAATGAACTCAAATAAAAGTGTATAATATTAATTTATTAATTTTATAAACATATTTTAGTACTATGATTTTTCTTGTATTATTAGGAGATTATTACTTATTATAATAGAATAATGTCTAAATAGTTCGATTCCAGGCAGCCGCAGTGTGGAATTTCACTCCTGTGGGGTGAGTCCTTGTGGGCACCTGACTCTCTCCCTCCTGCCTAGGAGGCCACTAGGTACCCTGATTTGCATCCTCCACCAATTTGGGGCGGGCGGTGGGGGCCCTCAGGGCGCGGGTAACGCCTTTTTGCCAACCAAGAATAATGTCTAAATAGAACATTTATTGAAAGATAAATTTTGCCCACAACTAGAGAGAATATAATATTACAAACGCAAAGGACAATTTAGTCTTTTAAATAAAAAATCAAAAGGTATTATTATTATTATTATTATTTTGAGAAGAAAAGGTATTATTATTACTATTGTTTTTGAGAAAAAAAAAAAATTATTATTATTAATTTTGGAGAAATTGAATAATAATGAATATGGGAAGAGAAGTAGAGACAGTGGAAATTGGGAAGGAGAGAAAAAGACTTTCTCTAGAGGACGGCCATGCATTTATGGACATTTTCCTCCTCCTTCATCTTCCCGCTCAAAAGAAAAAAGGACCATTCAGTTCCCATATTATATAAAACCCTTCAAAAACCACCCACTCATCTGTGCTTCTACTCTCTTGGGTTGCAGACCTCGAGAGAATGGCATTTTGGGGTTGGATTCTTAACCTTTTTTTTTTTTTTTTTTTTTGTTTTGGTTTTCTTCCTTTGAATTTGAATACATAAATTAATAAAAAAAAGACTGAATACTTCTCTGTTTTTCTTTTATTTTTAGTTTCAATCTTCTGTTTAATTTTACCAATTTCATACTAATTTTGGTTGGTTTCTTCATTCATTTGATTATATATATATATTTATGTAATGAAGGTGCATATGTGAAACCTGAAGAACCCTACGTTTTGAAACCGGATCATAATGGAAAGCGGCTTCGTATCACACAGGTTTGCCAATTTTTTCCATTTTACTCATTTATTTCGATTTTTTTTTTTTCCTTTAAAAAAAAAAAAAATCTTTTTCATTAGTTTTGAATTTCCAAAACGAGGGAAGTTGGGGGGAGGGGGAATTTTTCTTTTCTTGCTTTGGAGATTTAAGAATTAATGAAGATGTTAAGGTCACCGTGTGCAATCTTCAGTGTAAATAGAAAATCCCCAGTTTATCTTTAATGAAATTAGTTTTACCCTTATAATGTGTGTGTTGGGCGTGTATCTATATATATGTATGTATGTATGTATGAATGCATTTTAAATTTGGGATGTATTTTGGGTGAGTTAGAAATATTTGATGAATGTTGCAGGCTGTATTAGGGGAACAATGTGAAGATGGAAACAGTACAACAGTGCTTCAGTGTTCTGTGGGGAATAAGCCTCCAATTTCAATTTGCACGTTGTCAACGAAAAAGCTAAGTTGTTATCCGCTAAATCTTGAATTTGAGGAGCAGGAAGATGTTCTTTTCTCAGTTGTTGGTCCTATTGGAGTTTACCTTTCAGGTTCTTATCTTAGTCAATGTGCTTCCTGTAGAACTTCCGGTGATGGACCGAATGGCTATATAATGTATCCTACTGTCAATGAAAAACTTCTCTCTCCGGTTCTCTAGTTACTTTTTATTTCCCTTTTTCCCTGATACAACTAGATTCTGAATTTCTTGATAGAACAAAAAAAAATGTGAAATAAGGTTATTTGGGGTACACTGATTGAAACTACAGATTAGTTTGAAGATTTTAAGTATTTCCTTTCATTTCTGACTCGAAAAATCTTTCGTATCCAACTGTGGTATTGGAAACTCAAATCTAATTTGTTCCCTTTATGTTATCCTCTTGTTGGATGCTCACAATGTAGAAAATGCTCTGGGTTTCCTTTACTTTATTTTCTTAGTAAATATTTTGATCGTAAAACAAGTGAGGAGGCTGCAGATAAGGAAGGTAAAGTGTTTGTCACAACTACAGAAGCAAACAATGAGAAAAGCAAAATGTTGAGAACTGAAGAGGCAGAAAATGTGGAAGACAAAAAGTTGAGCATCACTGAAGAGGCTGAAATGAAGAAAGATGAAGATATAATGACTGCTGAAGTGGCAGAAATGGATAATGATAAAATGTTGAATACAATTGAAGAAGATATTGGAGATTCAGATAGTTTCACTTATGGCTCCTTCTCTGATTCAGAAAACGACTATTATGACTTCAGTGATAGCTTCATTGATGATGGTGGTCTTGCAGTCCATCCTTCTGGGCAAGAGATTCCTGGAGTAGAGGGTAGTTTCATTCTTCACTTTGCTCTGAATATTCCTCTAGTTCAATAACTTTTCCACTTCATACAAGAACTGAACAAATAGATAAATGGGAACTCACTTCTGTATAATATTTTTCCCATCTGAATGTAGCGATAGAAGCCTACAGATATCTGTTATGCATTAATAATATTAAACCAGCCAGTAGGTAGACTATGTGTGTTTATTCATTTTATGTTTGTCGTTTAAAAAAAAGACAGTTAAGTATAGGCAACTAACTACTCTACTAATTGGAGGTTTAGTTTCTATCCTATTATCTTTGCTATTAGATATTTTTTTCTGTGAAGTGTTTCAATATTCTGAGAATTGGTATCTTTGACATGATAGGTAACTTGCAAATTGGAAATTATAGTTGACTATCATTTCTCTTTTATATAAAATCTTGTATGGGTATGTAATAAAATCCTTATATTTACACTGAAGTCTGTAGAGTTATTATTTTTTATTTTGATCTAAATCTGTTCTATTCCAGTTTAATTAATGAGGCTTTTTTATCTACATAAATAATGATTTTGTTTCTCATCTTAGACTGTGATTTCAATGCCAGCTGTTACTGAAATTATGGTGGAGACTGGGAAGCCCAAAAAGAGGAAAAGTAGCAGTGAACAACTGAAAGGAAATCAATCAATTGGATGTGATACTGACGCTAAGTCAAAACAAAAGCAACAAGCTACGATGACTTCTGATAGAGGGGTCGACTGCACCATGGGATCTTGCAGTAACAATAAGTCATCTCAAATGCCAAGAACTGCAAAAAATTCATCCTCTGAAGCTGGAGGAGTACAGCACACCGAGGGATCTGGCAGTAGCAATAGGCCTAATCAAAAACCAAAAACTGGTGAAAAATCAGCCTCTGATGAAGGCGCAGAAATCAAGAGAGGATCCGGTGGCAATCTTGGGGGAGGAGAAAAAGATAAATTCACTCATCCAATAGCAGTTGAAGGGACAAAAAGGTTGGTACTTTAAAAGTGCTTAATTATGGAAGCATTCATGCTACGTGCGAATTGTGGTTTAAATAACTTCTGATTTTCCCTTTTCTATAAGCAAATCTTCATGGAAGCTGCAACTTTACTCGTTGCAGAAGAAACGAATAGGAAAATAAAAGTAAAAATACACATCCCTCTGGTATTAAGACTGTTGAAGGAGAAGTAATATGGAAGGGTGGAATACATAATTAATTTGTGGGAGTTTGCTTGTGGGAAATGAAAATGGTTAGTAGATTAACCATGTTAAACAAACTCAGGCTTCTTTGAGCTACAGGTATCTTTGATTTGTGTTGTGTCGTCAAGAGATTAAGGATGTCTTTGACTGGAATATGGAAAAATTCTGAAAGAGAAGAAATTTCAAACTTCTGCTTGTGAGCTAGTTAACAACTCTCGCTTTACAGTGTCAAGCACTCTGCATTCACAAACCTTAAGCTGAAAATCGACGGACAGGAAGGTCACATATTTTCTTCATTCTCTTTTTAGTGTGATAACAGTTAGGAGACAATTTTATCTTGTGTGTTGAAATGGCTATGTGCAAAGCATTTGTGATTTAATTGTAAGTAAATCAATCTCAGATCTGGAATTTTATAGAGGTACTGATATTTTATTGACTGTTCTTGGCAAGAGTTCGAATAGAATGGTATTAAATGCCTAGGAAGGAAATCCTAGAATTATTTACTGCAGTGTTCATCATTTGCACTTGATCTTCTAAAGAGAAGCTTGAGATATGCAAGGGAAAATAGGTATATGTGGCACTAGTTGTTAGAGTATGATTTAAAAATTAACTTGCGTGTCCCAGTGATTCTTGTTGTTCTTTTGGTTCTAGGATAAGTGTTCAAGATTTATTCTGTAAGTATCAGCATATTCTGACAAACAATGAAGTGTGGATATTTGGGTTTAAATGGAGTATATGGAGTGATGTATTCATGCTTAGCTGTTAAATACTATGACTCCTAGAATATTTTTTAATGATTTGATTCAGGATAACGAGAAAAGTTAGATCATTTCTCTGGGAACTGAAGAAATGAGACAAATATCATGGATAGTTGATCTGAAATCATGTGAAGATCTTTTCTGACTTCTTATATTCAATGGAGTGTGTGGGCACATTTCATAATCATTTGAACATACAACAAAAATGGGATGCACGTAAGAAGCATAATCATTTTATGCTTTAAGTCTTTTTTTTTTTTTAATTTTTTTAATCTATGGCAAGATATGTGCATTTCTACTTGTTTTTCTAATTATTTTTCACAGCAATGGCTGCGTAAAATCACTTTCTTTGGAATTTGATTTACAAGAGAAAATTATTTCACAGGAATGTGATTTTTCAATTAAAATCTTTGCACCCTTCAGAGGATGCATGTTCTGATCTGACAACTCATGAATATCACAGGGAGGGTTTGAAATCACAGACAAAGAAGAGGAGACAGGAGGGAGACTCTTCTGGTGGAATAGTTATTGAAGAGCTGGTCAAGGGAGAATCTAACGGGAAAATAGCTACTCGTGGAAAAGAGGTTGACTGTCCTTAACCTAAAATAGCTCCTTATTATTCATTTGAGACATCTTCTGTTGAACTATGTACCACTGAAATTAGAATTTTTATTTTTTAAGATAACATTAGATAGATTATGACTCATTGAAGTTGTTTGTTTTAGGTGAAAATCATCTACTCTGCCTGGATCAAAGAGACTGGAAAGGTTGTTGAGTCAAATGTTGGTCAAGCTCCATTTAAATTTGAGCTAGGTACTAAATCAGCAGAGTGCTAGTATATATATCACTCTCTCTCGTGTGTGTCTGTGAACTTTGAGGTAGTTTTTATATTATACTAGACTAGGTATGATTGCTTTGCCTTTTAGATCAGGATTGGTTAAAAGATGAGAAAATGAAATGAATTCAGCCTAATCTGTTACCCCATAAACATACTTGGTGCTAAACTTATGCTTGTATATTTTTCTTGAAACAGGTGATGAAGAAATAATAAAGGCATGGAATATCGGTGTTAAGGGTAGTTATTATTGGATCTGAAATTTGAGTGTTTCCAGTGTAAAAAGCTTTGGTAGCTTCCTTGAGCAGTTTTATGTTTAAAATAACATGGCATTGTTGTATTCCAGGTATGAGGGTAGGTGACATAAGGAGACTCACCCTTCCGCCATCAATGGGGTAAATATACTTTTAGGTATTCCTAGATTTGCCTCTCTTTTGAGCAGGCCAAGATTCTAACACTTTTCTTCCCCCACTTCTGATGCAGTTCCTGGAGAAAGGATGAGAGTGCAGTACCTGCAAATTCACTCCTGGTGTATGATATTGAATTGGTTGGTGTCCATTAATTAAGTATCAGTGGTCAAAGGTTTTGGTAGAATTTTTTTTGGTGGGGTTTTGAGGCATAAGCTTATGGATAAGTATTTTGGCGATTTCTGGGGTCTTTTGGTAGTGATGTGAAGTTAGATGGAAATACTATTAATGATTGTCTGCTTCCATTTTTTTTTTTTTTTTTTTTTTTTCTTTTGGTTTAGAAGGAAGATGGAAACTATTAAAGATGCAGACATTGCTCTTTTGCTTATCTTTTGTTTGCATACAAAGAAAAGATGAAACTGGTGCAGGAAAATATTTTTTAAATTCTTTGCGCGTTTGCACATAAAGATGATGAATATTTAATAATATATAAAAGCAAAAAGTTATACAATTATTAAGATTAAAAAATTCAAAAAAATATAAGATACACGAGACATTATTATAAATAGGAAAAATTGTAATATTTACTCGTAATTTTATTGTATTTTAATAATTTTACGATTTTTTAAAATTTTTTTGACTTTGTATAGTGATATTATAAAATAATGGATTATTTTTAACTTCAGGCTAATTAAGTATGCATCTTCTTTGGTACCTAACAACTTATATGCTAGCCGAACATGTAATTTAATAATAATTGTTATTATTATTATTTTAAAACTTTTAAATTAATTTTTTTTTTCATCTAAAATTTGTTAGTATATACCAAAGCATCTTAAAAATATATTTTACGCTCTGTTTATAGGATATATCCTAAAAACAAATTTATGGAATTTTTGTTTTTCAAAAAATTTGAATTTTCTTTGAAAAAAAAAATTCTCTTAACCCTAGAAAGCTTTGATTAATTAAATATGGTGATACATATTAAATTGTTTTATTCTCGTATATTATTTTCTATGGGTGAAATCGATAATGATACTGAAGAAATTTTAAAGTAGTAGAATTTTGAGAGAAATTTTATTGAAAAAGATAATGATAAACGAAAATTATTGGGTAAGTCAAGAAAAATAGAAGAGTTATATATGATCAATCAGGGAGAATAGCAGAGAAGGAGATT
The DNA here is from genome assembly GCA_035583425.1 of Marsdenia floribunda. Lineage (NCBI taxonomy): Eukaryota > Viridiplantae > Streptophyta > Magnoliopsida > Gentianales > Apocynaceae > Marsdenia > Marsdenia floribunda. Next base: position 8,089,250 of record JAXGGT010000116.1, on the reverse strand, counting down.
CAATAAGATATGAATTCTATTTTTAGTTCTTTATCTTTTATCTATATAAGTATCTTGGTGAGAGTCAAAAGGAAGAGGAAGAACTTGGAGATAATGTAAAGATTGACGCAAACCTGTGGAACTCTCCTGACCCTTTCTATAATGGAGATACTCTG
>JAXGGT010000116.1:8062097-8075722 GCA_035583425.1 Marsdenia floribunda | reverse complement strand
ATAGTATTCTCCCTTACGGTTCGAGGCTCAAACACTATAACAATAGTAAGAAGATAAACTCTCTAAAATTCTAGAAGAAAATTACAAAATATCTAGAGTAAACACATAATTTCTTCTTGATTCTATGAATTCTGATCAACCTTTCATTGAGAAATGACGCCATTATTTATAGGAGAAGTCCAGAGATATTTCAGGGATTTTTGCAACTGAAAATCGCCACTTTTTCGGATCTTTTGGGAAGCACGGCCGTGTTTAGCTGAGAACGGGCGTGCTGGTGGGTAGCACGGCCGTGTTTACGTGAAGCATGTCAGTGTTGAGTTGAACATGACCGTGTTTGATCGGTTTTTGAATAGCATGGCCGTGTTTGATGAGAGCATTACCGTGTTCAATGTGACAAAAATTGCATTTTAGTCCTTGATTTTGTCCTTTCTTTCATTTTATTCTCTAGAACTTTCCTGCAGACAAAATAATGCAAATTAGTGTCATTCTCAATCAATTTAGTCCAAATACTTAAAGAATCAACTCATATTAATCACAATTTGGTCCTAAAAACATGATATGTTTTAGCGTTATCAATTTGCTTACAAAGTGATCAAATAACATGTAATGTCAAAGTAAAGTTTTTGAGATCTCAAATATTTTAGTTAACCTCCTAATTATGTTCTCTTAAAGACGAGCAATTATGAAATGAAAATATATATATATATATACATATTTGTCTGATTTTCAAGAGATTGTTATTGATTACATATTGAAAAATATTTAAATAAAATTTTATCAAAGTAAAATTGTGAAGATCTCAAATGCTTTAGTTCAACTTTGAACAAAGTTATATTAATGGAGCCATTGTAAAACGAAAAAAAGTTATATCTAATACATTTTTATGTGATAAAAAAACTTTTGTGGTATATACACTTACAAATTAATAAAATAACTTGTAATTTTGACAATAAATTTTTCAAAATTTCAATGCTTTAATTCAACTTCCAACAAAATTTTATTAAAGAGTGAACGATTTTAAAATGATAAAAGCATTATATTTTATTAATTTTCATGTGATTGAAAGACTCTTAATGCTTAAGAAATAATCAAATAACTTGTTATCTCAAAGAAATGTTTTTGACATTTCATCATTCCTTTAGTTTAAATTCTAACACAGTTCTACTATAATAGGAGCCATTCTGAAATGAAGAAGTGTAATATTAATTGATTTTAATGAGATTGAAAGGCTTTTGTGCTTTATACCCTTTTCATGAATTATTGTTAAAGTATAAGAATCGTCTACGTAGAATATGATCTAAGCCCATGTTGGATGGCATTTTTATACCCAAATAATTGTAATACAAAAGCTTACGAACCAGTTAAGACATATAAGTATTATCTAAACATTCAGCTCTTATTTAAAAATTGGTTATCAGTTGTTGATACAAAAGGGAAAGGAGAAAAAAAAAAAAAAAGGAAAAAAGGGAAGAAGAATACTAATCAACAAAATATGTACTATTATTTTTTAGGCGTGGATCAATCATGTGATAAAAAATAGAAACTTGTGAAACAAATTTGATTGCAAGTATAGTGGATTAAAGAACGTAGAAGAGCTCAAGAATTTCTTGAATTTTTAATTGTTCCTGCTGTTTTTCCATTTAATTTCTGAAATGACACTCCATCAGAAAGTATAAGCATGCTCTTAAGGAAAAATAGCTTGCTGTATCCCAAGCAAAGCACATCAATAGCAAAGTAGTTCATCGTCCGTATTCCAGCTCAAAATTCTGAGGATTTCTAATATTTCCTCCATCCGTGAATGTGAAAAATCAGATATGGTGAATTTTTCAAGAAAGCCCTCCACATCAATCAGACTATGGCCTGATTCCTTCTTCAATCCACTGCCCCTTAACATTTTCCATGCCCCTGCAACACAATCCCACATGCCATCGGAAGCATATAAATTTGACAGCAAAACATAAGGTGATGTAGTAACAGGTTTTAGATTTAGAATTTGTTTCGCCAATCTTTCACCAGTAACAACATTCCGATATAGACGACATGCTGAGAGTAAGCAACCTAAGACAATCGGATCATCTCCAAAATGATATTTCTGCACATATTCTTCAGCTTCATCAAATTTTCCAGCTCGTCCTAGCAAATCAATGAGACAAGAAAAATGCTCAACATTAGGTGGGACACCATAGATTGAGTCCATGGAATTAAAGGCAGCCTGGCCATCATCCACCAGCCCCATATGATTGCAAGCAATTAGGAATCCAAGGAATGTAACAGAATCTGGCTTAATACCCATATCCTTCATTAATCCAAATATTTCTACTGCTCTTTCACCAAGCCCATGGTTTGCAAATCCAACAATCATGGCATTGCAAGAGACAATGTTATAACAGCTCATTTGGTCAAAAACAGCATTTGCATGTGTAATAGAACCACATTTAGCATACATATTGACAAGAGCATTGCCAACACCAACATCCTCATCTGACCTCGTCCTGACTAGGTGAGCATGGATCTGCTTACCATGCCGTAGAGACGCTAGTCCAGCTGATGCAGAAAGTACACTAGCATAGGTGAATTTGTCAGGCCTCTGAGTAATTTCCTTCTGCATCTCCCTGAAAAGAGAGAAGGCCCTAATATGATCATCACAGAGAGAACAAGCTGCAACCATAGTGTTCCATGAAATTACATCCTTCACTTCAATAGAATTAAATACCTTCTCAGCTTCTTCTATTAATTCAAAATTTTTATATGCTGCGATTAAAACATTCCCAATGATTGTCATGGAGTCAAGCATGAGCTTTATTGTTTGACAATGCAGTTGTGCTACTATCCAAAAATCAAGTGAACCAATGCAAGTTCCAAATAACCCCATAAATGTAAAATGGTCAGGATTTAAACCTTGTTGGCGCATAGTTCTGAACATTTCAAACCCTCTTTCTAGCTCCTTATTTGCAACCAATCCAGTAATGATCACATTGTAAGAAACCAAACATACACCAGATGCACTGTCAAAAACTGATATAGCATCATCACACTGACCGCATTTAGAATATAATTTAATCAGTGAGTTATACACAAAGGATATAGACGAATAGCCTAACTTCAGAGCGTCAGAATGTAATTGTTGGCCAAGTCTCAACGACATTAGCCTGGAACAAGAACCGAGAGCACTAGAAAAACAGAACTCATTAGGCCTCATTTCCGCTCTCATTTTCCTAAAAAGATCAAGGGCCATCAAAGACTCCCCAGCTTGGTCATAACCAGAGATCAAAGCTGACCATGAAACAAGATTTCTCTCCGACATCTCGTCAAACACTTGGTGAGCATGATCAAGGTTCCCACACTTAGCGTACATATTGATGATATGATTGGAGATGAAAACATTTTGCAAGCCCGCCTTGATTGCAGATGCATGAAGGGAAGTTCTGTAATGCAAATTGCGGAATTTGAAGCAGCCACAAAGAAGTGAAACAAGAATATCCGAAACCATTCACTAGAGCATAAACTACCCAGTAACCTAGAAATCAAGAAAGGAGGAGAAAATAATAATAATAATAATACTCATAAGGAAAGAGAAAATATATATATATCTTCACCTAGAGCATAATATTAATACTCATAAGAAAACAAAATACCAAAAAAAAAAAAGGAAAAAGAAAAAAGCTTCACCTACAGCATAATGTACTACGGTTAACCTTATTTTTCAAGGACTTATGTTTCATCAACGATCAAGCATCATAATCAAGAAACAGCTACAGGTTCTCACATATTCTAGAATTTTACTCAAAAATTTGACAAAAGAAAATAGCAATTAAAAATAGACCCGCAAAAGATAATCAAAATCATGTAAAAGCAGCATAAAAATGAAAAATATACCGCCTTGTGATGATTGATGAAATATGAGCAAACAAAGGGAAGGAAGAAGAAAGATACAGAGAAAGAAAGGAGATCAGTTTGGTGTGGTATTCTTGGACTAAATTCGCTATGTTGTGTGTCTGAGAGTCTAACACTACCCTTTTTGTGGACAAAAGGCACGTCAGATGTCACAAGATCCTTCGGGTTTTTGATCAAAATGGCCCTGAAGACTCTGGTTAATAGCCAAAATTCTTCTCTATACGCCTCTATGCTCCATATAAAAATTAAAATGTAAATAATAGACGCGATTACATAACAAAATGGGATGTGAAAGAATGCCCTCCTAACCATGCGCAATGCGTAATTCTATAACAAATCCTGTATGTGTTAAAGTCAGTTATGAACATCTTCTATGACGTAGGTCATTAATCGAATCTTTGTAAAAAAGGATGATGTGGATTTTAACATTGTGAAGGGTAAATATGTCCTACAGCTGATCTTTCCTTCTTCATTGTTAAACTCTCACTTCAAACTTGCAATAAAAAAGTTAAGAGTAGTTACTCCTTTGGTACTGAAGTTAGTTTTAAGTTATTAAGTTGAAGTCAACAATTCAAGTTCGATTAAAATGTTGAAATTCCACTTATTTGGTCTACAATAGCTTTAAGGTTTTTATAAGGTTGAGAAAGAGCAATAGTTTCAAAAGGTTCTAATGTGGGATTGTGTTCTCATAATAAACATTTACTATGTTGTCCTCATGGTATAACAATATTTACTATAATACCCTTCAAAAATAGGGAATGAACAATAACTATTACGATAATGCCCCACAAAAATAAGAAATGAATAATATGGATGCTACCATAATGTCCTTTTTTAACAAAAAAAAAACAAAAAACAAAAAACAAATTAAATAAGGAATGTTACCATGAGGTGCTCTGAGCTGATAAGGGATGTAGGCGATGTTGAGGATTGTGAATCGTGGTTGGGGATGAGACGATGTATCAACACAAACAATTTATTAGGGATGATTATGTTATTTGTCTTTAATGATGAGTGATAAATAGTTGTGAGGGGACATCTAGCCACATGTCATAGGTTGATTGGGCTTTAATGTGGTGTATAAAAGAAAGTCATCATATGCAGTTCTCTCAGACTTGCTTTCTATTTTTCTCTATGTTCATCTATTGTTGTGACTTGCAAATTGTGTCTTTTTTTTTTTTGTGGTAAATTGTGTCATTCTTGGGTAACTTATATTTTGTGGCTAGCGACGTTATTTGACGTTATTTGATATTTATTAGTAAGAATTTTAATCAATTTCATGTTTTTTGGGCATGTTGAAATTTTAAGTATTCATCGCTATGTGTGTTCATCTGAATTTTCTTTTTGTTTGTGTTGACGTGCAGTGAATTATCTTGTTGCTTTGGTGTGTACTCCTTTGTGTTTGTCTAGCAAACTTCTAACACTATGTCTTCATCTACTACAGGTTTGTCTATTCTTGCTTCAAGTATCCATTGCTTTAAAATGTCTATTGTTTTGGGTTAGCATAATAGGGGATTGTTTGATGAGAGGGAATCAATTAGGAGTTGTGTAAATGCAGATGCTTCTCTTGTAGATGGATCATCTTCGGAGGTCCCAAAGATCATCTCTATTAAGGTAGGATGTATCTTAGAAGGTTGATGGGAGTGTTGTTGTTGGTATAGACAATGGATAAGAAGATGTGATAACAAGTGATTCGTCAAAACTACTCTCTTGTCTATGGATGAGGGAGACAAGAAAGAGAGTAGTTCCTCGATACGAAGAGTGGGAGGGTAGGGATATCTCTAGGGAGGCAACTAATGAAGACGATTGGTTCCCTACATATGAGAAGGAAGAGATTGATTTTCATAGTTTTAGGGTAGTGAAGGTGGGGTATCAGATGACGAAGAATGAAAGAAATTGTTGTTAGTATAGTGCCCTGGCCTATTATATGGACATGATATTTTGATTGTTATGATTTGATTTATTATAAATTTACATGTTTATTATATAATAATATCCGTGAATGATATTAATTATTCTAAATGTCCCTAATCGATTATTGTTATGGGAATAACAATAAATTAAGATTAGTATAAAGTTTGATTGATATTCATGAGATGAATATGTGTATAGGATGCAAATCAAATTCATATGTATTTGTTAAGAATAAATATTAGACCGACCCAATTTGAAATTACTACGTGGATCAAAGTTATAAGGTAATCTCTAATAGTTATGACCTTGAATCCTTAGACATGAAATTACTATGGTTCTCAACATAAAGGTAATTGTGCTTTGATATAAATCAAACATTGTCTTTAATCGGATGATTATAAAGATTATGATTGAGCATGATAAGAATCATGTCGTGTGAGATATAAGTAATTGAGTTGGAATTTGTCCCTCTTATTATAAGAGTGATATTTTTGGGCCCCTTGACAATTGAGATTGGAAAAATGCATGGCCGTGCTCAATGAATTGATAGTGATCAATATTATTTGTTTAAAGAGTCTAATTAAGTTTCGAGAAACTAAAGATAGAAAGATATGAAGTTGACTTTCACCCATGCTTTATATTCTATCAAGATATTATGAGACAAAAGGATTATGTCATGGGCTATGTGAAGGTTCTATCAGATTTGAACTTGTCATTTAACTTTGGTAGTTATAATATCTTGCCAGAGGCCACTTATAACTCATGGGCTCTAAATATTATTTGGGCCCACTGCCAACGTTAATTGAACCTATAGGGTAGCACAATAAGAACGAACTAGATTGGTTATGGTTTTTCATTACTCTTTGTACTAATTTAAAATGATGAAATTATTTTAAATTACAAATAATAATCTTTTATTTATTTAGATTTCTTTATTGGATAAGGAATTTATATAATATTGTATTAAATAAGAAAATACTTACATACTAAGGATTCAGACTTATATTATTATTATTTAAAAGGAGTTTTAAACAAATAATAATTTAGGTTAGGAAAATTCGCCCATATAGTCCCTGAAGTATTGACTTTTTGCCCATTAGGTCCTTATCTTTTTTTCCTACCTAGTAGGTCCTCATAGTTTTTACAGGCCATCAGTTTAGTCCTTCTGACTAATAATTTCGGCAAGTCTCCAGTTGGTCTAATTTAGTCAAGGGTAAAATTGACCTTTCACTAAAATTCCCCTCCAATGGTTGAAAATTCACCCATTTAATCCCTAAAGTAATGATTTTTTTTCCAATTAGGTCCTTATCTTTTTTTCTACCTAGTAGATTCTCATAGTTTTTACGTGCTACCAGTTTGGTCATCTGACCAATAATTCAAGCAAGTCTTCGGTTGGCTAAATTTAGTTAGGGATAAAATTGACCTTTCACTAAAATTTTACTCCCAATTTCCCCTCCAATGAAATCGACCTTGCTGCGAAATCATCGAATGATATTTGCAAAGAAGAGCCATCTTGTAGCCCTGATGGTCTAGTGATTAAGTTTCCTTTTGGCTCCCTAATAAGCAACCGGTGAATTGTTGTTATCCAGGGTTCACTATAATCTCTAATGTGACAATAGCAAATTGAAGAACAGTGGTAGATTGTAGGGTTAACAATTCAAGTATGATTCCTCAGTCCTTTGTTTCTAAATTCCGAACCCTAAAAGAGTATATCATCATTCAATTGGGTAGACGAATTTCTTACTTTCTACCATGTTTTCTTGTAGACTCAAAGAAGAAGAAACTGATACAAGAGAAATATGTTGAGGTTCATCTACTTCTGCACAAATCTTTGTCTTAGATGAAGAAATTCCCAAGATTCCTCGAAATCAATTGTTCCCAAAGTCCTCTGCCACAACATCAATTAGCCACCGTGAAGATTTATTTACTCAAATTCTCCTCCGATTCCAATGTGTTTCCAAGTAAGGGCACTTGATAGTTTTAGGTTCTGATTTTCGTCGCCTTCACGGCTGGAAGTTTCACACCAACTACTTGTCACCTAATTTTGATGCCTTGATCTTTTTTAGGCGAAGGAATTTTGAGCTTAATTTTGTCTCTTTTAGTGGGCAAAATGTAAGGACAATGTATTCTATCACTGCCTGATTGAGGAGTTTTCTTTTTGGGAAAATCTTGGGATTGCATTCTTTCAATGGATTGCTATGCATTGATTTTCCTTTGGATCATGATCGAGAACATTCGAGGGAAAATTTTAATGATTTTACCCCTAACTAAATTTGACCAACTAGAGACTTGTTTGAATTATTGGTCAAAAGGACCAAACTGGTGGCCCATAAAAACTATGAACCTACTGGTAAGAAAAAAGATAAGGACCTAATTGGTGAAAAATCACTACTTCAGGGACTAAATGGGCAAATTTTCAGCTGTTGAAGGGGAAATTTTAGTTAAAGGTCAATTTTAACCCTGACTAAATTTGACCACTAGAGACTTGCTGAAATTATTGGTTGGAAAGACCAACTGATGGCCTGTAAAAATTATGAGGACCTACTAGGTAGTAAAAAAGATAAGGACCTAATTGGCGGAAAGTCAATACTTCAAGGAATAAATGGGCAAATTTTCCTTTAGGTTATAATAAAACCCTAGCATATATATACATGTGATGTATCATGACTAAAAGAAGAGGCAAGAAAGAGGTTCTTAAGAGAGTCTTAAGAAAAAGAAAAGTTTATTTACATATTTTTGAAACGTTCTTAACACATTCTTGAACTTTTCTTGTTCTTCATAGCGAGAGTAAAAACCAAGAAATTGTTTTTGAGAAAAAAAACTCGAACTAGCATTCGATTCTTAAATTCTTGTTCGCTCATGTGCGGATACTTATAGAGGATGGTCTTTTTTACAAAGACATCATCTTTGATATCCAAAGAGGTTTTTGAAGCTTATTTCTGGCCTGGCAGCAATACTATTTTAGACGACCAAACGATCAATTCTTCTCCAATCTGGCTGAAACTTTTACAATAGGTAGAGGAGACATATTGCGTCAAACTGTGGAAATCAATTCCCAACTGTTGGAATTTGAGTTATTAATTCCACAACAGAAATCAAGTCTTTAGTCTGGCAATCAGAATCGCTTAAACAATTGGAAAACTAATTCATCTCCAATCAAGCTGAATTTTGAACATAAGATAGAAGAGACTTTTTCCTTCAATCTGAATGGTGGAATTCAAAGATAGAAGAGACTATTTGAGAAGCTTCAATCATATCTCCAAGGATATTGTCACAAAGGTAATTCTGTACAACCTTCTCTTTCGGTTTGATTGAGAACATCTATGATCCTTGGTGGGTTAGGGAAAATTTTTATTTTTCCACTACGGTTTTTGTTCCCGAAACCCAATAGTGGTATCAGAGCTGCTTTTGTTTTCATTCAAATCGAATTTTGCCATGCTTGATTATATTGTTGGAATGTATGCCCTCAAATACTATGATTATATTGCAACAAAACAATTATATATTCAATTTAGTTTGCTCTTTATATTACTATGCATTTAAAGGTCCAAATATGACAAGCAATAGTCTATGTGTTGGGTCGTTCTTCACAGTAAGGAATAGACCGTGGGTTCTTGTTGTACAAGTAAAATTATGTCTTAATTGTTTGATGGAACTAGGCATTTCATCAAGGAAAAACTATTATATCATGATTTCCAAAGAGGAATGGTTTACCTTAAATCAGTGATTAGTTCACTCACGTCAAAGGCATAAGCGCATTTCGAATACGTAGATCTGGACCTGTAGTAGTGGTCTCTCTCCAAGTACTATAATTATAAAGACCAGACTATTATTGTTATAGCATGGACAGATAATCTCATACTTGAGTATGAGCTGGTGTCTGGCAAAGCTAGAGTTTTACACTTTGATAAATGTTGGGTGAGATTTCTTTTGTGAGATCAATAGCCTTTTATGTTGGGTGTACTACTTTAGTTAGTTAAGATAAACTCATACAAAAGAGTTTCTATACCTCACAGAGTGAGGATTAATTACCGATTGTCTAGCATAATCTAAATAATCCAAGGCCCTAGGAGTGTAACTATAGAATGTGTGCTTTTGGGTAGCTCCTAATGTTAAGCAAGTACATTCGAGTGAGTCATGGACTATCGGACTAGAAATCTAAGGATGCACTACTGGAAACAACATAAAAAATGGTGGCCAGGGAATCGCCGTTTCTAGCTCCCTAGCCGTTATGTTTGCCTAATACGATGGTTTTTTGGGATTCGTTTAAAGTTCCGTCGTTTTTTATAAATAACGGCTGCAAAACCGTCGTTTTTGCTAAAAAATGACACTTAAAAATGAGGATTTGTCAAAATATCGTAAAAAAATAAAAAAAAAATGTCAAATACGATGGCTGTGTGAGCTGCCGTAGCTAGGGGTTAGAAATGACGGCTCTTAGCCGATGTATTTGGTTCCCTGAGCCGCCGTATTTGATCCTCTAATTTTATTTTATTTTTTTAAAAAAAAAATTAATATAAATTTTGAGCAAATACTACGGTTTTTTATCTTTATTTTTTTAAAAAATAGCTTTTTTATAAACAACAATTATTGAGCATTGCTTTGTCCCTAATAAATTTTTATATATTTTATTTAAAATAATTTTAAAATTTTCACTTATTTTCAATATTAAAATTGAAAAATAAAATTAATATTCATAATTAAAGAATAATTGATAATAAAAAGTAATTCATTAAAATAATAATAATATTAATAATAAATTTAAATCACAATAAATGAATAAAAATTTATGTCTAATCTCAAAAATTCACAATTAATATTGCAAATCACACAATAAATTACATTCTCTCATAAAAGAAAGGAAGAAAAACAATAAGATCATCTGTATATTTTTATATATCTATACATATCTAAAAGGGACATTGCTTGGTATGCTGTAAATGACATTGTATGGTCTTCCTCTTCTTTAGCTGCATAGGCATGGCCATAACCTATCCAGGCTGGAGCAAATGTTTCATCTAAACTTGTTGCTTTGCTGCCAAAATAACAGAGCTAACAAAGAATCAATCAAATAATTTTATATTAAATAATAAATTTAAATCTTAAGTGAATATAACATAAATAACAAATCTTAAAAGATCTCCGGCAAAAGATTTTCTCCCTATGGTTCCTAGAATTCTAGAGATATTAAAAGATCTTAACTCAAAGAGAATCATGTGAAAAATAACTACCAGGCCAATACCTTGGAACACAATACCATTATGATATCATATATATGTTTCATAAAATAAAACCAGGTGGCAACATAATAAACTTTCCTATTTTTTTTAGTAATGGAAGCAAGCTTTTGGAAAATAAATTTTTTGAGCAGTCAATTGAACAAAATCCCATCCTTCCCCTCCCCACTCAAAACCCCAAAACACTGTGCAAGAAAATAATTCTATTCTATGAAATAAGATAACAATAATAGAAGTGCAAGAGAACAATCTGGTATCTGTATAAATCTCATTTTAGTGTCGTTACCTTTTCATTATTTGGATTCTCAATACAATCCTCAAGTTATTAGCAGCAGCATCTCTAATTGAGTACACCTATAAACACTTACCAAAAAAAAAGAAAAAGAAAAAAGAGTACACCTATAAACACATACCCATAGCAGTAAATCAAAGACATCTTGATTGCATGTATAATTCTTTGCTTGCATAGATTCGCAAAATTAAAGGGGAGTACCTAAACCTGACAATAAGTATTTATGAGTCACAATGTCAGTAAAAGCATTCATAAATTGGTGAATAACCTGTCCCAAAGGCCAAATTCTCCATACCTATCCAGAAAAACATGGTTATGCAAATAATGACAAAAGAGTGCCTAAACAGCAAGTGGAAACCGTAACAGCTAACTCGTCATCAAACTTAAAATTGCAAACAAAAATAGAAAAAGGAAAGGAAAGGATAACGAAAGATGAGATGAAGTGGTACGGTTTGCTAAGAAGGAACGTGACAAGCATTTCCCATCATATTGAAATTTTGAAAGCAATGGTAGTAATTAATTTATCTATATATTAAGGTTCTTCATGCATAATAACAACTGAATTTTCTAAACATAGAAGTTGAATAATCTTCAGATTAACTTTTTAACTACCTGACTGTATAAAAAAGAAGATAGCAAGACTTCAGATTAACATTTTAACTTTTCCACTGTCTTTGGCCTCCCAGTTAGACATTATGCCACTATGGTGTCACATACTTCCTTTGCATATCTATACAAGAGGAAAACAAAACTCAGATTTTACCCAGCATTTCATAATGCTGCATCACCCAAAACCTCACCTCTAAGCAATCCCAATACGATACAAAGCCCTGATATTATGTGACATTCAAGCAAAGGAGATCAATGAGCATTTGGGGGCAATGATTGAAACATAAAGAAATTGAACAAAGGGAATGATGATTGCACCCAATGTACAAGGAACAAGATAAAGAAGAGCCGATTGACCATGTCCATTCATTAGATACAGGCCCAAGTAAGTAAATAAGAGACCTGAAACAATAAAGTACCCATGTACCATGAAACCAAAATAAATCAGCATTTGGCTCCTCAAGATCCCTCTGGCCAGCAGAACTTTGCTATTCCAGGGGGTTATATGCAAACAATCTAGTAAATGTTGTCATCAATTATCATCAAAGTAATTGAAAAGGGGTAAAAACAATATGAAATTTCCTAATGGTCAATCAACAAATACAAATGTGTTACTACTACTAGTGGTGATATAATATATGTTTAAAAAAAACGTAATATAGCTAATGACAATCTTCTACATACTTTCTTCTCTGCGATTTTACTTTTGTTCTTTCTAAAGGTCCAGGCTTTAATCTTCTTTACTACATGAAGATTCAAGGTTTGAGTTTTTATTCCTTCTAGATGTCAAATACTCAAGGTATTCCTTCTTTTATCTCCTCTAGTTTTCCTTTTATTATGTAGAATTTGAGCAAAACGATGGAGCTGTTCATGCGATCACTGTCTGATCGTGAGGCTCTAAGGATGCAGAAGAGAGAGATATTTGCCAAACAACAGCTATTGGAGAAGGTTTCTTCAGAAAAATTCGAAAAACAGAATAGATCTGACAAGCTTCAAGAAGAAGTTGAACTTTTGAAATTAGAACTTGAAACTTCTAAGAGGTCAAAAGCTGAGGTGTAAGAAGCTAGAAGAAGTCACCCAAGTGTTGAAGGGTTATGCTAAGACCATGGTGGACTTTGATTGTTGGGTATCTCAAGAGGAGAAAACCATCGGGAAACTGAAGGAAGCTATTAAGCATCATAATGACATGTTTGGATTGAGTCTGTGATAACGCTAAAATATATCATGTTTTTAGCATTAAATTAGGTCTAGTTTTGGTTGATTCTAAAGTATTTCAAATAAATTGATCATGAATGACGCTAATTTACATTTATTTTGTTACAGGGAAGTTCCAGGGGTTAAAATGAAAGAACGGACGAAATAAAGGACAAAAATGCAACAAAAAGACCAACACGGTCGTGCTTGACATTAACACGCCCGTGCTTGGCCTCCAGCATGCCCCTGCTGATTTAACACGGCCATGACAATTCAAAAATCAATAACACGCCCGTGCTAAAGGGAAACACGCCCGTGCTTTACTCATAACACGCCCATGCTCGATAAGCACGGCCGTGCTAGTCAAGAATTCAAACAACACGGCCGTGCATGATCCAAACACGCCCGTGCTTCATCCCAGATCCGCAAAATCGTGGATTTCGTCAATTCTCAGCCACAAGAGTCCCTAAAAAGCCTCGGGACTCCCC
>JAXGGT010000116.1:8024501-8061997 GCA_035583425.1 Marsdenia floribunda | reverse complement strand
TGCCTATAGTTGTGCTTGATTACGTGACAACCTTATGTGATTTATTTTACTCGATTTATGCTATTATTTTAATCACATTTAGCACACACCATAAGTCCAACAAAATATAAAACATAAATAAATAAAACGATGGGCCCTTTCCAAACTAAGCCCAACAAAATATAAAACCTAAATAAATAAAACTATGGCCCTCTTCCAAACTAAATCCAATAGAATATAAAATTCAAAACATAAAACCCAAATAAAAGACAAAACCACACAAAAAATTAAACAGTCCATAGAGGGCAAAATTTTAGCCCATAAAGTCCTTAAACAGTCCATATGAAAAATATAAAAATATATTAGGGAATCACATCTATACATATAGATAAATTCCCAATACAAAAGGATCTGCTCCATACAAACTCCATGGGTTGTGATTCCATCTCATATGAATCCATCTTAATATATATATATATATATATATATGAATATATATATTAAAAGTTAAATAGATATATGAACATTCCTGTTAGTCCTGAGATACAATAAAACCCAAAAGAAAGACGATAATATTTTTTTTATTATATAAAAAAAAAAAAAAAATCTTTCGTAAGATTCTGAAAATATATGATATCAATAAGATCATGCTATAAAGAGAATTCCTAATAATCCAACATAAAACTGCTCTGATATCACTTGTTCGAATAATATGTATATATATTATTATCCATAATTAAATCCCAAAACATTTAATGTCAGATTATCAAGAATTAATAATAAAGATTTGCGGAAACTTACCTGAATCCATCTTGGATTGCTTATAATCTTGAATCTCCTTGGAAGATGAAGATCTTGGATTCCTGTGATAGATCTTGAATTCCCGTAAGAAATCTTGAATTCCTGTAGCATTCTTGAGACCTGTATCAAACGGGATTATCGGGATTATTGTCTTCCAAGAGATCTATAGGAGTCAAGGGTTTTATTCTACTGAATGGATATAGAAGAGAAACTCTCGATATTCTCTCGAGGACCATAACCTATTATATTTATAATAGTAATCCTAGTCAACCCATTACAGACTAGGATTAGAGTTTCTATATAAGTAGGCCCATACTTTGTCTTTGATGCACAGAAACTCATTTAACTTAATTAGATCACTTTAATTGGACTTATTAAATTATGATAGCTACTAAATACACAATTAACACATAAGCCCACATGATTTATTAAAATAAATCTAACAGAAGACAGCAAAGGACAAGGTTGTCTCTCTTCAGATGGAGGTGAGGAATAAAGTAGATCTTGAGGACTCCTTGGGGAAAGCTAGGACAAATGCTTCAAACACCAAGCGCCTCCTGGAGTCCACAGTACTGCAGCTCTGCAGCTCTGATCAGTAGAGTCTAGAGCTAAGGAGGAGGAGTTTGAGTCCCATACCATGAAGATCTTGTGGGATGCAACCTTGAAAGAGAAGGTGATTTGGGAGAAAGAGAGTAGTGCCCTCTGGTCTGTAGGGTATACCAAATAGAGCTCATCAAGCAGTTCAAATAATCAAATGAATTACAAGATGTTGTAAACTCTAGGGCCAATGCTTATGTAGATCGGAGTGTACCACACACGATCTACTAGCTCCATTCTTATGTTGAAGAAAAAATATTGCTACCAAGGATCTATGATGACTTCTTTGCTTATCAAAGTATAGTTCGGGGGTAGACTTCATGCCATATTTTGAGGAGAAGCCGGAGGCCATCATCAAGTACTTTGATCTCCAGTAGGGACATCTTCCCTAAAGTCTACTATCATCTACCAAGGTCACTCTATATGACTTGCTAGACTCCCTTCCTCCACCTGAGGAAGACGCCAACAATGAGGGCTCTAGAAGTGGAAGTGGTGGGGTGGAGGTTGTCAAACTCTTAGATGAGGACACTCTAGATCCTATTGCCACTTTTACTCAGGCCAAAGGCCCTCAGGGAGTCTCAGAGACTCTGACTACTGAGATGTCTTATGAGGCCTCTATTCTTCCTTCCAAGAAGTCTGAAGCCATTAGTACTCTAGCGATGGAACCCCACTTTGTGGCTTTGCATTCTACTGCTCCTACTATAGAGCTTTAGGTGCCTCCTTAGCCTTAAATTGAATCTTATGTATATCGTATTTGGTATTCATAAATGTAACTTGTTTATTTTTCATTTGTCTCTGCTTTATAATATTATATACTTGACTTACAAGTAATTTATACTTTGAATGAATTTAGTAGTTCAAGAGTTTTCCTCGAGAGTTTGCCTTGGATTAAAATGATAACTAATTCGACGTGTTCTACATAAACCCATGTGAATAGGTAATCCAAGAGGTTAACTCGAATTAAAATAATGAATAAGTCATGTATAGTAAACTTAAGTAAATAATCTAAATAGTTATCTCGAATTAAGATAATGAATCAGTTGAGCATTCCAAATGAAATCAAACAATCCAAGTAGTTAATTCAAATTAAAATAATGAAAGTAAATAATCCTAGTAGCTAACTTTAATTAAAATAATGATTAACTCAAGTATTGTAAACTGAAGTAAATAATCTAAGCATTTAATTCAAATTAATATAATAAGGATGTTTTGTACTAGAGTTTTTTTTTTTTTTTAGTTTTCTACTTATTTTTAAAATGAGTTGAGAGTCCTTGTTTAGACAACAATTGATAAACTACTATTCATTGTCACTCAACTTGCAAAAAAAAAAAAAAAAATGAAAGCTATGGGAGTAGGTATTAATAAATTGTTATTACACCTTATTCACTAAAAAACTTTTTTACATTCTCCAAATTACTCATCATTTTCCGCAAATCTCTTCACTCAACTTGAAAAAAATTAATTAACTAGAAAAAGCTCTAGTCCAAAAACACCATAAATAACTCAAGTGATTTACACTTGGGTGAATAAGTGATCCATGGATTAGACTCAAATCATAGTAGGTTACGTGAATCAACTTAAAAAGTTATATAAATAATTTATTTTGTACTACGTAAAAGTTTAATAACTAAATATGACAATTTATTCACTTTTGCCTTGTACTTATACATGAAACCACAAGATATCATGAAAAGGAATAAATTCTTCTAATCATATCCAAATTAGAAAGGAACTCGCACTTTAATTTGGATTCCCAAATCTATATGCATGCACTAGAACTTGATTAGAAAAAAAAAAAAAAAAGAAAAAAGAAAGAGAAATTATGTTGCAGATTTTGTAAATTTTTCTATACAATTTCACGTTATTATGATTACAATACTATACAAACACCCCACTCACAAACTTCAAGGTATTTTTGTCATTCCACTGTTACTTTTTTCTCTGTGACTATCTCCTACCTTCAATTTTTCTTGTTCCAGATTTCTGCTTGCACCCTTTCTTGTTTTTTTTTTTTTTTCCCCCTTCAATCATTTTTCTTCTCATGGTCTTTCTCTCCATATTGTCTTTTCGTTTCTTGATTTTTCAATGGGTCTTTTTGGCCAGACCCTTATGGGTTATTCTGGCTAGTAATTCTCTATTCTTCTTCTAGATTTTTATTCATTTGTATTCTTGAACTAGCTGGCTGAATTGTTTTATTGGGTGAGAGATTATTTAGCTTGTGAGTTTCATAAGTTTGTTTGGAGGGTGTAATTGAGGCTTGAATCATTTGTGGAAGAGTTGATATTGGGCATTTTGAACTTAATATGCAATTAAAGATCAAATTTTTGCATCTAGATTTCTTTGAATCAGATCATGGAGTGGTTGAACATGCATATACTAGCATATCACTTGTGGCCCATGTGAAGGTTGACCTCCTTTGCTTCAAAATTATGTAATATGTTCTTTGTTAGAATGTTCCATGTTTGTCCCTATCTTCACCTGTTGATCGAGGGACTCTAGGTGAATAGGACTTTCTCATAGTTAAGCACCTCGATTGGGGTGCAAGGATCCTTATTTCTCTTTACTACAAGCACTTCCTTTGTGTTTGCACTAGATAAGTAGCAAAAAGAATATCATGTAGATGTTTTCAGTGGCATTTAAAAGAAATAATAGCATTTAATCCGAGAGATGATCAAATCAAGAAAGGTTGATTAGGAAAATACAGTTAAATAAACTTTATTTTAGCTACTTCAACTCTGAAAAGATATTAATAGTATTAGAACAATTTTATTTAGTTTGTCACTCATCCAATTTATCATAACCATATGTTGAGTATGAGCAAGAACGAGACATACCAGACTAAGAGTTGTTTCCCCAAGAAGTAAAAGATACAGTTTACCCTGGAAAAAGAAAGTTCACTCCATCATATAACTGATAACAATCAAAGAACATGTCTAATGTTGGAATATAGGTACCTCAACAAGATGAAGATTTGAAGCACGACTAAGCAGTACAAAAGCAAATTATCCTATTTGAGCTAATAACATCCCAACCTGATGATAAAACAAGCACCGTAAGATATGTGAAAAGGATGAAAAAAAAGCATCTCAGAAGGGAAAGTTTATTTATTATCTTACTAGAAGTGAAGTCTTGTTGTTCTATCGAAATCCTTTCACGATGGTTGAAATAACAATAGTTTTCAGAATTACAACTAATATAACTGATGATAGTAAGATTTCAATATGGTTCCAAAGGAAATGAACATGTATTAGCATCCCGATACTAGAAAGGAAAAGTGCTGCAAAGAAGTTCCTTATGGGTTCAACCTGTATGAAACCATAAAAAGATCAACGTAAAATGTAGTTTCATCTCAAACTGGTAGTGTTGTTCTTCACTAAAAAAGCAGGCAATGGGAAAAATTTTAAATGGGTGAAATTTAAAATTTTTGTTTTCTGGTCCATCACTTTCCAATTGAGAGTAACTTGATCCTAGTGATATTCTAAACCTTTTCTTTTATATAGATAGACCTGACCTACCTTACTGCCATTAATTCTAACCATTTGACTTAAACGATAACATAAGAATTCATTTAGATGTCAAAAGGTTAAAAACTAAAAAGAAGAACTGCAATATGGCCCTTCCCCTTTCCCAGGGTTATTAGAATACAACATTCATAAATAGCATAAG
The DNA here is from genome assembly GCA_035583425.1 of Marsdenia floribunda. Lineage (NCBI taxonomy): Eukaryota > Viridiplantae > Streptophyta > Magnoliopsida > Gentianales > Apocynaceae > Marsdenia > Marsdenia floribunda. The sequence goes on along the minus strand of JAXGGT010000116.1, from coordinate 8,056,954 downwards.
TTTCTATCAGAAAAAGAATGTCAAGCAGTGGAATACACCTAAAGGATATTTTTAAATGAACTTACATATGTAAGGCAAATATAGGACGCACCAACTAAGCCAAACAGAAAAAATATAAACCCAGGCTACGAGAAGGCAAAATGCAACTTATGCCAGCTGATACAATTCGATGATCTGTAAAATAATATCACCAAATTAAAATAAATGAATGAGCAGCCTGAATGAAATAGACAAATAGCTTCCATGCTATTAACAGGTAACATGAAGTACAAACTAATTCAATATTCCCCCAACCAAAACCTCCGAAAAAAAGATGTATATGCAGTCCAGAAATAACACATTATCACAAGTAACACATAAAAGTACTTTCACCCACTAATTCAACAGGCATATCCAAGTGCAATACTAATTTACAATTAGAAGACAGAACCTGTTCTGCCAAATATATCCTTAATCAAAAAAACAAAAGGGAATCAGTTGTCATTTTGAAAGAATGAAAAGGTTACATACAATACATGAGACACAGCATCACACCCCATAAGTATCAATATCTTTAAAAGCAGCATATTCCTGTTTAGAGATTCTGAAAGCCAAAGACAGATATTAAGTAATAACTACTTTTTTCTCTGAATAAGTCAAGCAAAGAAAAACATATTTACAGAAACATAAAGTAACAGAAAGTAGCAATTTATTTTAAAGGACACCAATGAAAAGAACTCCATTCAATATCTCATCTCCTTCCCCCCAACGCTTGTTGCTTTGCTACCAAAATAAGAGAGCTAACAAAGAATCAATAAAATAATTTTCTACTAAATAATAAATTTAAATATGAAGTGACTAAAACATAAACAGTAAGTCTTAAAAGATCTCCGACAAAATGTTCTCTCCATATGGTTCCTAGAATTCTAGAGATATTAAAAGATCTTTAACTCAAAGAGAATCATTTGAAAATAACTACCAGGCCAATACCATGGAACACAATATCATTATGATATCATAAATATGTTTCATGTAATAAAATCAAGTCAAGTGGCAACATAATAAACTTTCCTATTTTTTTTAGTAATGGAAACAATCTTTTGGAAAATAAATTTTTTGAGCAGTCAATTGAACAAAATCCCTTCCTTCCCCCACTCAAAAGCCCAAAACGTCTTGCAATAAAGCTAAAATTCTTAATTCATAATTGCATCAACAAACAACCTCTTCAAAGATCAAAGTGAGGGATTCAATCTATGATGTAAGCTACCAACTTAAATAGGCTCTGCATGGACAAGCAAATATCTAAGTGTTGCTAAGTATGCATCTATATTATTAGTTCCTTGAAATCTGAGTTTCCAAGGAAACAGAATTATCAATTTCATATGTTTCAAATGGAATATATTGCTACATAAGGTGGATATATTTAATATATATATATATATATATATTTGAAATAAAAATATTTATGCAAATTAGGCTTATTTCAGCAAACTCTCTCCCTCAACTTTATGAATTTAGGTTCAAGTACTCTCCCTTAGCAAACACTCATTTCTACGTTCTCTACTAAAGACTCCACGAATAATTAAAAGAAATCTACCCTAAGAAGAAATTCTTCCTCAACACCCTAAGAAGAAATTCTTCAAAACTGTTAGAACCTGTCAAATTGGGGGAAAAAAAATGTTTTAAAGTTTCTGCTTTGGTGCTATAAGAAAGGTTAGATCCTGAAATCTTATGAAAAACAAATTGACTAACTATCTAAACTAGAGATTCAAGAATCAAGATATAAACAGAAAATGATTATACGTTTAACTTCAAGAAGCAAAGAGTCAGGAAATAGAAAAAGAAAATAAACTTAGGTGCAGATCCAACTGGGTGCCTAAACAACTGGGTGTTCAGTCGTCTGAAGACCAACCCTTTAAGTTCAAAAAAGAAGGGGAAAAGAGAAAGAAATGGAATGCTTAGATATTAACAAAGAATTAAACGCTCAATTACTTAGAATCACTAGTTAAATTTCAAACTTCTCAACATCGAGGAATCAATTATCAAAAATAAATAAATAAAGAAAAATCAAGAGCAAAAAAAAAGAAAAATGCTAGACCTTAGTAAAGGAGACATGCAATTGAAATTCTATGTGATGCTTCAAAGTTTCAATCTTGTTGAATAAAGAATTCATAACTTGGGGTATCAATCTTGTTTGGCAACCATCTCTGAAACTTGTGCCCACCGTATACGGCCGCGACAAAGACTACCACCCCCACGGCCACCTCTACGACCAACATTTGAGTACTGCTGACCTCTACCTCTGCCAGCAGATCCACCGCGTCCTCTTCCTGACATTTTTTAACCAGAATCAAAAACCTCAGTATACTCTGTTCTCTCTAAACTGTGGGGCAAATGATTCCACTAAAAGCAAAAAGGGCAAATCCAAATCAAAGCTTGGAAATCAACCCGACAAAAAGGGATTCAGAGGAGGCAGAGGGCGGAGGTGCCTGATATGAGAGAGAGAGGAGCTGGGTATGTGTTTGGTAGTGTGAGCGTGTTGAAGGTGTGTTCAAAAGGAGAGTAAACAAGAATCACATAATGGGGGAAATGTGAAAATTTTTCACTCCAAAAAGTGGTGCGACCCGACCCAACTCGGACCCAAGCATTTGAGTTCGGGTCTAGGCATATTTTGAAAAAGAATTAGCAGCTGGGCCAAAAATGGCAGCCCGACCACCGTTTCTGGTGGGGTTGAGCCATCGTTTTTAACTCAATATTGTTTAAAAAAGGATTTTGAGCTGTCGCCATTTTTTTTTGGGCCTAAAACGGCGGTCCGACCACCGTTTCTGGTTGGTTCGAGCCGTTATTTTTGAATCCAATAATTAAAAAATATATATATATTATTTAGGGTTTAATGTTAGCATATATTTTATTATATAAATTATTTTTAAACATTTAATTAATGTAATAATCATTATATATTTTGATAGTAATAATCAAAAAAATTTAATCATTTCATATACAAATGTATAACACTTCATAAGTTTCATAAGTGTAAATTACGATGTATATATATTTATATGTATTATATAAGGAACATCTTATTATATATATTAAATAATTAATCGACAGTTGGATATAACCATATATACAAATTATTCATATTGACAAAATTTTACTTCAATCGGATATTATTTCATGTGTCATCCATTTATATTTCTTTATTTAATACCGAAATTTACACATTTTTTTATTTTACAAAAATTAAAATTTTAATTGAACCGTTAGATTTGTTAAACATATAAGAAAAACTAAACCTACAAAATTTGAAACCAATCTGATACTATTTCATGTGTTATCCATCTACTTTTGTGATTTTCATATAGATATTTAATCCAACTGTTAGATTTATTAGAAATATATTAAAAATAAAATTTACAAAATTTGAAGCCAATCTGATTCTATTTCATGTGTCATCCATCTACTTTTGTAATTTTAATATCGAAATATATGTATTTTTTTTTTTTATAAAATTCAAACATTTAATTCAACCGTTAGATTTATTATAAATATATTAAAAATAAAATAAACAAAATTTGAAGCCAATCCAATATTATTTCATGTGTCATTCATCTACTTTCGTAATTTTAATATCGAAATATACATATTTTTTTTTTATTTTATAAATATCAAACATATAATCCAACCATTAAATTTATTACAAATATATTAAAAATAAAATATACAAAATTTGAAGTCAATCCGATATTATATGAATATTGATCGAAGTTATAAACTAATATTTTGAACAAAAACCACGTTTTGTAACCACTGTATTTGCTCAAATGAGGCGTCGTATTTGCCTAATCTAATACAACACTTAGGAAATCGTCGTATTTGGTCACCACGACCGTTATATTTGCCAAACCAAAAATGACGGTGCATAAAACCGTCGTTTTTGACTGACACGTTTTTCAAAAAATTATCAAAAACGACGGTTGGGGAATACGACGGTAGGGAGGCTGTCATATCTTGTGACAAAAAATAAAGGTTTACAACCGCCGTATTTGGTAGGCATCGAATCTACCAACTTTTTTGTAGTGTATGCTTAAATTCTATTCTTTAAACCTAATTTATGATGAATTTAGTTAATGGATGCTCAACTACAATATATTTTTCTGAAAATCCACTTAATATAAACATCAATGTGTCCATTAATTTTTTATACAACTAAAATATGAAATCATATATGCTTATATTCTACCTTTTACAATTGATTTATGATGAACTTAGTTAATTCATCCTCAATTTCAATATATTTGCTAAAATCTACTTAATAAACCGTCAATGTGTAGAATAATTATTTATACAATTGAAATATGAGTTCGCATATGCAAAAATTCTACCTTTTACAACTGATTTACGATGAACTTAATTAATTCATGCTCAACTACAATATATTTGCTAAAAATATGCTTAATAAACCATTATTGCAGCATTAAAAATCTACTATTAGCACACCTTACAAATAGAAAATCTGTTCTTAGTCGTGCTCAATAGAAATCGTTGATCCCTTAATTTCACCTCACATAAACAAAAAATTGATAAATCATAAGCTTAGTTAACGTGTGCTTATATAATCATGCTAAACTGCAATAGCTTGTTACATACTAGTCTAAAGTTACGAGTAGAAAAATTAAAACTTTTCCCTAACCCTCCAAGGATCGTAGGTTTTCAATCAAATCAAAAGATAAGGTTGTCAAAAAATACTTTTTGAGGATTTCTTTCTTCGAACTTTTTGGCGCTACCTATGATTAAAATAGTGCTTCTATTATGAAATCAATATCTCTGAATCTAATAGTTGATGACCAATCTCCACCATTCAAATTAAAGAAAAGTTTGTCTTCTACTTTTGTTAAAGTTTTTGCTTCATCGAAGAAGAATTGACTATCCGACCGTCTAAATGAGTTAGATTGCCAAACTGAAGATAGGGCATCTGTTGCATAATTACTAACTTTGAATCCAACCGTTGAAAACATATCTTCATTGTTCATAATGATAGAAGAAATCTCTTCTATCTTTTATCCAAAATTCAAATCAATCAGAGATGAATTGGTTACCTAATTGCCTAAAAGATTATGACTGTCATATTGAAGATAGAGCTTCTATTGCGGAATCAATATCTCTGAATCCAACCGTTGAAAATCGATCTTCTTGTTTTATATTGAAGAAACATGTCTCCTCTATCTTTTATCCAAAATTTAGCCCGGTCAAAGAAGAATTAAGTACTCGATATCTAATAGAGAGCTCGACTGTGAGAGTGAAGATAGAGATTCAAAGACCTCTTCGGAACTTAAAGATGCTACCTTTATGAAAATGACCACCCTTTATAAGTATATACACACGAACAAACAAGAATTGGAGGAATCGAATGTTAGTTTGAGTTTGTTTTTCTCAAAAACAATTTCTTAGTTTTTACACTCTTTTTCAAGAACAAGAACATCTCAAAAACATATCAAGAACCTCTTAAGAACATCTCAACAAACTCTCTTTTCTCAAGAATGTGTCAAGAACATCTATTAACCCCTTGAAGAGCCACAATACACCATATGTATATATATCCTAGGGTTCTATTAAAAACTAAATCATTATTTCTTTAAAACTCCTTTAGACTAACAATAATTTAATTTTTAATCCTTAGCATATAAGGATTTTCTTATTTAGCCAATATTGCATAGATTCCTTACCCAGTGAGGAAATTTAAATAAATAAAAGGTTATTATTTGTAATTTCGAATAATTTTATCGTTTCAAATTACTTAATATAGTAATAATAAATCATAACAATTTTGATATGTTCTTACTGTGCAACTTTATAGGTTCAATCAACGTTGGTAGTAGACTCAAATCATATTTAGTGCCCAAAAGTCGTAAGTAGCCTCTAGCAAGACATTATGACTATAGGATTTGACCTTTTTAATTCCACTATGTAATCCCATAAAGGTTTGTATTACTCATTATACCTTCCTTCCATTAAAATTTTTTGCTTCTGACTTGATTTTGTACACCTTCTTGGTACCTATATTTATATTTAGTTCTCAATTCACCTTTGTTTAAAATTCGTGACTTTAAATTAACTTTGACTTCAAAAGTAATCCAAATATCTCTTCGCTATGTATCTTGAAGAGGCAATCCTAGTATCTATTGATCTTGAACATTTGTGGACACTTTATATTTTTTTTTTTAATTTGAAAAGTCATAGAATCTAGAACCACACGAGTCTATCATTTTTTTCAAACCGTAATTTCCTTCCCCACTTTACTCCATGGTTGATAATAGCTTTCTTCAAATCATCTTGTGTACTAAACAAAGTTCCCAAAAAAAATTAGGATCTACCATATCTCTTTCCACATTAAACCTTTGTCATTTCACATTTTCTATTTTATTTTCATCTTCACCTAAACTTGACTAAGAATCATTGTAAGCATCATCACTATCCTCTGACATGATATGCATATCTATATCATTGCACCCTGTAATATTATCTTTAAATGATGCTTCATAATTAGATAAGTAAGATCCATGAGGACCTTTAACCCACCTCTCCTTGAAATTGCTACTTTTGACTTACCTTTCTCATTGACTGAATTTTCTTCCCCATCTATGATGTTATCAGGCAGTGTTTCTAGTCATGTTTCCCCTTCTTGATTTGTTGGCCAATCACTCCCTCTAACACCCTCACCATCGTTCCCAGATGCTCCCTCCCCAATTTTTTTTTTTTTTTTTCCTTTTCATGACCAATTTAACATTTTTCTCAAAATCCACAATTCCTATATCCATAAATTCTTCATAAAATGCATCTTCTTGGTCATCATGCAATTCGTAATCTTAATCACTAAAATGTTCATCATGACAAGAATCTTCTTCATCACTATCCACCTCATTTATCTGATCTTCAATATCATATCACTACAAGAAAATAGTTGATTTGCGATGGTAATTAGCGACAATAAGGGCCCTCGATAAACAGCGAGGGAACAACGACTACTTACCAATGGAAGTCATTTCTTTGACCACCCGTCGCAAAATTACTTTCACAATTATGGTCATCGCTGATCCTACGCAAATTTGCTAGTGCTTATCGATGGGCCTTAATTTAATTTTTAATTTCTTTTTTTTTAATGGAAATAAAAAGTCGTTGTTGGTCCCATGCAAATTTACGAGTGCTTAGCGATTAGCTTTAATTTAATTTTTAATTTTTTTAATGAGAAATCAAAGGTCGTCACTAATCCCACGCAAATTTACAAGTGCCTAGCGATGGGCCTTAAATTTATTTTTTATTTTTTATTTTTCTAATAGGAAATAAAAGGTCATCGTTGATCCCATACAAATATACAAGTTCTTAGCGACAAGCCTTAATTTAATTTTTTTATTTTTTATTTTTTTAATCGGTAATAAAACGTTGTCGATGATCCCACGCATATTTGTAAGTACTTAGTGACAAACATTAATTTAATTTTTTTATTTTTTATTTTTTAAATGAGAAATAAAAGGTCGTCACTGATCCCACGCAATTTGCATGTGCTTAGCGACGACTGTTCATTTTTTTTTTATTTTTTATTTTTTTAATGAGAAATAAAAGGTTGTCGATGATTCCACACAAATTTGCAAGTGCTTAGCGACGAACATTAATTTAATTTTTAATTTTTAATTTTTTGAATGAGAAATAAAAGGTCGTCACTGATCTCACGCAAATTTGCATGTGCTTAGCGACTGTTGTTCATTTTATTTTTATTTTTTATTTTATTAATGGAAAAATAAATAGTTGTTGCCAAGCCCACGCAAATTAGCGAGGGTCTAGCGACAGCCCTGCATTTAATTTTTTATTTTTGTTAATTGGGAAAAATAAATGTCGTCGCTGATCCCTCGCAACATTTTTTGGTGGTTTTAAAATAAAATAATAATAATTAAGGTTTAAGGTTTAAGTTTAGGGTATATTTTAACTATATAAGTGCATTTTAAACACATAAATATTGTAATAATTATATATATAACTCGATATTAATGATAAAAAAAAATTATTACTTCATATATATAATTATAAAGTTTTATTAATGTAACATACAATGTATATTTCTATGTGTATTATATAAAGAACATCTTATTATATAAATTAAATTAAATAATTAATCTGACCGTTCGATATAACCATATGTATAATTATTCATATAAAAAATATTTTTACTTAATCCGATATTATTTTATATATCATCCATTTATATTTGTAATTTTAATACCGAAATATACAAATATTTTTATTTTAAAAACATCAAAATTTTAATTTAACCATTAGATTTGTTAAAAATATAATAGAAACTAAACTTACAAAATTTGAAGTAAATCCGATATTATTTCATATGTCATCCATGTACGTTTGAAATTTTAATACGAAATGTACACATTTTTTTATTTTAGAAAAATCAAAATTTTAATCTAATAGTTAGATTTATTAGACATATAGTAAAAAGTAAACCTACAAAATCTCAAGCAAATATGATATTATTTCTTGTGTAATCCATTTATATTTGTAATTTCAATATAGAAATATATAAATTTATTTATTTATAAAAATTTAAAATTTTAATGTAACCCTTACATTTGTAAACATATCTCAATTCAATATTTTCTTATGTATTTATTAACATATCTCAATTATAATATATCTTTTAAAAAATTTTATCTTTCAAGGAAAAAAAAAAAAAAGAAACTCTGATAATATTTTCTTCTCAAAAAGAAATAATATTTTTTAAAATATATAAATTATACGTTAAAAATATTTTTAATTGAAGTAATTATTTCTTATTAATATTAACTAAACTTCTAAATTGTAATTAAAGAATAGGCAATTTAACAATTATATTTTTATTAATAAAATAAAATTATTTAAGAATAAAATATAAAGAAAATTGGACAAAAAGAAAAGAAAAAAAAATGTTAAATTTTGGACAAAACTCTTCCCTCTTTTACCAAATTTTACATAATATTTCTTCTTCCCCTTAAGTAGCTCTTCCCTCGTTACAAAACTCTTCACCTCAAACCTCTCCAATTTATCTCTAACTCCAAGCTCTTCTCCTCATTACATTAACTCGATCACTATAGCCTGTGATATTCGTCGCCCTTTTTTCTTACTGTCAGTTGCGAAGAAGCTTTTGCAATGGTGTCTCTATTTGGAAAACAGTTCATTTCCTTCGGCCTCGCTGTGTCTTTGTTAACATTTAATAGGATGGGTAGAGTAATTTCTTACATGTTCTTGTTGCTGATTTTGCTTTTTGTGTTGTGTTGTGTAAATGTATCACTGTTGAAGTCTGTCTTAGGTTTTGAGTAGTGTCTATGCGAGCGAGAAGCATTTCATTTGAATCTTGTGGGTTTAGTTTCAAGAATTTGCTTCCACTAGGGCAACTGTATTTCGTTTCCCATTTATTTCTTCTGTAGATTTATTGTACTTTTTTTTTTATCTCTCGGTCTCTCTATCACCTTCATTTTGATTATTTATTATTCTTGTTGTTGTTCTGTGTTTTCTATTTGTAGGAAGATTCTGTTTTTTTTTTTTTTTTTTTTTGTATCAAGTTGTGCGTGCAATGGCTTTAAAAAATTTGTGCATCTATACTTTCCTTTTTGGCTTCTCTTTGTTGTCATTGGTTGAGAGTGCAGAATATATATATATATATATATGTATATCTTTTGGCAATGGTGGTGGTGCTGGTAGTGGGGGAAGGGAGAGAGCAAGGCCTTTTTAAGTATCTTTGTGATTTAATTTCTAAAATAGTTTCATTTATTTGCTTATTTCTAATGGAGTTTTCCCTTTCTTGGTCCCGTTTCAGCTGTTTTTTTTTTTTTTTGGTTCTTTCTTTCCTGCATTTAAGTGTTGTCCATTATTGTTATTATTATTATTGAAGGTGATTTGTGTTGTGGCTTTTGTTTAATTAGATGTTATAATGTGGTCAATGGATGGAAATGGTGGAAATGATTTCAATTTGTACTTATTTAATTATTTTTATACATATGTTCCCTGAAGTTTGTTCGGGAATTGCACTTGGGGAGTGTTCTTTATGAATTGTGGACATTGCTGCCCATGCCATTTGCTGTATATTTATTTATTTATTCTTTCCTATCTTAATTGTAGTTGTGTGCAGGTGTCATGAAATGATCAAAATGTTGTTGGTCTCTTAAATAAATTTGATTTGTCATTCAAATGGGCTGGAAAACATAAGCATGTTCAATAGTTCAAGAGCCTTTTGGGTTACAGAATCTGCAGTAGCAACTTGAGCAGTACGCGTCAACTCTCAAAAAGCACAATTATGTATACTTATAATATATATATATACAGCGCACGTACATTATAGCTTTTATATAAACCACTCTTTTCTTTTTCTTTTCATTTTTTTTTTTTTGTTTGCTCACACCTGTTCGTTGAATGTTCTGAATTCCATTTCCGTCTACAGTTGCCATCACTCATTACATTTAAGTTGGAGCAATTGAATTTTGCACCGCATTTCCGTTTAGTTTAGTAATATTTTAATTCATTCTTGATGATCCTTTTTTTTTTTTTGTTCTCTTTCCTGTCTTAACTGTAGTTGTATCAAGGTATCATGAAATGAGCATAGCATGTTATTAGTTAATTTTTGGTCTTAACTGTCTTAATTTTTTTTTAACCTTTAATACCTTTAATCTAATGATTTATAATTAAATGAAACATAATTGTATTTCAATAAAAGTTGAATAGAGAGAATTAATACTGCAGAATAATTCTTAAATAGATTTTTACTATGTATGAAGTATGGATAGTTGGATAGGTTGGTAAGTTTAGAATTTTGGAAGATAAAAAGGATTATCGTGGGGGAACAATTCTAGAGAAGTATAAAGTCAAAAAAAAAAAAAAAAAAAAAAAAAGATTGAGAATTTCTCTTCTAGGTTTAGTTCTGTTGCCAAATTGGCAAGTGGAGACCAACTTTTTAGTACTTATCTTTAAACGTTTATTTGAAATATTCTCTCTTTCACTCTAAAATGAGCTTAGAGGTTCTTGTCTTATTTTTTTACCTTGACACTGGAACGCTATACTCTTAGGTCTAGGACATTTTGTACTTCATTTTCCATGTACACATCATTTATTAGGTTGTAGGATTGTGTTTATTTTTTTGTTCCATTGTTCGAATAGTTGTCAAGACGATCTTGCTGAAGGTTTTGCCAATTGCTAGCTTTTTGATCTTGCTCTACAGATGGTTCTTTGTTCGATCTCTTTGCTTATCTAACATTACACAAGTGCGGATTTCTAGCTAATGAATATGCAGATCCGTTTAAATAAGCATAAAGCTTTTGAACTAGTTAACTAAATGTTTGTACACAAGTGACAATAATATAAATCAAAATATTGGTGATATCAATAATGTATTTACCTTCTCTGTAGAACTATGACACGAAGCAGGTTGACACGCAGTACAAAATAATAGAAAGTTGAGCTAATCTTTGGGAAGGAATTATTTGAGTGGCAGTGGTTGTGTGGTTGTATAGGTGGATTATTGGCATTTCCTTTACCCCCACTTCTCCATAGTCTTGTTTGCAGTCTATATTTGTAATATGCAGTTAGTCTATATTTGTACCTGTACACAATTGCATTGAGAAATTAAAAGTCATGGATATTCCATTCGTTGTACATTCTTTATGTAGATGTGAGTGACTAGGACTTTGGCATCAAGAAAATGACAGGAAAGAAAGTTCACCCACTTTTTTTGGTTTTTTTTTTTTTTTTCTCTTCTCAGAGTCTAATTTGTAAACTGCGGGGATCAAATTACACGTAATCACGAAGAGGTAGCTTATAAACTAAATGACTTAGCTATGGGAGTTCCTCTCAACTGCATTTTTTATGAATTTTATAAGTCTCATTTTTTTTTTTTTTTTTTTGTCATTTATTCTACCTCTTCTGAACATTTCACTCCTTGATATCTTGGATTTTCAGTGCTATTTTTAATTGGTTGTTTTGTAGAATTATGTATTCATTTAAATCATGTGTCAATTAGCTTTTGTTAGGGCAGTATTTGTAGATACTAAACTTTTCTGATTTTTACTTATCAATCTCTAACTTGATAAATTATCCATTGTTGAGTAAACAACTATGTTGTTTATTCTCACCCATGGCTACCTATTACTGAGTGGGCAATACTAGAAATCCCAGTAGCAGACCCTTTATTCTTTTTGTTTTATCACATAAGTCAGTATTGAAGACTTCAAAACAAATTAAATATATTTTTTTAATGAATTCTTTTTTTTTTCAAGATAATTAAAATAAAAAAGAAAATGAAATATTCCTTAATTATTTGAAATAGTTATGTTGGTCAAACAATATTTTTTAATGAATTTTGTTTATTTATAGCTGTGAAAGACCATTTCATTTTCTTTCTTTCTCTTACATGTTTATTTGATATAAAATTTGTGGTAAATTCCATGACATGAAGTTTCATCTCCAATCCTCTATGAAGTTTGTGGACAAAATGATTGGTTGTTCTTTTATCTTATATAGTTGATCTTTATGAAGTTTCACAAGTATTTGCTTGAGCTATATGTCAAATTGGACTACAAGTGCTCTATTTCAAAGTAATTTATAAGCTTATCTTGTTTTTAATGGATGTTAAATTTACAAGTTTTATGTCTTTTAGATGATATTCACTTAGATTGCCCTTTACTCTTTTATTTCTTTTAGACACTAATTAGTATTAACTAACTTTATATGTATTGTTTTTATAGATATGTCTAGATCACGTTACACAAAACCAGAGGAACAGACAACATCACCTTCTCAAGCTTCTCATCTTGCAAACAACTAGAGTTATTGATGGATCGTGTGCAAACGAGGATGCAGTAGAGGCACCACTTAGGGGGTCTACTCCATCTGTAGCTACTTCACAATAGGCCATTGAATCCAAGGTTATTGACCATAGATCATTCATAGATCCACGTGGTGATGGGTAAGTTCAAGTTAAATTTATTTATAATTACATTTTCTTTGTTTTAATTTAATATGTGTATTTGAATTTCTTTATGAAATTTGATATTTTTTATTCTAGGTTTGTTGGTGCTACATCTATTGTGTCTTAGATAACAAATATATTTCAAAGTCATTATGAGGGTGCTTTTGTTAGATTTTCTGATATTCCGATACATATTCAAAATTTATGGTTTGAGGAATTTGGTGTAAGTTTCAAATTTTAAGTTGTATTAATCTTTTACTCTATATTTATTAAATTGTAAGGTAATATTTTTGTGATTTTTGTTTTGTTTTGGTGATTTTAGAAGAGATTTCGATGATGACCTAAGCATGATGCCCTTGTGAGGGCTAATTGGAAAAAAAAAAATGTAAAAGAAGGTTGAGTGATAGCAGTGCAAGATTAGAAAAACTGGATCTTGCCACCAGTGGATTGCACCAAAGCATTGGAGCCAAATGCAATAACCGTTTAATTCCGCTTCATTTCAAAGGATATCAAATGCAGCAAAGAGAAATAGATCACTAACAACTTCATCTCATACAGGTGGCTCTATTTTATTCTCGGAACATGCATGAGGATTGTGAGGTATATTGTTACTTCTATATCATAAAGTATGGATTTTACATCCATTATATAATATATAAAAATACTAATCTACCATAAATTTTATTTGCAACGGAGATCAAAAGGGGATGAATTTAATTACAAGGAGTTATACAAATGACTCCAAAAGTTTCAAAATGGGCCTAAAAAGGGCGAGTTCGTTAGCGAACGACGTTGTAAAGTTTTTGGTAATGATGTTATTTTTTATTTTTTTATTGTTACATTATATAAATTCATATAAATATTTACCTTAACACTTATGAATATAGGATGATGTGGAGCAGAGATCCAAGAGCGTTACACACAAGTGGATTATAGCAGCTCCATCAGTAGTGTTTTTATTCCGAATGAGAAGGAAATGTTTGTGGAAGCAGCTGGAGACATGAAGAAGGGTTGAGTATTTGGCCTAGGATCGGAAGGAGCTGCTATCAGACGAGGCCAAACTTCTATTTCATTTGCAAGTGGGGCAACTCAACCAAATGAAGATTTAGAAAAAGATTGAAGAAATGCGTCAACAAAAAATAAAACTTTTCAATCAAAGGTTAAAGATTAACATCAAGAAGAAGTTGGACGCGACATATAAAAAAAGAAATGATGTCATTTCTTCTTGGATGTCCATGATGTCTACAAAACTAGGAGTGAGTCCACCACCAACCTTCTACACTAATTTAGATATATCGGATATAGATGATGAGGGTGCTCACGACAATAGTTTTACTCCACCACCAGACCATCATCTATCTCCCTATAGCAGGTCGAATCCACCCCCTCCCCCTCCTCCTTCTACTGCAGCCTGCATAGTGTGCAGTTTGGTATGTGAAACTTATTGTATATTATTTGTAGCTATATGAAAATACTAATGACTTTTAAATTCGTTTTTGTGTGGATGCTTTTAGTTTCTTTTTATTTGTTATGAAAGTATTGCTAAATGTGAAATTGCTTCTTAGATTGTGGAATTTATTTGAAAATATTGCACGGGAAATAAGAAACAAAAATGTCAAAATTTTAATCAAAGCCCTCACTAAGTCATCGCTAAAATAAATAAAATTTTAAAAATTACTTTCAAAGCCCTCACTAAGCAATGTTGCAATAAATAAAATTTTAAAATTAATTTCAAAACCCTCGCTATGCCATCGCTGAATTTAATAAAATTTTAAAAATTAATTTCAAAGCCCCCGATATGCTGTCACTGAATTAAATAAAATTTTAAAAATAAATTTCAAAACACTCACTAAGTCGTTGCTGAATTAAATAAAATCTAAAAATAAATAAATTGTCCCCCGCTACACCATCGATAAAATTAAAGAAATCTATAAAACATATAAATTGGCCCTCGCAAAGCCGTCGTTGATTTAAATTAAATCTAAAAATATATATAAACATGCTCTCGCTAAGCTGTCGTTAAATTAAATAAATCCTTTAGGCTGTCATTGAGTTGTCGTTACCTTTGAGCGAACCCTCACATTGACCAATATTTTGACCACCTCTCAACCCTCGCTAAGTGATCACAAATAGCGAGGGCATTCGATGGCCATCAGTATCTATGATGAGGTAGATAGCGATGGCGTGAACAGGCATTGATCCGTCGGCAAACCAAATCAGCGACTACTTAGTGATGGATTTGGTCGTTGCAAATCACCTATTTTCTTGTAGTGTATGTTTGAGTATCTTCATGTTGTACAATTATTTTAGTCATTGTATCTTTATTTTCAAATTTTTTCTGCAATGTTTTTTTAGCATCTTCTCGCTGCATCATGCAGGTTATCTCAATAACAGGTTGCCCTCCCATTTCAGCCAAACTATTTTCCTTTTCACCACGTAAATTGGTCTCAATCAACTGTTCTTTTATGCCACTACTATTATCCTAAAGATCTTCTTTAACCCTACTAAAATTGGCCTTAAACACCAACTCTCTTTGCTCATTAGTATCACCCTCAACTACTTCTTTCAACTCACTCATGTAAACTTGAATAATTGCTTCACTTGCACTCATTGCCCAGTTGTTTCACCCCCTCCACAACAATTTTGTCCCCAATTTTTTCAGTGTCAATCATATCAACCTCCACTACAATTTTCTCAACCCCAATAGCATTACTTTCTCTTAATCTTTTAACAAACATCTCAAGGTCCTTGACATCATCCACATAGAACCAATTTACCACCATCTATACAATAAACAAGTGACCATGAATTTGGTCTACTAAAATTTAATCAAAAGAGATATGTAGAAAAACAAGTACTCTAGCATATAATTACTTACCAAATATATATATATATATATATATATATATATACGGAAATCCTTTAGATATGTTGAATTCTTTAGGAACATTTTCGATAAACAACTTTGCATACATTAATACATATTATCTGCATTCTTTATCTCTCACTTGTTGTGGACCCTAAAATAGAGATTGTATCATTATAACCTATTTAAAAATGTCTAACTGTCCTTAGACACATAAGGTCAAAAAAAATTTCGACATACTTTCATTTCTACCAAAAGCTTTAATTAAGTAAATATTTCAACATACAAACCTGTAAATATGTCTCAATTCAATTACATGTAATACTATATTCATAATGGAACAAATAGAAAAATATCACACTTACAATCTAGTGGTCGGTTCAATTCCTTGTTTAGTAGATCGCAATGAATCTAGTACAATAATGCATCTTGAATTAATATCGGTTTCTTTGCCAACACCACTAACAATCAATAGCCTCCAATGAGACCTATAACATGGCCATTTTTATATTAAAAAAAAAAAAAAAAATCATATTCACAAACAAAAGCAACAACACACATTTAGCATCATAAATGTATAAATTATGCTAATGATTGGCATTATCAAATATTGTTTGTCCATATGCGTTTTCTTTTTTTCATCCAACTAATAATATCTTTTCTTCTAACATTCACAATGAATCAAAAAACTCAAACTATTGTTTCTTTTCATCTGAAATTTCTTTTAAACAATTCCCTGCAATTAACCAAGTATACAGAGATTATGAGTTTTCAAACACAAAAAACATCACTACCCATGTTAGTTAGATTGATACTTACTAAAATATTCTTCAAAATATTTTGAACCCAACGTTTTGGAGTCATCTTTTAATCTACATGGACCAACTCTAGATTTTTGTCTCATCTTCTACTACTACTAGTTTTCATCACAATGAGCCCTCAACTAATCAACCAACCGAATCACTTCACTTAAAATCTATCATAGATTTCTTCTTCTAATTGTTCTTCACTCAAACCATCAAAATTTTACTAAAAAAACTGAAGAAACTTTCAATTTTTACTTACTAAAGATGGCAGAATCACCAAGGAGAAGGATTCCACACACAAATACTATGGAAACAGATTTCTTCAAACTAATAATAACCCTAGTGAATGGGTAAAAAATTTCCTTCCTTTTTCTTTCTTACAATGATTTGAGTTTGGCAGTCTAGTAGGTAGAGTACCAAAAATACCCTCAAAAAATTAGGCATGTGCTCCTCATATGCATAAATGGTGGGAAATTAGCACAAATTTAATTAGATAGACCAAGTTCAGAAAACGTAAATAGTTACAGTTTCAAATTTTTAATTTTTAAATATTTAAGACTAAGTCTGAAAAATAAAAATAGTTACAAACCAAACCATAAAATTTTCCCAAAAAACAAAGAAATTACATACATTTTTGTATGAAAAAAAAAGGAAAAAACACACACACACACACACATATATATATATATATATATGTCAAGAGGACGCAGCTCCGTTAGTAGCAGCCTCAAAATGTCTAATATATATATTTATCAAATAATATTTATACTATATTATTTGATCTTTCTAACCAATTTTTGGAATAATTTGTCTATTTTAGTTATGTGATTATCATTGTACGAACAATGCTTTTAAAAATATTTTTATTATTATAACTCTTATAATTATATGATCATATAATAAATATATGACTAAAATAGTCAAAAAAAAAAATTTAAAAAAATATATCTATTAGAAGAACCAAATAACTATAAATAGTTATATAATATAATATTGCAAAATATATAAAATATAAAATATAATTTTTAAAAGAAATGTAAAATAGTTGTAGAAGAAAGAATTTTCAAAAAAAAAAATCTACAAGTAGAGTTAGCAAACATCCAAATCCGATCAATCACTCAAAAATTTATTTTATCGAATTGAATTTGATTTAAAATTAAAAAAAAGATTCATCCTAAATATAATAATTTTATTGTCTAAATGCAAATATTTTTAATTTATATTTTTTATTAAATTTATCTATCATTATGAATTCAACTCCAAATACATTAATTTTTTAAAATAAAATTACATATATTTTTGTGGGAAGAAAAAAAAAAAAAAAAAAAAAAAAAAAACCTAAATTGTTGAATCATCGTTACTAAAATCTTTAAAGTCCATCTGTAACCACTAGAAGTTTCCACTTTCCAGTCACCGCTAGAGGAACATTTACAGAAGGATGACAACGATTTCCTATCGAAATCTTTGGATCCTTTAATATCGAGAAGAGGAAGAATTTCTCACGGGGAAAGGCAACAACATTCTCTTATAAAGAAACAAAAAGGGAGAATGGAAGGAAGGAATGTTGGAGATGAAGCGAAGGGTACAGGCTCCGTGGTTGAATCCTGGTTGATCAAACACGGCTTGCTTTATGCCGGGGCCACTAGACACACTTTTATCCTTAGCATTCGAGATGGGACTGTTGAAAAGAATTCATTGAAGCGATGGCTGGTAATTAGCTGCTTTCATGAATATATTTGTTCAAATTAAGTAGTTCATATCGTTGATTTTGCTATCAATTCTGGTCTTTCGTTAAAGATCGAAGTCATGTATCGTGCTGTTTTCTTAATTATGAATCTGAATTTAAGTTCTTCTAAGTCTCCTTTGCCCCATCCCCCACCCCTTTTTCCTTTTTACTCTCGTTTTTGGTCAAAAGTGAAAAGATACTAATGGAAGCATGGGAATACGAGAACTTCAATGGTGCTGGGCAATGGGGAAGTTAGTCTTTTGGCCCGCCATCACGCACACAAGCCAAGGGTTCCTTAATGTGGAACTGCAATTTCTATGAGGATATTCAACAACTGATAATTTAGACCTTTTGAGCGCTTAATTGAGAAATACTAGCTAGTTAGCATATTGTCGAAAAAATATTGTTTGGAAATGTTAACCTTATGAGTGCAGAATCACTGGAAGGGTCGGATTGCGAGGCACAAAAAGGGAAATGGCAGTGTTTGCTTTCTAAATATTTTAAAGCATAAACTCTTGTTTCAATCTCTTGTGTAGAGTCTCGTATCTGGTATCACGATCAGAGCAAATCTTGGTGGTTTCTCCATTTTTATGCTTCTTACGTGCTGAACCTTTTTTTTTTTTATCTTTTATGAAAATAATCCTTTCTATGAGCTTAAAAGCCTTAATTTAACTCGCAGGCAGAGGATTACATATTTGTTAGAGCATTTGTTCCCTTTGTTGCAAGCGTGTTGGTGAAAGCATCAAAATTGCAGGACAACACCAACGACATTGACCTCATTTTGGGAGGTCTAGCTTCCCTTAGAGATGAAATTGCGTGGTTTACGAAACAGGCTTACGAGTGGGATATTTCGCTTGCTGATATTGTTCCCCATGAGATAACTCTCAACTACTGCAGGTACTTGAATTGATTGATTGTGAATTAATTTTCTGAAATTTATCCATCTTACTTGAGAGAGAGAGAGAGAGATCGATGTGACTGTGTTTCACCATTGGTGCAGATTTTTGGAGAGCCTAATGAGCTCAGAGGTTGAATACGATGTAGCTATTACGGCGTTTTGGGCTATCGAAACTGTATACCAGAATTGCTTTGCTCACTGTGTCGAGGATGGTTCTCAAGCATCACCAGAGCTGAAGGAAACTTTCGAAAGATGGGGTAGCAGTGAGTTCAGTCAGTACTGTGGCGCTTTACGAATCGTAGCCGAGCGGTGTTTAGAACACGCACCAAACAGCGTCCGTACAAAAGCTGAGGTTGCATTCTTGGATGTTCTTGAACATGAAGTTGAATTCTGGAATATGAGCAATGAACATGCCTAGAAGCTTTTCTGAATTAACTTGTCATTCGCCAGCTAGTAGTGTCTTTATATATATATATATATGTTTATTTGATGTATATATATATATATGTATGTATGATGTCTCACTTATGTTGTCTTGGCCCTCCCTTGGGGTTCCCTTCCCCAATCTTTCTCACTTTAAATATATATATATATATATATGCAAGAGCTTGTAACATTTGTGTGGGTTCCAAAAGAAATGATAAAAATATAATTCCTTGAACTATCAAAAAAAAAATATATATATATAATTCCTTGGTTCAATTAAATAAGAAGGAAAATGGAAGATACATCATTTACCAAAACAAAAATAAATAAATAAATAATATGGAAGATACATCCCCAAAAACCCACTCTCGTCCTTTTCCTCTCAGCGTAGTGCACGGATCTCTCTGCTTCTTCAGTTCTCTTCGGCTGAGAGAGAATTTAGCTCCGGTTGGAATTTTTTTTGGGCCGGGCGAATTTTTCCATTTTGGTCTTCTTTGTTTTTTTTTTTTTTTTTGCAATGAATTCCTTGATTTAATCAGAGTGTTATAAATAGATAAATTTTTTAATTTTATTTGATTCAGCTAAATTTTTTATTAAATTGAATAAATTTATTAAGATATTTCTTTTTGCTACCTATAAATAATATATATTAATAAAAGTTTATATTCAATTATCAAAGAAAAAAAACTATCTATTGAGGATATTTGTTTTATTCTGTCTAATGTCATTATTTAGCTAAAGATTCGTTAATAATTACCTCAGTGGGAGATAACCACTGAGGTAACTTTTTTTTCTTATGTATATTTAAAGAAAATAAATATTTTTTTTTTCATTGCATGAGATAATTTTTAATAATTATAATAATCATATTTTCTTTCAAATTATTTTTTGTTGGAATAGGATAGATTGAAATATATACATATAAGATTAATGAATTTACCAGTTTAAAAAATATTAAAACTTAGTTTTTCAAAAATATGTAAGTTAAATAATTAAATTAATTAATTTTTATATAATTATTTGGTTGTTAGAAATTGTATTAATTATATCTCTCTATTATAATTTTTTTTTTTTTTTTTGTAAATTTATTCTAAAATGTAGCATGAAATATAATATATACCAATCTTTCAATTATTGATACAATTGGTTCTTTCTTTTTTCTTTTATTTAGTAGATCTTGAATATATAATAAATTTGTGCATTTAATCTTTTTCTTCACAAAATTTGACTTGTTAAGTAATAAATTTTATGAAAACAGAGATCAAATATACCAATTTATATATATTGTAAATCTACTAAATAAAAAAATAAAGAAAAAACACTAACCACACCAAATTCGTAAACATTAAGAACCAAATCCATCACTTTTTCCATATATACAAAAAGAATTTTTATTAAGTTGATTTGAATGTTTAGAAAGTAACCCTTAACTATTTATTTCTTCTTCTGCTTCTTTTTATTTTTATAAATATTATTTGTTTAGCACTTTTTGCACATTTTATTCAGTAAATTTAACATAACTTTTTTAACACACTGAATGAGTTTTTAAATTTTATTTAATTTTTGAGCAAGGACTAATTGTAGTTGCCAAAGTTTCATGGCCGCCCCTATCTAAAATGCGGTTTAATTTCTTCGTAACATGGAGCTTTAAACAATTCGCGATTGCATTGTTTTATATTTGATTGAAGCTAGCATGCTTAAACATTTTTTTAAACTCCAATATAAATAAATTATAATATTTATATATTATATATAAATTTACATATTATTAATATTTTTTTATTTAATTTTAAATTTTTTTTATAATTTTTAAAAAATATAATTTAAATTCACACTTAAACTCCAACATAAGTAAAAATTAAATAAATCAAAATAAAATTATATAACAATTAATCAAAAGAATTTAAACAAAATAAAATAAGATGTAAAGTTGAACTTATTTGAATAATATTCAAAACTTAATCAAATAAATCCAAACATTTCATATTTGATTCAACAATGTTAAAAAATTAATTCAAATATGATGAATTGAATTCAACTACAGCTCTCCTACTTTTGTAAAACACCCTCTCCCTTGATGGAAGGAGCATTCTATAAAAAGCTTCAATATTTCATAACATTTTGAACAAACTTCAAATCTTCACATTGCACAAACACAACACAACAGGGAACTGTAGTAAAAAGGCCGCCACAAAACTATGAAGTATTTACGACACCTAGAAACAACAGTCAATCAAAATGAATCCTTAAAAAGTATCCGCAGAAGTATACTAAAGTGAAATATTGTCTTAAAAGAAAGCAACAGAAACTCTATACAACATTCAACAGACTCTTCACTGAAGTGTACAATTCTCGGTCCATCTCTGGTGATCAAATAAGTTCAAAATTTTGCACCTGATTGACTGACTATGCAGAAACTGTGAAGTTGACATGGAAACAACAGATTTCCGCCATCAAACACCATTCAGAAAAGAGATTCTGCCATCTTGAGCAAATAAAAAAGGGACCATTAATCAAGAATAAAGATCTACTGCACAAACAATCTATTCTTTTTTGACGGAAATGCTGACTATGACTATTATTATTGCTTAAATAAGGATGTAGGACTGCAAAAGTAAGCCATATGACGCTGTATCTTTTCAACCATTCAGTTTGTCATTTTTTCTCTCAAGATTAACTCATTTTGTTATAACATCTGGAAAGAACGAAATTGCAAAATCCTTAAGTCTCAATAAATTATTGTGATCAGTGCAGAGAGTTATAAAAGACTTGAGGAGTTATCTAGCCTGATCTACTCGTGTTATCACATCTGGAAAGGAAGGCATTGCAGAATCATCCAAGTTTCAAGAAGTTACCATGATGTATGCAGCAACAATAAAGGACTTGAAATAAAGGATTTGATGAGGTGTGTGGCTTGTCAGTTCCTATGTTTTTGCACCAATTGTATCATTATATCAGTAGGAGTTCTTCAAACTTTCATCTCCTTTAACTTCTACAACATTCTAACTTTTCATCCTTTTTTCCTGTTTTGTTTAAAAAGGTATGAATGTTTAATAAACTTAAAACATGTACAACATGGCGCCCATATGGTACTAGGAAAAAAGCACTAATAGAGACACAAAACAGAAAGAGCAGTGAAGTACAAAGTAATTCCATATCAAATACCCTTCAGAATATACCAGAAGAAATGAGAGATACTAACCTAAATGAATGTAGTTATAAGATTTGCTTCAGTAATTTCTGATATTAAAAGTCAGTGTCAAAACAAGCAACCATGACCTTTGAAACCATAGACCTTGCAAAGGGAATGTAGCTTAAGCTATACCTGTAAATAAAATCAAAATAAACAGTCTTACTTTAGAGATAAGGAAAACTAAGTGATAGTAGTTTTCAGTAATAATGTCATTAAGCATGCAAAAGAATAAAATGCTTTCAATAAGCAATATGTTTATATGTTTGCACTTCTTCTTATACATGCTTTTACAAATGATGGTAAAATAGTACGTTAAAAAGGTAATAACTTTGACAGAACCACAGCGTCAAATAAAAATGAAAAGCATAGTTATGTGATTATTTGTAAGGAACACGATCATCTAACTACACCTCATATATACTCTTCATTCCAATATGTTTATTAAATAAGTATATAACTTCTAATGAACTCACCCCAAATTACCTCACAACTAATCGTAACTTTCTTAGGACTCCTAGGTCAGTAGGACTCCAGAAAATGCAATAGGTACTCTACTTTCTCCAAGAAGTTAATGAAGAGTTTAAATTCATCTTTCCAAAGGTATGAATTTTGCATAGAACCTACAAATTATGTTAAATGATTTAGATTTTCTATCTTAATAGGCATCCTATACATATGAACATATATAATATTCTTTGAACTTTCTTTCTACTAGCTGCATATATAGATATTCTTATGATGGAAGAAAAATGTGAATTGGTTAAAAATGACACAGGGTATGAAAGAGCTTTCTGTAATGGAGTCAGGCTTCCTAGGGTACTAGCCTCGTAGAAGGAAAAAATAAATATCTCCAAGAGAACAACCCTTCATGGGATGACCTACAACCCTCCTAAAAACAGGAAAAAAATTGGACGACATATAATCTCATCAAAATATGGGTATTAAACTAGTGCAGAATTAGGCATTTTTTTTAAAAAAAAATCACTGTGGAATTTGGCATTGATCTAATGTTCCTATCAGAAATCATCTCGCCACTTTGAAGCTTCTAAAAATTATTGTCCAGGTCCTTCTGATTTAGCAGTGTCAATTTGACTAATGGTCTGCCCAACATTCAATCAACCACGTGGTAAAGTTAATCCTTTATTTTTAACCAAGTGCTAGCTGCAGGCTTCCCTTGTCTTTAAAAATAAATAAATGAAAATAAAAATCCATTCTTTTTGGACTTCAGAGAATCCATTATTATAATCTCAGAAACTGCAAATTTTTCTTCTATAATGGAGCAAAAATAGAGACAAGCAGCAAAAGCTTAATAAGAGTTTTTCTTTTGTTTTGAGTCCTATATGAACAGTTTTAGGACAATAATTCATAATTGTGTATCCATTAACCAACTTCCATTCAATTCCAGGTCTCAAAAAAATTAAATTACAAGAGTAAATTCTTTAAATTCTTTCCACATTCATCTAGAAATTACTGAACCTTGTGATAAAGTTTTCCAGAGAACTAAAGCAGCAAAGACAAAAGACATAGCTAGGGATGATTGTTGGGAACAGGAACAAGGAATGGAAAATATTATATGCTTTAATAAGGAATGATAAACTTGATTAATTGAAAATGAAAAACAATGAAGCCTATTTATAGACTTACAATCTCAAAGAACTAGAAAACCCACATAGCCACTACATACCCCACTATCCCACTACTCATATAAACAACCCACTAAACCATTAATCATTAACTACCATAACTTACTAATCCACTAACATTGAATAACTACCCACTAACATAAAAATAGAAATGCAAATAACTATCCGATAATGAGTTTGACTAATTTGAATCATTCTTCAATAATGACATCTGAGTTGTATCAGACCATTAATTCATATACAATTATACATTTAAAGTATTTTAATAAGCTCAACCATGTAAGAACTTTGTTTCTCAAACCTGTATATTGGAAATACATCAAAATAGTTCACAAACTGTATTTCCAAAACTCACGAGAAAAAAAATAGTCTAATCACAATCTGATTTTACTTTTCCGAAGAAGAATGATAAGTACAGAGAAACTAAATTATTTATCAATCAGTTCAAAACTGAATGTGATAACACAAGAGTTGAGAAGCATCAGCGTCTGAGGAATAAAATGCTATGGATGCATTTGGACAATCATTTTGTTAGATAAAAAATTATATTTCATTTTAATAGTAAATAGAAGGGGAAAAAGTTATTAACATTTGATATTTAAATCTGAATTTAGGTAATGATAAAGTTAAAAGTTGTTTTGTCAAATATTCTAGTTTTATTATGAGTTAATATTTTATCATTCACATTTTACAATGAGTATTATTTTATTAGAAGTGGTGTGACTTTCATTAGGTAGGATAGGTTAATTGAGTCGGTGGTGTACGATTATGGATTAAAAATGGGAAAAACATATGAGGTGGAGATGTATTTCTGAAATGTAAATGATGTTTATCATTCATTTCAATTAAAATTGGAGGGAAAGTTAAATGAAATATTAGTAGAATGCTTGTCCAAATAACATTTAATGCTCAAACTAAACAAAATTTGTATTTTGAACAAATATAATTGCTGTCCAAATGGAGCCTAAGAATGTTGTATTGTTTATCATTCATTCCACTTATAATTCTGCAATATAACATGCTGTTTTGTCCAGTAGTTCATGTTCAAATGCCTTGTGGAGGAAGATTACTTCAATCGAGAAGAACTATTTTCTGGTCTTTATTGGATAAATATTTTCTTTCTTTCATTTAACCTCTCGACAAGGAGGTATCCTAGCGGACTCATGAGAGGCACTTTACGCCACACCACACCAGACTAATCCCCCTCCGCACTAGGTCAGCCCATATAGGGGTAAGTGCTGGCCAAATTGGTGTCTCTATTCCCAGGGTTCGAACTCGAGACCTCTCGTTAAGGGATGAGAGTGTTGAACCACTCACACCAACCAAGTTTGGTGTAAGCGGCCAAATTGGTGTCTCCATTCCCACATCAACTATTTTCTTTCATTCAAGTTAATGATTGGATACATACAATCCGCATTTATGCAACCTCAAGGTATGCAGGTGGTTTTTCCTGCCACATTCCCCATAGGACAAAGACAAGATTTCTGGCTATAGGACAAAGTTGATAATGAATTTTCTGTAACCACTGTTTAGAGGATTGAATTGGAGGCATCTAGTGATTTATTTGACAGAGTAAATATTAAGAACAGGTAGAAACGACATAAAAAGAATTATTGAATGAAAAACACAAAAAACACCATGATTATTCTGTTAAGTCTTTTTGTGCATCAGTTTTTTATCTGGAATGACAGGGAAAAATGTTTGAGCCATTTTCAAAGAATGGGTTCTTGGAAAACATTAGATTCAGGCAAAACTTTCAGAAGACAGCCTTGAAAATGCTTTTCCCCTTAGGGAATAGAGCTAAAATAAAAGAATATCTTGAATTTTAACTTACCAAAGAAGCGCACCAAACTCCAGCACAATCGCTAGAAGCGTTAGCAATTTGTTTCGAACCTATTAAAAGCATTTCAGTATCAAACAAATTATGCTTTAATGAACTGAAAGGATAAGTATGAAGCAACTTACATATAAGGCACAAAACAGAGCAATTATAATGCTAGCAAGATATATAGCAGTTGCATAAATTCTGACAGGGTCAAGCATCATTGTCACTTGCCGTTTTGGACCTATCAGAAATGCTGTGCTGCCGCATAAAAAATAAAAATTAGCAGCTGGAGAGAAAGATGAAGCAGTAAACCACATGACTCATTTAAAAGAATTGTAAGACAGAAAATAAACAGCTCCATTATCCATGAAAACTTTAAAACATGATGTCAGGAAAGTATAGTATAAAATTAGATATAGAGAAAGCTCTGCTAAAACAAATTATTACAAATCCTGCCAAGCCATCTCGCCAAAAATATGTGGCTTAAAGAAAGATGATAATTCATCTCGACTGTTCAATAGCCAGTGTTGACACCACAAACTTAAGAATAAACAAAAGAAGTATACTTCCTTTCTTTTATCTTAATGATGCAAATGAAAATTACAAAATAACTTTGATCTTAGACAAGTATTACATTATATCTTGTCACATTGATAGCATAAATCATCAATTGATCTAAACTAGGGTGGCATTATTGGACCCGACAAGAAAATCACACAAAATTAAAAGATTAGGGTTAAGAATTAATGAGTTCGGGTTAAAACGGATCAACCCGTTTAATAATAATTGTGTTCAGGTTATAAATGATTGAATCTATGTAGCCTATTTAAATAATAATCAAATTTTTATTATTTTTTTTAATTATATATTCTAATTTATTATTAAATGATGATTAATTTTTATTATTTTTAAATTTTAATATTTTATATATAATTAAATTAAGTAATATTAATATTTTTATAAGTTAAATAGGTAAATAATCCGACTAGCAAGTTGGTATTAGATAATCGTGTTGGCCGGTTAACATGTTTCAGACTATATGCATGTTATAATCGGATTGGCAAATTAATACAATTAACATTAATTTTTGTGTCGGGTTCGTGTTCAACTTTTTAGTGTCGTCTTGGGTTCGGATTGACAAATTAAGTGTAATTATTTTAACTCAACCCGACACGATTGTCACCCATAATTCTAAACTATAACTGGAAAGGACCATCTTATCATTACTTAGTTTTAACAAGTATCCCACTTACCAAAAGAAAAAAAAAAAGGTTTAACAAGTATCCATTCCAAATCATTCCATAAAAAAGCTGATGGCCTAGAGTAGAGAAACAAACAGGACTCTCGAAATTTAGGGGGGGAAAAAAATTTGGTAAATGTATTCTTGGTATTTTGAAGTGAGATAATTCAGAACAAAAACAAATCCTCTGAAGTCAACACATATTTGGGATTAGAGGGAGTATCTTGTGTATACCAATCCAACATATTTTTCAAATTGTTTTTGGGTCTTAGAAGCCATTCAGTTCAGCCATCAAAATCATCTTTTCAGTTGCTTGAGATTTATTACAGACAGAGAAATATACTCATGAGCCACAAAAAGTTTTTAATCTAAAGGCCCTTTTGAATCAAAATGTCCCTGTTAAAAGAGCTGACTACCTACCACAGGGAGCATTTTGCACCTACTTGTAAATGCACTTCAAAAGCCTCTATATGTACGAATATTTAGGTTCATTTACAAAAAAGCGACAATTTTTTTTCCATTCCAAAAATTTTATTTGTTTGGACAACATTTACAAATATATATATATATATATATATATTCAAATTTAAAAAAGTGAAACCTACTCTTCTTAAATTTTCAAATGTCACATCATATCAATTCTCTCATTCCAATAATAAAATCATCATTTTGTGCCTATTATACCTACTACTTTCAAAATAAAATATTATCCAAATAACAACTCACATATCACTTTTTTTCACTTTTTCATTTTAAAAAATGTAAAACTCAAAATTAAAAAAAAATAAAAGGTTACCTTTTTCATTTTGAATTATAATCCAAATGCACCCTTAAATATCAAGGACTAAAGATTATATCAATAATTTAAGGGTAAGCGGGGAGTACTAGGACATATACGCATGACAGAGAAAATGTTGTCAATCACATCCTTATGAAATACATCGATTTCCTCGTTGCTAGAGGATATGGAAGGAATAGAAAACCAGAGGCCATTTTTTGTTATTCTAGTAGCTTGTTTCTTTAAGAGGAAGCATAGGAAGATAAATAAGAATACAAAACAAAATAGTAGTGACATGATGACCCAATAGGTGTTTATTGTGTAAATATAGATGAAAGAAATAAAAGAAGAAAAGCAAGGTTCATAAGCATAGACATAAGCAATTTTTTCAAATCTAAAAAGTCTGTACAGTCGAATAAATAAGAAAAGAAGCTCTAATGATGAGCATGCAATAATCATGCATTAGAGAGTAATTTCAATTCAATAAAGTTATAGAAATACAGCATCATTATGAACTTCAAAAAAAAACAAAAATAGCATAAAATTAGTAATATACCTCCCAAGAGCAAGCAAATTTCCAAATGAGAATGTCATTCCAAATTTAACTGGGTTGAAGAAAACAAGCATTGACTGTTAAAAAGAAGAAAAACACACAGAATGTTAGATTCATATACGAAAATTATTGGGATTACATGATCACTTCAACATTTTCAGTTTCTTAAGAAAACAATGTTTCTGAGTTTAGATATGCCTACATGAACTGAAACATTTTCAGTTTCTTTGCAAAATGATGTCTAAGATTTTATACATGCCTAGATCAAGTGAAACATCGAACTGTCATGTAAATTCCTCATCATACATAATACGGGTAAGCTACCTTTCCCACTTCAGGGATGACCTCTACAAACTAAAACAAAGGAAGGAGTTCTGATCATTTGTGGTTAAAGTTTCATTTTGTTATTCCACATCAACAAAAATTGCAGGAACATGTAACAAACCTGATCAAGCCATATTATAATGGAAAATTTGTCAATATAATCCCCTAACTTTCTTTCATATGGAAGTTTCGAACTTAAAACTTTCAGAAAACAAGACATCTTCCTAAAATTAAAGCTTCATGTAGTCCAATCACATCACCGTAAACAAGTTGAGCAAACAAGCACACCCATCCCTCTAAAAGGAACATTAATAAAAATAATAGATATAAGTATAGACGACTACACAAGCCCACTTCAAGTAACAAAGACCAGATGCTCCAATAAGTAATGCAACATACTTTAATGACATCAAAAGTACTCTATTTTTGTTTCAATTAGTTCCTCTGCAACTATTTTCTGAAGAGACA
This sequence comes from Marsdenia floribunda, assembly GCA_035583425.1. Lineage (NCBI taxonomy): Eukaryota > Viridiplantae > Streptophyta > Magnoliopsida > Gentianales > Apocynaceae > Marsdenia > Marsdenia floribunda. The sequence continues at coordinate 8,027,229 of JAXGGT010000116.1, read as the reverse complement.
GCTCATTAAATATCAGTTTCAGTTTTTAGTTCTCCAGATTTTTGCACAAGATCCGAAGAATAATCACATTAAAATATGAAATTTCAGTGAAAAATTCTGCACTTATGAGATGGAGGTCTAGTACCAAAGGACGAAAGAATTCACAGGAGAAAAAAAAAAAGTAAAGAAAGCAAGAAGAGATAGGGAAAATAATTATCAAAATCTCAAAACATACCAATAGGGTACAAGCAATTCCAGCAGCCAAGCATATCATGAAGCCATAGAGCCTCTGTTAACATATAGAACATATAGAAAGACGCTAATTAATTTGGATATCAACATAAAGACTACAAATTTTCAATTTGCTTTCGCAGAACCTGCGACAACTAAGTATATGAACTGTATAAGAATTTTTTTAAAAAGAAATATCCCATACATATACACAGTCATGAACGTGCATTTGATACAATGAACTTCTATGAAATCATCAGATCAAGTAAACTTCTTGAAAATTAACTCTCTCTCTCTCTCTCTCTCTTTTTGTTTTTTAAACTATTTGAAAGGAAACACTTAAAATAGAAGAAGGCTCGAATTTGCCGAAAATAAAATAATCAGTGAAATGAGAATTAGAGAAAGAAACAGAGAAAAGCAGACAAGGTACCTGTTTAGTTGACAAAGTGCAATTGCGATTGAAATCATCCATAAAAGCAAAAGAGGAAGAAGAATCTTCATCGCGAACAGCTACTGATTCCTCATCGACTTCCATTCCCACAAGCATTTTCATCTTCTCGAAAGCCACATTCATCTTCTCCATATTTCTCATCCAAAACTGTCACTCTATACAACAACAAATCAGTGAGAACTGAGAAGAAAATAGACACTGATTTAAGATTCAACAAAACAATTGCTGTCTATACTCTCTCTCTCTCTCCCGATCTCTTAATGTCCCTTTTGCTTAGATTCGAAATAATAAAATTTCGGGTTTAGAGCTTTGTCGGGTCTGCCCAATTTTGTGGAAAAAGGAATTAACTAGTTGACTTATTATCAGCAGGGAAAATTATTTAAATTCGACTCTAATTATTTTTTAAAAAATAAATCATATATTTTTATTTTTATGCCACTAAAATTATTTATAATTAGATACCATAATATTAGATTTAACAAGAAAATCTAACACAAACCCCATATGTGATATTAATGAATTAGGGCTGATAATTTGTGAATTTGGATTAAAAAAGGTTAACATGTTTAAGTTTAAATAAGTTAGGATTGTAAATGGATTAAAATTAGGGCTGTCAAAAGATTCAATCAAGTTTGTACCCTACCCGATATCTAATGGCTCTAAAAACTTTACAACCATACCCTATCGGATCACGAACTCGAACCGGGTATACTTTACTCGAAAATTTATTTTTTTAAAAAATAATTTAATTATTTTAAATTTAATATTTATATTTAAATAATTTATAATATAATTTATATTATTATAATAAATTATAATATTTAAATATAATTTAATTATATTAAAAATTGATATTCATATAAATTAAATTATAAATTAAAATATAATATTTCAAAAATGATCAAAGTTATAAAAAAAAAATACAAAATAAAAATGTAAAAAAAATATTCTTTATTAAGAAATTAAAAAAAAATAATATAAAATATATATAAAAATTTAATATATTTTTATTAATTTAATGAAAGAAAACTCTTTCAAACAGTTTAATATCATAATTAATATAATATATTAAATTTTATGTATTTATTTTTAAAAATTATTGGATCGATTTTAAGGTTGGGTCCAAGTAAGATCGGGGTATTTTATACTTATTGACAAGCCTAGTTAAAACAACATAACCCAATTACAATTCGAAAATCTGCAAATTTTTTTTTAAAAAAAATAATATTAATTAAACATTTTAGTTAAAGTTTTTTCAATTTTTACATAACCCAATTATAATTCGAAAATCTACAATTTTTTAAAAAAATAATATTAATTAAACATTTTAGTTAAAGTTTTTTTTTTTCAATTTTTACATTAATAATTTGTAGTTTTAGATATAAATGTTTTGATAAATTTGATGAATAATTAACATTTATAATTCTAACATTAATAGACAGTGAAAATTTAATTTAATTATTAAAGTTAAATAATTATAATTTTTAAGTTTGAATTAAATAAGTAAATAATTGGGTTCGGTTAATACGATTATTAAACTTGTTGAGTTTGAGTTGAAATTTTGAACACGATTATTAAATGAGTTGGATTCGGATTGAAGTTTTGAACACAATTATTTCTAAAAACCCGACACAATTGTCACTTCTATTTATAATTATATGACTTAGTCTTTTTGACTAATTTTTTAAAATAATTTCATTATTTCGGTCATGCATTCATTACATGAATAATTGTTTGAGGATATCTTTAATATAATAACTCTTATAATTACATAACCACATGATAAATACATGGCTAAAATGACTAAATTATTATTTTTTAAAAGGAAAATTGACTGGTTTAGTCTCTTATCTATTTTCAATAATTAACATAAGTCCACAATCTATTTTTTTGACTTGCTAAGTCCCATAACTTTTTACAACCTGCCAATTAAGTCCTTCCGGCGAAAATTTTGAATTTTTCGGCCAAACTTCATCACGTGCCGGCTACATGATGAAATTTTAGGGGTAATATCGTCCGCCCACTGTTCATAAACCCAAAAATTTTAGAGATACTTTTGTACTGGAG
>JAXGGT010000116.1:8002378-8024401 GCA_035583425.1 Marsdenia floribunda | reverse complement strand
TTTAATAATCCAAATTACCCTCATAAATATAAATAATGCATAAAAATCATAAGAAATGTAGAGTGAATATATTAAATATTACGCATAAAGGGTCTAAAATACATAAATCTATGTAATATCACTTATCTATCTCTGGATCAAATTTAACTAACTTACTTGTGGAGGATCTGGTCATGCAACAAGTTGAATGAAGAACACAAAGACAGCAGTGAATACAATCACACAAAAAACTACTCAAAAACTACTAAAACAAAACTTAATAACAGTGAAAAACATGAAAAATTGGGAAAAAATACTTAAAAAATTGAAAAAGTGGTCAAAATGATGGAATTTGGCAAAAATCCGATCTACATCATGGCCAAAGGGCATGTGTATTGCTCCCCAGCCCCAAAAACCCTTGGATACCAAATTTCAAGGCAATCGGAGAACAAGCGTCTTGATGAATAGTGCCCGGCCGATGTCATTAACAGTGCTCGCAAACCGAAATTACCAAATTGTGCACTAAAAATGGAACTAAATATCAGTCAATTAATGAATTCCTAATTTGATTATAACGACTATTGCTTCCCCGACAACAGCGCCAAAATCTTGGTCAGGATTAAATTTTGCGGCTGTCGTCAAACTAGCTAAGATTAAATTAAACTAGAAAGCAATATAGTGTTCACCAGGTCATCTCCCAAGGAAGCCCCAATCGTTAAATCAAATTTAAGAAATCATTAACAGAAGTTCAAAAACAAATAAACAAATGAGATGAAATTAAATGTAAATAGTAATGAGAAATCGTAATCAGTCCAGGGTTGATGCATCCAGTTTAATCCTTCTTAGTTCTTCTAAATATTTTCGAATTGCAATTCTGATCCCTTGATTGAATTCTAATTTGGAATCCCAAATCAGATCCGATCACCTACTAACAATATGTTAGAATTTGATTAAGCACTAATAGATTTCCTAGACAATCATCTGATCCATCTACTCACGATCAATATAAGATCCATGAAAATCAAGGTAATCCATGAATCCATGAAACATCCAGATTTGAAAATAATTAAAAAGAGATAATTGCATAAGTTCAGTTAACAATCCCCAACAAAACTAAGTTCAATCTCAAAAATTCAGCCCAATGAATAATCATTCAATTTCATAAACTAATACAATCAAATCTGAAAATTAGAATACAACCCGAAATAAATGATGTTCTAGAACTTTGAATTGCCCTAGAAGCATCCTCCCTTCGACTGATTACAAGGGTTTTTATGCTGCCATTACAAAATTTTCTTTGTCTTCCATAATCTCTGAGAATCCTCTCTTTTCTGATCTGTCCTCTTCTTTCACTCAATCCTCTCTCCCTAGTCTTCTTAGGGTTCCTTTTTTGTTTTTTTTTTTGTTTTTGGACTTCACGGACCCCTCAAATTCTAGCCCAAATCTGCTAGGATATTAAGTATGAACAAAGCTGAAACAGGAGGCCCTTAAGGTCATTTGGAGTTGGGCCTAAAATAGAATAAAAGAACAACTAATTAATAGCCCAACTATTTAATATCAATACCATTAAAGCGTAATAATCCAAATAACACATAAAAAATCCTAATAATGGTAGAGAAGATGTATTAAATACTAAGTATAGAGGGTCCAAAATATATAAATCCATAAGTTATTAGTAAGTACATTCCAGTGAGTCATGGATTATCAGATTAGAAATCTAAGGATGATAGATGTCTTTGAGATGTGTGTTAGTACATTTATCTTGTCTCATTGATGGGTGTTATATAGAGGGGTAATTCTGTTATTTCACCTATAGGTCAGAGACTATGTTTTAGCATTATTATTCTTGGGGTCATTATGGTGATGAATAAGAATATTTAAAATGATAAAATATAGTTATTTGATAGTAAGGGTATTCTGGTCATTTTAGTAGCAATGAATAATATGACTTTTGGTCCCCGAAGTATCTCAAGTTATTTTAGTGTTGTTTAAACACAATCTGAGCTTATTGGATAATTGATTGGAAGAGAAATTATATTTATTCTAAGAAACCATTTAACTAATTATTTGGATTGGAATAAATTAATTAATTAGGCTGCACTGATATATGTTGATATATATTAAGAGTCCAATTAGAATTAATTAATTAGTCTTGGGTATTTTATAAGGCCCAAAAAAGATAACAAATTAATTAAGAGGTTTAGATCAGCCTTGGATAGATTTTTTGAGCACAAAACCTAGCCCATTTAAGATTAGGAAATTTCGGCCATTAGGAATTTGTCAAGTCCTTGGCTGGCCAAAATTGTTGAGGTAGTATCTAACTACGTTTCAGTTTTCCTTTTATATAAGATAGCTGATTTTTTTGGTTTCCTATTCCTACAGGAAGAATATCCGTAAAAGTAATTATATTAAAAGGAATTGAACCCTAGGAAAAACTATAATGATTATACCATCACTCTCTCCTTTTTTTGATACTCTCTCTCTTCCTCTCTAGTAGAATTTTTATCCACTGAATGCTCTCACCAAGCTAAGGCTTAAAAGAAGGAAGAGTCATATTTTGGAAGGCTTAAAAGGAAGAAATTTGAAAATGTTTCATGCGAAGGAGTAGAAGATTAGCCGGAATCCCTATGGTAGAGCCGGCGCCATCTTCATCCCGTCCATCGTAAGGTCAAGCAGAAGTTCTAGTACAACCCGTCTCTTTGTTGGTTAATCAGCAATCGACAAGAAAAAGTAAGTACTTTCTTCTAGATGTGGCTCGTAAAACTGAATTTTTTCCTCTACATTGTTGCTTTAATGTTTTCCCGATCCTTCAATTTGTCCACCACGATTCTATTAGAAAAACCAAGTGAAATTTTTAAAAGAAGCATCCTAGATACTGATAATCTTGTCTCCATAAAAAATAGAATATCAGGCTTATGAGATCTAAGAAGGTTTTTCATATCATGAATTGCACAGGAGGACCCTAAACCCTTGCAATTCCAACCAATACAACTTATAATGCTTGGCGAGGCTGCAAAGCATCCACTACCGTTGACGATTTCAATTTCTCTACTCTTGCTTTGGTTTTAGAAATATCATCACCAATCACTCGTTTTTGAGGAGTTAATTAAGTGGATAGAACCAAATTGTGTCTCACAACAATTAGACTTCAAGCCAACGACCGTCGTGATAATTTTAATTCTTAACTAACCTTGCTCACTAACTACATTATCTGGTTCTAGGACAGGTGATTGTGGAGGACTAGCTTCTGGAATGTCCTTCTGAAGATGCTCCTTGTCGCTAGGGTTTTTAAAGTCAAAAGGCCATTTTGAGAACACATTATCGATGTCACCAAGCCAAGGACCAAAACACATGTTTTTGACATCTATAACAGGATCTTTACCCTTAGAACATTCCCTATACTGGTGCCCAATGATTCCACAATTAAAATAGAAAGTTGGTAATTGTTTATAGTTGAAAAACCTACATGAATGGTGTAATATGGGTTTGAAAGACGAAAAAGCTATTTAAAGGGTTTTGTAAGATCTACCAACGCCTGAAATCTAAAGAATTTTGTCCCCTACAACCAAAGTTTTTGCCACCTTCAATCCGACTTTTTTGAGGAGTTAATTGAGTGGATAGAACCAAATTGTGTCTCACAGCAATTAGACTTCGAGCCAACGACCATCGTGATAATTTTAGTGCTTAACTGACCTTACTCACTAACTACATTATCTGGTTCTAGGATAGGTGGTTGTGGAGGACTAGCTTCTGGAATGTCCTTCTGAAGATGCTCCTTGTCACTAGGGTTTTTAAGGTCAAAAGGCCGTTTTGAGAACACATTATTGATGCCACCAAGCCAAGGACCAAAACACATGTTTTTGACATCTACAACAGGATCTTTACCCTTAGAACATTCCCTATACTGGTGCCCAATGATTCCACAATTAAAACAGAAAGTTGGTAATTGTTTATAGTTGAACAAACCTACATGAATGGTGTAATATGGGTTTGAAAGACGAAAAAGCTGTTTAAAGGGTTTTGTAAGATCTACCAACGCCTGAAATCTAAAGAATTTTGTCCCCTATAGCTGATCTTCATGTAATAGATACTCCTGGCAAGCATCCAAAGTTTTTGCCACCTTCAATCCGACTTCCATGGTATAATAACGAGGTAGACCTGTTAGATGAATCCAGAAAAATTCCTTCTCCATATCTTGACTAGGCCAACAAGCAACCCTAGTGCGAGGTCTAACAAGGACAAGTTGATTTTCAAAGTTCCATGGACCATTTGCTAGAACGGAATCCACAATTCCTTGGAGATCAAAGAATATTTGATAACAAACCACATTGATTTAGAAAACGAACCACAACGCTTGCCTTCCCCATGGCACTCTTGAAACCATCCATTTTGAAAGACTTACCACCATGTAAGCAAGCCACTATACTGAGATCGCCTTCGATCAATCCTTTTATGTCATTGGAATCTAGTGCAATGCAACTGCCATCCTCTTCACCAAATTCAACATTACTGAGTTTCTTGAGTATAGTTTCATCCATACTGCACAAACAAGAATATCACCACACTAGATAACCAGTACAAGGCTTGTGAAGATGCCAACCAAGCAAAGGACGATATGTTAAAAACAATCAGGGAGATACGATTCACCAGTTTTGCCTACTTAAAGATTCTTGAGAGAGAACTCCCACATTTCAGGAGAGATTGTATAAAATATTCAATATATATTTAAAAAAAAAAAAAAAAAAAATAGTTAAAAAATGTAAAATAAATTAAAAATTAAAAAAATCTAAAATTTAAGTTACACTTCCATTCTATAATTTTTTGTTTTTTTTTTTTTGTTGAATTCTATTCTATAATCTTATTATTATAGAATAAGATAAGATTCTCTTTTCATTTTTCTTTTTCTGGTAAATTTGTCTCTTTCCATTTAACTTTTATTAATATTAATAAAAGCAAAGAAATGTCAGAAAGAGTAATTCAATAGGTCAAATTGGGGCCAAAATCACCCATTAATAAGAACATACAGAAGCAGTAGAATCCTTTGAATTTTGACTCCAAAATCCCCAATATCGCCAACCAACAGCATCTTTCCTCCTACTGCAAACTTCCCTTACAGAACCACGAACGCCATTGAAGCACCTCAAGAACTAGGACTAACGTCATTTCACTTCTTCAGTGATTATATATACACGTCTGTATATTGTTCTGATTGATTCGTCGCAAGGGATCCAGAGCAAAAAAGTGGAGAAGAAAATCAACCTATGGATCCAGAGCAAACCTTTATAAGAGTTCAAGAACGATTCTCAGAAATGCTTACACCCAGAATCAGGGCTACGCTTGAGTATTTTCATCTCTTCGCTGCCATCACCCTCTTCTGTATTCTTGTTGTCATGCACGCCAATTATGTTCAACAGGTGCCGCTTTCTTTCTACATTTATTTAGTTATTTGCTTATGCTAAAAAGAAATTCCCTTCTTGTTTAATAATCAAGTAAGTAAAGAAAGTTAGGGTAATTCTTTTTATATTTGTTTCTTTGATTTATTCTAGCTAATCGCTGACTATTAATGGCTGCCGAACTCAATTTTGATTTTCTTGGCTGATTGTAGTTACTCCAATGAAGTTAATTTGTTGGGCAACATGATTTTTTCTACTGTGTTCATTTGTAGGAACCAATTAGTGCCTTGATATATATATATATTAATTTAGTTTAATATTGTGCAGTTTTTACATTTTTGTCACTACTCCTGAAATCAGCCAAGGGAAGAACCTCAAAAATTTTAATCCTTATAATTATAGAATCGATGGAAAAACAAAAATTTCTGATGTGTTTTCTTGCACCAGACTTATTGGTTGTGCCACTGATTTTGGGGTCATAATTTTGTAGATTATTTTCGTAATTAGCTGGATTTCAGATTTTCAACTGTTAGCATTTTTTTTTTTTTCTGAACATCTTAACATGCTAAAAAGGAAGGAATCTTGATACTGAACTATTGTTTGGAATTATATGAAGCCTGGCTGTTCAAGTGAACTTCAGGAAATTGAAGCATCAGATGCACAGCTTATTCAGATCAAGGTACTAATGTTTTCTGCATTTTCATCCAATTCCTCGTTTACTTTGAGCATTTTATGATTATGTTTTGGGTTAGAATTTGCCATCAGTAAAGTGATCAAACCATAATTGGACAAGGGAGCACAAGGTCTTGGATTATGTGAATCTATTTTATTTGACTACAAGCACCTGTTGTTCCTTGGTTTGATTTCATAACATTACATAGAAAATTCATTCTAGGCTCTTTATTCATTCAATAGTAAACATCACACATAATTGATAGAGACCTCTAGTTATATGCTCTAAAATCCTAAATCAACTGGAACTTGATTTGTAATGCTATAAACCCATTAGAATAGGTAAGCTTTGATTTCTAAAGTAGTTTCTTAATCAGAAACCAAACATTCAATTTCGAAATTACCAGATTGCTAGTGACCCTACAAACTTAAGAATGCATAAATTAAATAAATGGGCAATATCAGTCCCTGTGGAATAAGGTTTTCAAAATTAAAGCTTGGTTTCAGAATCTTTCACTTGTTTGTATGGCATTATTGTTATTGTTGTAACAACATGTCTGTGCACATGTATCTAATGGTGTTTATTTTACTTTTTTACTAATACATCATTTTTAATCCCATTATTCAGTGATAGTAACTTATTCAAAGTGGTAATTAGCTTTTGAATCAGTTAAAGATGTAGTTATCACTTTAAGAAACTCTATTCTCTCTAATGCAGATTAGTAGTGCACCCTTGTGGTCACAGAATGTGTTTGAATCTGAAGTAATAGATGTCCATGACAAGGACATAGCTGATGAGAATCATGATGTTGATCCTGCAGAGGATGAAGGACCTAATCTTCTCTCTGTGAAGTTGTGGCTGGATTGGATTAGTTCTGGATCTAGTAGGAGTAAATCTCCATTAAATTTTTTGAAGAATCACGAGAAAGGTTTGGATTCTCAACCTGATGACTCTGCTAGTAGTGATTCTATGATTCCTCTTGAAGAGGATGTCCAGAAACCAAAAAAAGATGGATCACATAGTAGGTTCTCCATATCACCGAAGGAATCTGTAAAAGCAGCATTTTTTCATCTGGGAAGAAAGTGGTACAGACGTATATATTCAGTTTGGGGATTTACAAAACGAATACTTGGAGGTTTATGGGTAAGGACTTTTTTGGTATTTTATCCATTTATCTATGTATTACTGTAACAACTTTGCTAAATTAGCAGAGTTTTGTGAGCTATTTACTCTTTTCAAGTGATGAATTTACTGTGTTAGATCCGATGGTGGAATTCACTTACTTCTATTGGGAGTTATGCTTACAAAAACATAATTGCATACACACTGAAAAATATATTCATCATTGGTATATCTTTCCATTGATCATTTGTTCATTATCTTTGGTTTCAAGATGCTCATTTTATACATCCGTTTGTGTGCACTCTGCTCAATTTACATTGAGATCCATGGTAGCATGGTAGCTCTAAATCATGAAACTATTTTGTGTTTTGATTGATTATCTTGAGACTTTCCATATTTGTAGTTCAAATTCTTTCAGTTATCTAAAAATTTGTGCATTGTGTTAGATATTAGATATACTTATTAAGCAAATTCATCTTGATAAATCGAATATGTCCTGGAATGTTGTTAAGGAGGATATTCAGCTTTTGGCACTCTTTTGGTACATGAATTTTGATTTGATCACCGAAAATGTTGTGCAATCATATTTATGTCAATTGCTGCATTATGTTTCCTCATATCACTTTGTTGTGACCTACTTCTGTCAGTATGGAATGATTTTTAGGAATTTCAATATTTACTTGATGTATTCTCCGATTCCATACATATAGATGTATCACATAAAATTTTTATTTATCTAATTTCATATGTATCCACAAATTACATAAATGAATTTTCATGGCATTTGGAATTTTGATGCATTGGATATCTCTTTATTCCTTTGTCTTTTGGACTCGGTTTAGAAGACCTAGGAATAAATTAATTTTCTAAAGGACTGGGTAAGCATATTAAACAGTATGGCATCATAAGCAATAGAGACCTTTGTCCCCAAGGAACCTTTCTGCTGTTACTCGTTACTTGAAAACGTCTTGATTTTTTACTTCTTCTGAAAGCCTCAAATGTCCCAGAATGGTAGTATTTGGACAAGTTATTTGCTGATACAAACTTGCCACGTAAGAATAAAAAATTATTACTACTCCTAAGATATCCACAGTTCTCACTATGACAAGAAAGATAATAGGATATTAGAGCAAGATAGAAGCTTGATTACCTGGACATAATTAAGGTGTATCCCCACCTGTAGGCAGCCTGCAGGGTTAATGGATTGAAAAGAAAAGCCTTCTTTGGCGAATGGAGTGCAAGGAAAAAAAAACTACTCAAAGTAAACATGATATACAGTTTTATCCATAATCCTTATAATGGAACTTGATAAAATGGAGAGCTCACCTTGCTGTTCTGCAGTAAGTTCCATCTTTTTGGGTTTCTTAGAACTTTGTCCTACTTTTTATTTTTTGAAGTCTATCTGCATACTTATTTCTGGTTTGATCACTCCGTAAATATTAAGTGATGGATTTTCCATGCATCTTAAAGTAGTCACATTTAGTTTTCTTTCTTTTTTTTTTGGATAATTGTCACCTTTAGTTTTCTTGTAGGAGATACTGTCTGTAGCCTTTAGCATGAGTAGTTTTTGCAGCTTTTGGATGTGATGGTGGTTCCACTTTTGTTGTTTGTCAGTACTCTAAATATTCTCTGTACTTTATTATTCTCTATCTTTCAAATGAGCAAATGGTATTATTTTTCCATTATAATCTTAAGGATCCATTTTCACCCCTCCAGAGGCAATATTACTTGCAGGATATTTCTGGTATACATCTGAATCTTGATGTCCCAAAGTGGCTTAAAATACTTCATTTGGACAAGCTTAACTCATATGCAGGTGTGTTCTACCGTGCTATAAAAATAACTTTTTCCTTCTTTCAAATTGTGAGTAATTAATTAGTTCGCTTAAGATGTGCACTGCCTATCCTATTTTCAGATAAAGACTTTTTATTTTTTTATTTTTTTCTTGGAAGTTCGAAAATTGAGTTCTTTCTTTCAGGATGTGTGCAAGACATGTTAATTGACAGAAAAATACATATAAAACAAAATATGTCTTGTATTAAACATTCGAAGAATCTGTTACAGATGACAAGGGTTGCAGCCATGAACTTTTCCTTTTACCTTTGGTGGGCAACACAGAGGAGAAACATAAAATGCAAAAAATACTTTATTGGTTGCACTTCTTGTGGCCTGCTTGATAACACAATTCAGGCTTAATTTCTATGAAATAGTTATCTAATTTATTACCTTTTATAATGGATTTTTAGTAATCTTTTAATTATTGAAGACATATGTGAAATCTGAAAAACTAGTTAGTCATTTAAGTTTCGAAATGAATTTATGAAAATAAAACAATTTTTATAATTCAAAGTATTAAATATTCCACAAATATTATAAAAGTAATTTGATTAAATTTTATAAATTAAAATTCTTTTTATTTACTAAATTAGAAAATTTTAATATTTTTGAGTGAAATTACAAAGAACTAATTCATATCTTATTGTAATAATTTTAAAAGACAAAAATATATTATTCTTTTATTTGGTGACTTTTTCTTATTAAGACAGAAAACAAATAATTTAATTTTTTTAAACTTTCGGATGTTCGATATAAAATAGTTACCAAATACCAATCAGTTCAGCACTCAAATTCAGATTTTAGATTCAACATTAGATTCCAAAGACATTAATAATTTCATACTTCTATTTTACCAAATGGTCCTTGATGTTCATGATGTTCTAATCAACTTAGGAAAACAGGCACACTAATTCATTTTATTGTCACTATATATTCAGGACCCCATATTGCTGGATGTACCTATGCATGATCCATAAAACTTTATTAATTAGATTTGTGTATTTTCTCCCCAAATATGTGAGTTTGTTTTCCTATTGATATCTCAGTTCAATGGCTTGGAAAGAGAAGCAAGTTATCTGAGCCAACTTATCTGTATACTATTGAGAAGGTAGGGTTAACATTACTCTTGAAATTTTTCTGATTCAGTTTATTAACTGAAATAAATTTTGGCAGAGTAATAAATTTCATTTCCCTTGTTGATAAGTCCTAGTTTTTGTTCCTTTTAGGGATACCTCTTATTGCCTGATGAAGCCAAGTTAAAGCACGATATTCTCACCATTAACGTTAGCATTTCAGCATGGCATCCATGCTTTGGAAACAGGTAATGATTCTGCCATTTTGTTTTTTTTTTTTTTCCTCTCTTTTGTACACTTTTTAATCATTTAGGAAGGTGATAACATCTCTTTAGAATTGATTTCTTAGTATTTATATGTTGAGGCACCTGGTTCCAGTGTCATGCACTTTTTGGATTTAGAGATTTTGTAGGATGTCATGGTGATGCAGGAAAAGGAGAAAAAGCCAAGCTTTTGGCTTGGTTGCGAGAGAGAATTTCTTTGCAATAAAATATAATTATATATTCTTATTCTCTATATAAACAAAGCCTGCCTTTAAATAGAATTTGGAAATCCTAAACCTAATAGAATAAGAAAACTATAACCTAATAGATTTAGAAAATAACTTACACCTAAAGCATGTTGGGAGCTAAAAGGACTTGTAGAACCTAAAACATATTGGGAAATATAATCTGAAAATAATTAAAAAAATACTGAAAATGTAGAATTATAGTCCTAATACACTACTACCAAATCAACTGATGCATCAGACAGGTTTGGGGGTTGGAGAACTTGGCTCCTGACGAGTAACTGGCAGAATAAAAATCATAAATTCTGGATCATTCTTCTTGAGCTCATCCTTTGAAATCTATGTAGCTTCAGATGTTAGCTTAACCAACCATTTAATAAGAAACCACAGTTTAAATTACCTCTTCTTGAATGAACTTATCGGAACTTGTATAACGTCCTTACTTTTCTTTGGAAGTTGTTCAACCCAGTCACAGTCTTTCAAGTCATCTTTTTTTCATCCAGATTGTGAAAATCAAATAAATCTGAAACATTAAACATTGGACTGATTTAGAGATTATCTGGAGCTAATGTTCTTTAAGATCTTGCAAGGACTAACCTTCCTTGTCATTAGTTTATAATAAGTTCCCTTAAGAAATTCCCTTAAGATATCTATCCCCCCTTAAGAATACCATTACTTGATCACCTACTGCAAATTCTTTCAATTTTTTGTCTTATTTATATTTCTCATTACTGTCCTCAGTGGCAGCTTGAATTTCCATGTTCCTTTGCACATGTTCTTCAAATTGTCAGCATCACCACTTACTACTTGAGTATCAATAGGTAGTTCTACTAAGTTGTTATTGTGTTGTGGTTTTTATTCATAAGGCTACCACAAAAGGGTTCTTCTCAACAGTCCTATTAACTGAACTATTATTTGTAAATTCTGCTTGCTGTAGAATTAAATCCCAAGCTTTCACATGTTATCATAAGACAACGAAGTAAATTTTCAAGGCTTCAATTCACAACCTATGTTTGTGGGTGAGCAGTACTAGAATACAACAATTTTTTATCCCTAACTTCTTCCACAATGTCATTTTTGCATTCGATCAGATCTAATACTTAAAGGTGCACCACGTAAATGAGCAATTTCTCTATAGAATATTTCTACAATATGTGATGAGGCATCTGAAGTTCGTGAACAAGGAATAATTGATACATTAAGGTGTTATTTATGCATGCTATTAGAGCCTGTTTAAGAAGATATAGTGCATTACAGGGCCTGTTCTTGTTTGATTAAGCTAAATTATCTTTGTTCTCTTTTTCCAGGGTACATAAAAAGAAAAGTTCTCAGTTATTATGAAGCAGAAAAAAGTGCTTTTCTATGATTGTTCTTTCTTTCTTTCTTTTTTTTTTTTTTTTTTTTTTAAGAGAAAGGCTTAAAATAGAAAATATGGAGCAAAAAGTAATAAGCAAGAATGATTACTTGATATGTGCAACTGGATGCCTCTGTTATAGTATAGACATTGATATTTGGTATCACAACTGTTTCAAAGATAATGAAAGTACCCACCTTGCTAATTCCTTATATAATAAATGTAATATGAAACTCTCGCATTCTCGTTGACATAGTCTACCTTAAGCGTGCCAAGCTTGAATGAGTGTTGGTACATTCTTTATTTCAATATATTTAGCAGAAAAAAGAAATGATTTTCTTCGACATCTATATGCAGCATTATTTACTTATGAGTGAAAATCTTTCTTTGCTTTTGCTGGTTTATAGGTGGCAGCAACTTTTGATAAACAGACTTGTTGGCTACGACACTATTTTGATGAACAGTTTGTTGAATTCTGCTGGCCATGGTACAGATGTGTTCTCCAGTTTTAGCTCATCTTTTTCTCTCCTTAGCCTTCTTGTGCTCTATAGAAGAATCTGGTGTTACACCTGTGTGCTGGTTTCGAGTTCATCATCTTGATGATCTATTTATAGAAAAAAGTGCCTTCATAAGTTAATTCACAGAATTCTGTCAAAAAGAAACCAAGAATGAGACATTTTAAAAATATCTTACTAGCTTGAATTGCTTCACTTATTTTCCATCCTTTTCCAAAACCACAGCTGTGTGGTCACTTGTCTACTATGTTAATTATTTTGATACCCTCTTTGTAATGTTGAAATTCTCTTTCCCTCCTCATCTGTTCTCTCTCTGAAGGAATAACCCAGTCACTGTAACATGCCAGTGGCACTAATTTTCATTTTGACTGCTTCATTTATCTGGGGTTTGAAAGTGGTGTCTGAATTTTTCAATTTGGTATGCAGTTATTAATGATTTGATTCTTAGCAGTTGTAGCATATAGCTTAAGCTTTTCTAACTTGATTGCAGGATATCTTTATAATTATCAAACTAAGGAGTTCTATAATCTGACTTATGCACAAAAGCAGCCTGAAAATTCTGCAAGATTTGGAGGTTGGTAGCTATGCCATACATCTTCTTTCTTAACCTATTTGCAAAAATCTCCACATAGGTTCTGTCATGAATTTTGAATATGTGGTTTTGTTAGGATTTTGATACGATATTTTAATTATTAGCAATGAATTTTTAAGATTCAGGTCTTCACCATAACTTGGTATCTTGGCCGATAATTTATGGAGCTGATTTCGGCTAGAATATTCCCAAACTGATGAATCATGGTGTAGAATTTCCAGGACTAAATCTAAGTTTTTTGTCATTGTTTGTTTGACCTATAATTTCCCAACTCTTTACCCCTTCACTGGCTGCATCAGAAAGCATAAGTCAAGAGGATGGATTGGAATAAACTGGTTATTGTTGGAGAATGCTCAACTAGTTTTTAAAAGTATTGTGAGATGTGTTTTTGTTTCTTCTTTCGAACATTTATTTAAATCATGTTAAGGACTGTTTTTCCTCAGCTTCAGTATGTCTTCTCATTCAATTCAAAAAAATTTCAACATTTCTGTCCTAATTTCATTCTTTTCTCCAGTTGATTTAGGTTGGCCTGTGCATGTAAACATAATACTATGTGTTTTTGCTTTATTCATTTACTTGAGCCATTAATAATATTTTGTGTTAGGCTGCCAAGTAATCCTGAAAGCTATTCAAAAAGTTTCAAAATGGACCTTGGCCCTTCAGGGAATTGGCTTCATTATGAGCAAGTTCTATTCCCTATGTGGTATTGCTGAATTGTGTAGATAGTTGGCTTTTTGAATAATCATTTGGTACTTGTTCTTGATCCTTTGTTTTCTTTTTCTTTGCTTTACATACACATGTGCACACATATTAGAAGAAAAGATAAATTTTTTAATGCACGTGATTTAAAAATTCTGTCAGCTTTTTGTATTGGTTATTGACTGGTAAATAGAGTAAATTACATGAACTTTTACTCATCTGTTGATTAAGCATTATGCAGTTGAAGCTATATGATAATATCACAAGTGTATTGATGTTTTCTCATCATTTGTTGCAATGTAACCTGTATCTGTAGTCACAGGATATAACATAATCTTATCTTTGGTGATTACTGCTCATGTGTATTATTTTTATTATGGTTATTTTGCTAATTAATCCTTGCAGACTACCTTGTGACGAAGTGCGGTGTGCTCATGATGTCGCTTTTTGTTTTCTTCACAACCACAATGTCAGTTTCATTCACATTGAGAGAGACACAGACCCGAATGCTGAAGTTTACAGGTTTTCCTTTTTCTTATTTTGCTAACCAGTTTATTATTATAGTGACCATAATGTTTGTTCATTTACATTAATAGAGATCGCAAACTTGTAAGCTGAAGTTTATAGGCTTTTCCTTTTCTTTCTTTTTATCCGCAGCATTTTAGTAGAAACAGCCTGCGTGATTTTGGTGTTCTTCTCATTGTATTATAGTAGCTCTAGAATTTGGCTTTGGTTAGGTGATCTTGTCCTAATTTTTTCCTTATCTAATTAAACCTTGAAAAAGAAGATGCCTAACCGTGGAGGTCTATAGAAGGTTGTTAATTTAGATGACTGCTAGTATTTTTCAAATGGGTATTTTTATACATTGATGGGAACATTATTGCTATCATGAAGACTGTATTAAGTTGGTTGTTCTTTAATTCCTAAGAGTGCAGTTCTTATTTCTGTTTGTATAACTTTTCTGCCCTACCTTTTACAGTACAGCTCCAACATCATGCCCAACACAGACTTCCAACATTTCAGCTAATATTTGTGCATGTGATTGAATCCCTTGTTTTTGTACCGGTAATCATACTTTTGGGAACTGTTTTTCATGATAAAATTGTCATGGATCTCTTTTTCTCACCCTTAAATAACTGTCTCTATCTGCAGATTATGATAGGCATCTTGTTCTTCTTGTTTGAGTTTTATGATGATCAGCTGCTGGCTTTCATGGTTTTGATTCTGGTCTGGCTTTGTGAACTTTTCACTTTGATCAGGTCTCTTTCTCTCTTATGTATTTATATCTGTGTCTATGTCTTTGTCTGTTTGTGTGTGTGAAATGACTTTGCAGACAGGTGTAAAATAGTTATTGTGGCACAGTTAGGCCAAAATTAACAGAAAATTACTATGTAACAACTACGAGTATTAAAAAGGAAGCCATGCCGCATATCTTCTATATTTGCATATTAAGAAAAGCTTTGATGATCTTTTGAAGGTAAGATATTCTCTTAAAATTCCTTTTAAAGTTTTCAATGATTAAGGCTCCTTTTGGATTGGAGCTTTTTTTTTTTCCACTCAAACTGAAAAAATGAGGTGTAGTTGTTTGATCACCATTGGACGTTACGGTTAATGTCTTCCCACTTGGCCAAAAAAAAAAAATAATAAATTAAAATATATTCAATAAATACATATAAATATAAAAACTTCAATAACAATATCATCATAACACCTAATAAAATATAATATTTTTGCCCCTCACTTACTAGACAACTTCTTCACTTATCCCTACTTTACTCCTCATTTTCCGCAATTCACTCAACTCAACTGAGTTAGAAAAAAATGAGCAAATTCAAAAAAAATTCCAATCCAAATACACCCTAATTAACTTGGTTTAATGGTTTTAACTTCGGTTTTAATGGTTTTATGATCCTCAGTGGTTGATAGAACTGTTTGCATGTATTTTTGCTTGGTGAGTTTCTTTGATGGTTCATTTGACTTGCCAATGTGAATCTCTTATCTGACTGTCAGCTGTTTAGGTTAAAATGACGTATAGAGGATTTTGGTTGTGTAGGTAAAAGAGGAAAATATCTTAAAGAGAAATTCTGCTTGAAACTTCTGATTATTTTTTTTGAAGTTTCCATCCTAGACTGCCTTTCTTATTACAAAAAGATCTTTTTGGAAAATATGAATATGGTTTTTCACATTAGATGCTGCAATTAAATTCCAGTGCACACTGTATTAATTAAAACTTATGATTTAAAGTATTAATGTGTTTTCTTCCCACCTGTAATTAATTTACCTAGTTCATTTGATCTACCATATCTTCTGGGCCTTGTCTAAGCAAACTATTCTGAAAGTATGCATCATTGGTTGCTTTTGGAAAGATAGAAACTAATACCTTTTATGTTGCCGATATTTTTTTGTTGGTATTCTACTTCAAGGATGATGAATTAGGCTGCACTTTCTAGAGGCTACATAAGAATAATTTTTTTTTTCCTAGACTAGCTTATTCAACTATACAGAATATTTTTATTATCTCTTCTGAGACAATTCTGCCTTCTCCTTTTTGCAGTGTCCGTACACCAATATCAATGAAGTTCTTTCCTCGCTTCTTTCTCCTTTACTTCCTGGTGTTTCACATATATTTCTTCTCATATGCTTATGGTATGATTGAATTCCTTTTAACTAAAGATCTGCAATCCTTTCTTTCCTTTCTGTTTGTCTTATTTATTTAATGTCCCTTAGGATTTTCTTATCTGGCCCTCTCCACAACGTCAGCATTTATGCAGCATCTTATACTCTACTTCTGGAACCGATTTGAGGTATCTTACTCTTTACTTCAAACAAATCATCTATGTAATTGTTTTGACTGTGCAATTCCTCCTTCCTAGTTTTTTTGGCTGCTTCTTTCTTGTACGTTGTTTTGAGTTGAGACTGCTGCGTCTGTCGCTAGATGGAAACTTGATTTTCTACTGCATAATTTAAACCTCTACATTTGTGCAGCCAAGTAGACATTTTATATGTCAACTGAAAATTTCTTTGTTTGGCTCCATGTTTCTCTACTTTTGTGTGTAAGAGGGATAAGTCTTGATCCTCTATGGTCTCTTAAAGAAGAATGGCCACAACAATGTAGCATGTCAAAATACTAGTCAAACTGAGGGAAACCTTCAAACTGGCTTTTTGACCAGAAAAAACGCTCTATAAGAAAGTAATATTATATTTACCTCCATAAATGCATTTCTGACCAGACGGTTTATATATATTTACTTCCGAAAATGCATTACTAACCAAAAGGCTAAAATAGATACTGAATTGGAGAGTTATGATCATGAATTTCTGACTGAAAATTGTTTTAAGGTATGATTGAAGATTCAGAGGGAATAATTGAAGTTCAAGAAGTGCACTTCCATTACTAACCAAAATAAGAAGACAATTATTGACATTGTAAATTCTGGCTACTTTGCAGCTACAAAAATGTAAGGATCTTAAAGGTCGCAAATAAAGATTATGAAGTAAATCTATTGGTCGAAAAAAGGTTCTAGGACAAAACACGAATTTTACTTGATTGGAATTACAAAATCTCCTTCTATTGTTGATTAAAATAAGGAGACGACCGTTGGCCTCGTATATGTTGTGTAAATTCCAGCTAAAAGAACCATTTGTTTAAGAAATATTCTTAAAGGTCCTATATAAAGATTAGGGACTAGAATTTGTAACTTTCCAAGGTTTAGGTACCAAATTCATCTTTTTGTCTTTAAAAAGTTGTGTCCTGGCTTTTGTCTCCACCACCCTTCCTCTTTTTACCACCCTCCCCACCCAAAAAATAAATAAATAAATAAAAACACAAGGAAAAAAAAAAAGGTGTTTAATTCTACATTCATGGAGAAATGCATTATTGTAAGGTGATGTAATCCATGCTTAGGCTGCTGACATATGAAAGATTGACATCCATAACTCTTTACTATCTTTTTTTATTTTTTATTTTTTATTTTTGTAGTCCTTTTGGAAGCTCTGGATAGTTCTATTTCTGAATCTCATTAGGTTGCTTTCAACAAGTGGATCTTTACCAAAATTTTGTGGATTTTGTTTATCTGTGTTAATGGTTTCATGTGTTTCCTTGTTCTATCTGATGTTTTTTCCTGACTATCTTTTTATGCCCTACATTTCTGTGAAGTTTGATGTAGGTAATGTGTTATGAAGAGTCCAGGGGTAGCGAATAGGTAGGTTATTCAAACCCTACCCTGTACCTTCTGCACTAGGGTATGTCAAGGTATGGGTACAAATCTCTACCCTGTAGAATTTTAAATGGTAGATCTTTAATGGTAGAAAGGTTGGGAAAAGGTCAACTACCCCCAGTATAGTAAGCACATTAACATAGAAATAATAACAAAGACAGCCGGATCTTAGTACACCTTTGAGTATGTAATCCTTTGGGGTTTGAATATCAGACTACCAGTATCTTGTTATATCCTTAATGTTTCAAACTGATATTAGACATTCTTATCCATCTCCCCTTTTTCTTTTCTTTTTTTTTTCCCGATAAATCATTCTTATCCATCCTTATTATTACATAATGATACTAGAACTTCTTACTTATATGGTCTTTGTAGATAAGAAACTATCTCCATGATACTTGTGTTCTATTGTTGTACCAAGGATGATTAACGTATTATATCCTTGAGCAATTGATTTTTCACATTGCAAAGATTTTTTGGTTTTTTTTAGAAAACAAGAGTGGTTCATAACCTTAAAATGCCATCAGAAAATAATTTATTAAATAAGTACTGAACTGTTTTCAGCTATGCCGTTAGAATTTTTTAGCGGAGATGGTATTAGGTGCTTGTTTTCTCTTTTATTGTTCCACCATTTAATCTCACTTTCTCATGCCTTTTAACACACATTAGGTTCCAGCTCTGCAAAGATATGTGCAGACCAGGCGGTCACGTTTCCAGCAACATCCTGGTTTTCACATTACTTCCTCAACTATTCTAGCATCGACATTACATATTACACGTCTAAACGCTAGGAACCAAGCTCCAGTTAACACAGACTTGCCTTCACAACCAGTGGTTAGGGCCGGACTTAGTCCAGCAAGGCCTGTAAATGGTGCAACTGAATTTTCAGTAGTTGAAGGACAAGCAGATACTGGGCAGCCAGATAGGTTAGAAAACCCTCTCCATCTTGGGGGCCAGCCTGACCTCCAGCAACCAGAAGCAAGTGGAAACCCTGGGTCTATGAATTCCTTCAGTTCTCTGTTGTTATGGATCTTAGGAGGGGCATCTTCAGAAGGTCTCAACTCTCTCCTGTCTATATTTCGTGATATAAGAGAACATGGCCAAGCTTTCCCGGGACCTCCCCAGCAGGAAAATAATGAAGTACAGAATCCTGAATAAATGGTTAATTTTCAGGAGCTATTTAACAATTCCTTCATACAAGGATTTCTTGGCGGTGATTGTAAGGTCATATTTATATCTTTAGTTTTTTCAGCAGTAGGGTTTTCAAACATAATGCTTGCCGCCCATGTTGTGGTAGAAGAGAGATGTTCAGGGAGGAGTGGCTTTCATCAAGGGATGATTACACAGATGGAACAAGCTTCAGTTGCAAATTTTTTACCCCCTATGTATAGTACAATTTGAATGTTGTATTAGTTGAACTCATTTGGTTTATCGCTTTCAGGCGTTTCCATGATTGCAGGTATGTTGTTAAACTTTTAAGATGCTTTTAGATCTGGCATCTGAGTGTGGGAATGTACTATCGGTACTTGGTACAAATTCTGAAGCCAATGGAAAAGGGTAGGAAGTCAGACTAGGAGTAGTAGTCATCTTTATTCTAGTGTAAAGTCTTGTAGTAAACCATCTTCATGTTAGTGTAAAGTCTTAAACTCTTTCTTTTGACATTAACAATTATATACACGTTTTATAGCATGTCACATAGGCGGCAGCACCTATTCAAGATCAACAACGTGAATTCTTTTGTGTTTTATTTATCTGTAGGCACTTCTTAAGATTAGTTACTATAATGTAGAGTTTTCTCAATATATTTTTGGCTTGACTCATACCCAACTTCTATTAAGATTGAGATTAAAATCTTCTTTAGTTCTCTTAGTAGATAGTAGTAAATAATGATGTTTTGGTCTATTTATGGGTTGAATAAATTTTTCAAAGATTGATTTTGATTGCTTGAATATTGCAATTTTTATTGACAACCTTCACAAATGGTGACTACTCTTCTTTACTTATTGATTTTGGGATGTAGCACAAAACGTGAAAATTTTGCATTGGTGCGGAGCAAGTAAACTCTTCTTTCAACTCATCCCCTTGCTTTTTGTGCATTGATTGCATGGTCCTCTTAGTTGCAACAATGACTTTTCTTTTAGAACATGGAGCATCCTTGTGATGACATCGCTAGCTTTGCAGGGAGTACATTTAACTTTTCTGTGAATTATATATTATAAGCTTTAGCTTCAATGAATGGCTTATCATCCATCTATCACAACCTTCTTCGTGCACCGTTACTCAAGTACTTGACGCATTGATGCAAAGTTACCACTCCATTGTCATGTATCTATGGCTTTTCTATTTACATGATATGGAAAATTTTGTTGTCTATCGCATGAAGAAGATCACTTGACGTCATTTAGTCAACCAAAAGGTCAAACTTAATAGAGCCAAAGCTGTTTGTTCTCCTTAGTTTAGACCTTAAATTATTAGATGACCTTGTAAGAGTTCTTCAACGAGAATCACAAATTTTATCAATATGACAAATAAGAGAATATTGATAGTGAAATTTCGGTTTAACAATATTCTAATTATCTAATTTTTACTCTATATACACTCATATCAAGACAAGAACAACGATAAGTTATGTAATTTTAATTCCATTAGTAGATCATCATTGCTAAAGGTAATTTAGGTCATACAAGAGATTGCTTTTGAAAGTAAATTATCCACTTTGCAGAATACTTGACGAGTGATAATTCACTAGTATTAAATCCATTTTTGGAGGTGGTTATTAGCAGCATCTCGAAAATGTCCGGACATCAATTTTCTCTACATGGATGGTGAAATATGAAAATATCATAAACTTTTAGGAAGGACTTCTCCCAAAGTTATATGTTCCTTGGGTCAATGACTGATTCAAAGTTTACGACATGCTCCTTAATTTTGAAGTTTTTTGATATGAAAGTCATTTTCTTTGTTGTCTTATTTCTTTCAAGTAAGTAGTCATTTTTTACTTTTCTATTTTTTCGATACTTGAAAATCCTCCAACCATCGTCATCAATATCATTGACCTTCTTACTTGTTGAAATAGTGAGCATCAATTCATGTACAACGAGGATCATGTAGGTTTACTTCAAGTTCTATATAATTTTATTGCCCAAATTTAATAATAGTGTATCGAGATAATGGATATATACGTATAATATTTAAATGGAGGATTTTTAGAACACATAGTAGATTCCTTTGCATTTGCAAATGATGGAGAACTGATCACAAGTTTGTGTGATAGGCAGCTACCTTTTTGTGCTCCAGTCGATTTTGTTCCTTATGAGCCAAGTTTACTATTTTATCTTTGAAAACAAAATATCACTCAATAAGATGATCAAAAAGATGATAATACTTACAATAATTCATGTTAGACAATTTAGTCAAACCAACTCTTACCATAATTTCGAACATTTCTAATACATCTAAATAGAGAAAGGAATATTATTTTCTTTGTCTTTCTTCCAATATCAGCTTCCTTCATATCATACTTGACAAAATATCAGTGTTTTCTACAAACTTTTAACTTATCTTTATTGTAATTTTGATCAAAACAATGTGTTACTAAAGGCTATTAACTTAGATAAATATTTGTTCATTTTCTTGAAATTTTATACATCTTTCGGCTCATCAACAAGAAACTTTTTTCTTTCTTTTTATTTCATCTCTAAGTTTAGACTTGAGAGATTTAGGATTTCAATTTTCCTAATTTAACTCTCTAAAATAAATTATTCAAAAGTGAACTCCCAATATGAAAGCATTCAATGCGAATGAAGTTTTCTTAGAAGTACAATGGAGATTTGTTTGGACTAATTTAGGATGGTTAATAAATGGCTTTCATCTTATAATTATTTTACTTTTTTGAACTAGATTTTATAATTTCATTTTTATAATATTAGATCTTACAATTATTTGCGATTATTTAACTTGGTCCTTTTGATCATTTTTTTTTTTAAAAAAAAGGAAAATTGGCCGGTTTAGTCCCTTATCTATTTTCAATAATTAACATAGGTCCACAATCTATTTTTTTGA
>JAXGGT010000116.1:7950305-8002278 GCA_035583425.1 Marsdenia floribunda | reverse complement strand
TAAAATTAATATATTTAACTATAAACCTACAAGAATTACCTAATAAAAGGCATAAAATGGTACCAAAAACATGATATATTTTTGCGTTATCAATCTTCATTTCTTGATAGAATTCTTGAAATTCAACAGAAGCAAACTATGTGCCATTATCTGTGATTACTATTCTAGGCAGACCGAACCTAGTGATCACATCATTGAAAAAGAAATCTTTGATTACCTTGGGGGTAATTGTAGCAAGTGGCTTGGCTTCTACCCATTTTGTGAAGTAGTCGATGGCGACAATCAGAAATTCTCTATTTCTAGGAGCTTTTGGGAATGGGCCCAGAAGATCTATTCCTCATTAGCAGAATGGGATCGGGTTGCATAATGAATTGAAATTATTTGAAGGATTATGTTGAATATTGGCGTGAACTTGACATTTCTGGCAGCTTTTTACCAATTTTATGGCATCATCTTCTATTAAAGGCCAAAAATATCTAGTTCTCATTACCTTTCGAGCGAGGTTTCTTGAGCCAATGTGCGATCCGCATAATCCTTCATGTACTTCTTGCAATACTTTCATGGCTTTATCTGAGCTTACACACTTAAGTAAAGGCCAAGATAATGTTCTTCGATAGAGATGATTATCAGTGATTGTGTATCGGGATGATACCTTTTTAATTTTCATGGCTTCTTCCGGGTCGTCCGGGAGGTCACCATTGTTGATGTACATGTATACGGGGTCCATCCATATTGTTGGTAGATCACTTGAGTTCATGAATATGGCTTCAGTGTCTATGGATCGGGATTTGAGTGGCTCAATCTAAATTATCCCCGATGGGTGTGTTGTTGGGTCATCGGCCTTTAGCTTTAATAGTAGATCGGCTTCATGATTATGCCTTCAGACAATATATTCAACCTGAACATAATCAAACTTTTTTAGCAAATCTTTACATAAAGCAAGATATTGCTGCATGTTATCACCTTTGGTGTCATATAAACCATTGATGTGTCCTACTAAGAGTTGAGAATCTGTTCGGGCAATGAGGCTTTTTATTTGGAGGGCATTAGCAGCTCTTAAACCTACTAAGAAGGCTTCATATTCCAATTCATTTTTTACTAATAGTAACTTCATACTTGAAAGCGTAGATGAATTTTATACCTTCAGGGCTCCGTAGAATGAAGCCTGCTCCTCTATGTTCTTTTGCAGCCGACACATCGGAGTACAAATGCCAACATTCCTACAAATTAGGGGTTTTAATCTCATTTGGACTTGTATGTGTCTGATTGGAAATTGTACATTCTTGGACAAAATCTGCCAAAACTTGTGCCTTGATGGCTTTTCTGGAGAGATATTCCAGATGGAATTTAGACAATTCAATTGTCCACTTGAGTAATCTATTTGAGGCATCTGTTTTATGGAGGATTCTCCATATATGAGCATTTGTGTAAACATAGATCGTGTGAGCCTGAAAGTATGGCTTTAGTCTTTGGGAAGTGAGAATTATGGCTAGAACATGTTTTTCTAAATTGGAATAACTTGTTTCTGGTCCTTGCAAGATATGACTTATGTAATATTCGGCTTCGAGATTTCTTCCTGTTCGGCACAAAAGACTGTGCTAAAAGTACTAGTTCCGATGGCTAAATATAGCTATAAAATTTCTCCTAGAATTGGGGAAACTAAAACAGCAGGTGAAGTTAAGTATGTTTTTACCTCGTGTAGAACTTTATCACATTCCGGAGTCCATGTGAAGGGATTCTTTGCTTTGACAGCTTGATAAAGAGGGAATGTTTTCTCTCCGGATGCTGAGAAAAACCGATTCAGGGATACTATTTTTCCAATCAATTGTTGGAGCTATTTCTGTGTTGTTGGAGCTTTCATATCCATGATGGTTTAGTTTTTCTTTGGATTGGCTTCTATTCCCCGATGTGAAACCATATTTCCCAAAAATTTACCTGCCTCTACCCCGAAAGAATATTTCTTGGGGTTCAATTTTAAACCACGTTGGCTCATCTTGTCAATTATTTCTTGAATGTTTGTGATGAGAGTTTCTCCCGATTGCGATTTGATGCGGATATCATTTATGTAAGCTTTGACATTCTTACCAATGTTATTTTTTAGCATGGTATTGGCCAATTCCTGGAATTCAGCTCCTGCATTCTTTAAACCAAAGGGCATTTGGGTATAGCAATATAAGCCATCAAGAGTAATAAATGAAGTATTTTCCTCATCATGCTTAGCCATACAAATTTGATGATAACCTTTATATGCATCAAGGAAGCAAAGATATCTATGTCCAGAAGTGGCATCAACTAATTGATCTATTCTAGGCATTGGGTAAGGTCTTTTAGGAATTACCTTTATTAGATCAGTGAAGTCGATGCATACTCTCCATGAGCCATCGGGTTTTGGTACAACAATAGGATTTGCGAGCCATTCAGGAAATCTAACTTTTCTGACTATGTTGGCTTTGAGTAGATCAGTAACTTCCTTTTTGATAACCTCTTGTCTATCAATGGCAAGGTTGCGGTGTTTCTGACAAACGGGTCGAACTCCATCGGGTATACCAAGGTGATGTTTTGCATAGATTCTTGGTATGGTACCTAAATCAGAAGGTGACCAAGCAAAAACATCTTTATTATCAGCTAAACAATCTAACAATTGCTTCTTTAAACTCCACTGAAGTGGTTTCCCGATTGTGATCTTGCATTTGAGATGAAGTACATCTATTTGAAATTCTTCTATTTCCAAACATGGCCTCATTATAACAGCTGTATCATCTTCTGTCCTCTCTTCACTAGTTTTGTATTCTATATTTCTTATTGTAGTCATGAAGCATTGCTTGGCTATTTGAGCATCTCTTTTTTTGTGAGGTGGGCCAAAGAATGTGGGTATGATCAGCTCATTATTGAATGTACCAACCATAACCTTCATAGCATTTAAGGCGGCCCTGCCAAGGATGATGTTGTATGGTGATGTAGAATCAACAAGGTTGAATTCTGTTCGTACTTCTTCTTTTATCCATCTTATTGGTAGGGTGATTGTCCCGGTGGCATATATTACCAAACCAGAAAATCCCATCAGTGGTTTTAGGGATGGGTAAACTTTCTCCATTGGGATCTCCATCTTCTTAAATACTTCTAAATATAGTATATTAACAGAGCTACCTGTATCTATCAAAATTCGCTTGATGAAACAATTATCAATATGCAAAGATATAACAAGGGGTAAATCATGTTGAGTATTAACATTGCAAACTGAAGGGTTTAACCTTTGCTTTTTTGTAGGTGGCTCTAAGCTAGATGTATGGG
The DNA here is from genome assembly GCA_035583425.1 of Marsdenia floribunda. NCBI lineage: Eukaryota > Viridiplantae > Streptophyta > Magnoliopsida > Gentianales > Apocynaceae > Marsdenia > Marsdenia floribunda. The sequence continues at coordinate 7,998,987 of JAXGGT010000116.1, read as the reverse complement.
AGATAGTGTAGATAACTTTTGGTTCTTCTTTCTTTATTATACCATCAGGTTGTGATTTTTGCTAGCGGTTTGCAAGTTGTTTTGCCACGAATTCAAGCAATTGGCCCTGCTTTATTGCATTCTCAATCTCCCGTTTGAGGTGGAAGCAGTTCTCAGTTGTGTGCGTTTTTCTGTAGGTGCTGCATCTTCTTTAGTTCGGGTAGTATTCCGAGAGACTCTAATTTTGTAAGGATCGGGTGGCATTCAAAGGTGTGAAAGAATATTCACTAGAATGTCTCCATGAATTATTTCAATTGGAATTGTGGCGGTAACGGTCTAGATATTGATTAGATCGTTATCTTTTATTTCCTGATCGGCCATCAGCTTTGTAGAATTCTTCTCTTTCAATTCTCCTGAATTCTTTCTTTGATCTCTTGAGTTCTTCTCCTTTAATCCATTTCATTACCTTGTTGTATATCTGTGTGCTGGTTTGTGGTTGAAGTATGCTGAGTTTTTCTGAATATCGGCCTAGTCTGAGGGTGTTGTAGAATGCCTCAATGTAAGTAGCTTCAGTGCAATTTTGAACCTTAATTGACTCCTCATTGAATCTTTTGTAAAATGCAGCTAATGGTTCATCATGCTTTTGTTGAATATTATGTAGATGCATTCTTGGCATTTTTGGGAGAGAACTAGCAACAAATTGTTGCAAAAATAAAGTTCCTAACTGATGGAAATTGAAAATACTATTAGAAGGTAGAGAGATAAACCATGCTAAGATACAGCCAAATAGTGTAGTAGGAAAACACTTGCATAACAAGGCATCGTCAGCAGAGTACATTAACATAGCAGTAGTATAGTATGTTAAATGCATAGCTGGATCAGTCAAACAATCATATCTGTTAATTGTTGGTGGCTTGAAATTGGGTGGGAAAGTCTGGTTATAGAAATTAGCCTTTAAAGGAGTGGTAGCAAGCATATTCCAAGGTAGATTATTCGGTTAAAAACTAGGCATTAAGTGCTGCAATTGTGTGAACATGTCATGCACTTTATTCTCTACTGCAACCGAATGAAAAGAAGGGAAATTAGATTTATCTTGTCCAATCATTAATGGGATAGAACCAATGACTTGATTATTCTGGACAGAAGCATGCTCTGCAGGCTGAGCGTTTGGGGTAGGAGCTGAACTGCTCTGATTAACTTGTTGAAAAAAGGTAGGACCCATAGGAGGTATTGCAGGAGGGGGAATTGATTCGATTTAAGTAGTGTTGATGTATTCCATGGGAAGTTGTTGAACTGGAAATGCTGCTGGTCAGCACATTGGCCTGCAATGGTTGGGCCATCATCATGCACAACTGATGGCTGATGTTGTTGCGGTTTGGGTTTAGGTACAAGATTGCCCAATCGTATTCCTTCAGTTGAAGGTGGGTCTGCTCTTGGCATGACTGGAGGAGGTATAGTATTATCATTGTTGAGCATTGGTGTCTTGAACTTCTTCTTGGCTTGCTTGAATCTTAAAAACTCGTTAAATTCATCCATATGCATGAGGAGGAAGTCGAGTTTTTTACCATGGCTTAGAGAGCGATGAAACTCTTCATCCATATCATCCTCTAAATCATTATTGGATTCTTCATCTTGAGGAGTGTTAATTGGATGAACAGGTGAAGGAAGAGTTGGTGGAGCATTTTTAGGGGTTGGCTCCATTGGTGGACATTCATCCGGTTGATTACCAGATGTAGGAATTGTTGATGAAGGATCATCAACGAATGGTGGAACAGTAGTGGATGCATGTACAACTCTTCTACCTCTCATGCCTTTTATAGGGTGGGCACCAAGCTGATGTTGCTGAAATGACAATCAAATAAACCTCCTCGAGTTTTGAGGAGATGAAAATGTATCCTATTGAGAAAAGTAGTCTCCTGATGAGAAACTGATAATCTCAATGGGAATATCAAAGAATAGCCTGGAAAGGTATTTTTCCAAAGATGAAATCTCTCTCAATTGGCTATTAAAAGCTGGTTAAAAGTAGAGGGATAAATTTGAAATGGATTCTAGAAGTCGAATCTGATGGGAAGAAGGCAATTAAGATAATGAAAAGGGTTACTTAAATGTAACAGAGATCTTAGAGAAAACTCTTAAAAGTAACGCTTTAGAGAGAGAAAGTTTTGTGAGCGAAAGAGGCTTTTTCGGAATTCCTCTCCTTGTTTGATCATGAAAGCTTCCTTTTATAGATAAAAATCGTAAGAAAGATATTTTATTTGTTCCTTGCCCTCCAAGTAAGTTAGGTGAAACACCCAAAAATATCTTAAAGGGAGATTTTTAGGCTGCTTTTGAGATGTTTGAAGATGAGACGATTTTTAAGATATGTTTGCATGTAGGGCATAAATGTAAAATTGGTGTGGTTAGCACCATAACCTTTTTTTTTTATCAATTTCAAAATAATCAAAAAATTCTAAATGGTAATGTAATCTGATATAAGGTTCACCTCGGGGGCATAACTGTAAGAAATATGATGAACAGAGCAACAATTTTTTTTTTTTTAACAAAAATCAGAAAATAATTTTCTAAAAACTCCATAAAATTATTTGAATAAATAGGAGTTATAACATAGAGATCATGGAGGAGTTATAACTGATATTAACTGTCAGGGCAACTACCCGATAGGGCCAATGTAAAAGCTAGTACTGAAGGGAGATAACCGTTCGAGCGCATTTACTGAAGGAAAGTAACTGTTCAAGATGCAACGGTAACTTTGGCTTATCTGCTGTAAAATTTTCTTATAAATACGGTGAATAGACATTCATCTTCACTCACCTTTACTCTTTTTCTGCATTCTAAGTTAGTTTGAATATATCAAATTGTCTTGCAATCTTTACTTTCTTTCTTTCTTACTTTACGACGAGAGGAGATTCACTGTCAAGTGCTTTCAAAAATATCCTTAACTAGTTCAAGGTTTGATCTTAACCTTTAAAATGAAGAAAACTCCTCCTAAAGGTATTTTATAAATGTTCTTCTTACTGGTTTTTTCTTCTTTTCTTCTTCTTCTCCTTTTTATTTCAGATACGAGTCATGTCACATTCGGGGGCTTTAGATAGTCAAAATGTGAGCGTTAGGAGTGAGAACATAGGCGATTCTCCTTCTAGTTCATTGGAAACCATAGTAGAAACCCCAGTTAGGATTACTCATTCTAGGACTCAAGGTATTTAGTCCATAGTTGTAAGGGCTCCATCAGGTAGTAATCTGCAGGAGACTTTTGTCATAGAGGGAATTACTGTAGTTCGGGTTGGGGTTGTAAATGGTGAAGATGGGCAACCTATGTCGATTAAGTACTTTTGCCTGAATAAATTTTATGATTTTCCTATATTTCTTGAAAACCATGTCAGAAGCTTTCCCGATAGCTATGACCCTTATGTCGTATGACTTTCCTCCTAACTTTAAATATCAATTCAATGAGAGTCTTCCAATCTATCAAAACCTAAAACACCATGTAGGTACATATGTTGCTCAACTGGCAGCTGGGCTTAGGTTTCCTCTCCTTCCTCTCATCGAGGAGATATGTGTGTATTGGCAGATTCAATTAGCTCAGTTAACTCCAAACTGTATTAGAACCATTCTAGGCTTTGAATTATTGTGTCAGGCCTGTGGTGTAGCTTCTAGTTTAGAAGTTTGTCGTCACTATTTTGTGATAATGCAGAAGTATAGTCTGAATATCGGTAGGGGCTGGTTTTATGCCCAGCGTCGTCCTGGAACTAAGGAGCTTCTAAGGACACCTTCCAATATCCATGGCTGAAAGCAAGAGTTTTGTTTCATTAGGCATCCGACCCTTAGTCCCGTTATGATCCCCTGGGACTATAATAAGTCCTTAAACAATGACGTTCCCGAAGGAGTTGAGGAGTCAGTGATCAAAGCGATCGGTGGGTTGGATTTTGTTTGGTCGATTGGGGAGAATTGGAACTCTTCCATTTTTGAGGATGCTAACTTGCATAGCGTTGGCGCTTTCAACATTAAGAGATTAAGTAATATATTCATTTTCTTTTGATTGCATTTTGATAGCTTTATATATGGTCCTTCATCTTTTGATCTTTTTGGTGGTTTTTATTTTGAAGGAAGCGATGTGATCCAATTGCTAATGTCTGCAAGGGGAAAGAAGAGTTCTCCTTCTGTTGTCTCTGCAAAAGTGAGCACAACGCCTATTCAAGGGCCATTGTTGGCTCCAAAGAAGAGAAAGGCTATTTGGACTGGGTCTGGCTAGCCAAAACATAGTACAGTTTTAGTGGAGGAGCAGCCTGTCAATTTTTAGGAGGCTATTGAAGAAGCTGCACATGAAACTGTTCCTCCAGTTCCTGAAGTTGCTCCAACTAAAGGGGAAGGGAATATTCAAATTAAACCTGAAGAGGGTGTCAATATTTATGTAGAAGGAGGAGTACAAAGTGATTGTACTGTCGAGGACATGCCTTCTGCTGAAGGCAGTCACGTCCCAAATAGTGCTGCGATTGTTGAAGATATATTTAGACCAAATTACTCTATTAGGGATAGTGACTTGATCAATTCATCAGGAGCAGCGGCGAATTACTTATTTCATTGTATTCCTAAGGGGGAATTAGATCGAATGAGGTCCCGCAGCATATCTGAGACTGATGGAGCTTTTCTTCATAGCCAAGTGCATGTAAAATCGCTTTCTTTCTCTCTTTCTTTTATTTCCTTTTCATATGTATATGAAGTTTCTATTTTTAATTTTCCTTCTGCTTCCCTGCAGCATCTTTTCTGTTCGGTGGAAATGTTCAGACGTTCAATTATCAATCGGCATGCACAGAGAGTTTCCGAACAACAATTAGCTGGGGTTCAAAATTAATTGCAGAAGGAGTACCTCGATCGAGTACTAGCGGAGAGTGAAGCAACTAATTTGAAAGAAGAGGTTGCTTCTCTGAAGATTGAATTAGAGCAAACTAAGAAGGAAAATGAAGATATGGCGAGATAAACTGGAGGAAGTCACCCTCACACTGAAAGGGTATGCCGAGACTATGCTCGACTATGAACGTCGCATAGCTCAGGAGGAGAAGATCATAGAGGAATTTAAGGTTGCCAGTAGATTCCGAGTAGAGACATTTGGAACCAATCTTGAAGAAGATGGCATGTCATTTCATGCTAAGAAGGCTGGCTACAGGCACTTTCTGAAGACCCTTGAAGGGCAAGGTCTTATTCTCCATTTGGTGGATGGGACTGCCAAGTTTTCCTTTTCTACAGCTCAAATGGAGATACAAAAGACTCATCCCGAGTATTTATTTTCGGAACAATTGTAGACTTTCATTCAAGACAAAACTGTAGAGACGCTGATGCCTTGGGATGAAAGTTTCAATTTTGAAGGCTTTGCACAGCCTCATCCAATGACTGAAGCAAAACAATCTGGTGGTAGTGATGGATCGGGAGAAGAGGGAGCTGCTGATGAGGCTACTAGGGAGACTATCTCTGCTTCTCCAGTTACTAGAAAGTAACCAACTAATTTTTCTTTAGAAAAGAAGGAAGATTAGTTTATCTGTATTTTTCTTTTATAGCCTTTGGGCACTATGCCTTTCAGGTTTTATGTATAAAAGCTTTTTGAAAAAGCTGTTAGGTGTTGTGTATTAGCCTTCGGGTAAAATTAATGAACTAACTTTGCCTCTAATTTCTTTTTTCAAAATTAATTTCCTTTAAGAAGAAAATTTCAAATCAAATAGACTATTCTAAGCCTTCTTTATTTGATAACTGTTAAGCATTATTTGCTTTGATAAATTTTAGCTTTGCTAAGCTAAATTTTTTTTTTTTTTTTTTTTTAAAGGTTTCAACACCTTTTGTAGAAATTTTTGAGCTCAAAAAATATCTTGGGATCCCTGAAGCTTTTTAGCTTCTGAATTTATGAGGCTTTTACCTTTAGCTAGCTTTTATTTTAGGCTTTTTGCCTTAATAAATTTAGGTTTTTTGCCATATCAAGCTTTTTAGCTTTACATTTATCTAGGTTTGTTGCTTTATTAAGCTTTTTCTAGATTTACATTTATCTAGGCTTGTTGCCTTATTAAGCTTTTTAGCTTGTAAATGTAATTAGGCTTTTTGCCTTGGTTAAGCCTTTTGGCTTCAATTCGAATTGGGCCTTTTTGTCCAAATGAGCGCTTTAATATTTGTTAATTGGGCATGTTTCCTTGGTGATAATGATATTTTGTCATTTTGCAGTCGGGCCTATTAGCCTAAATGATCTTTCAAGATTATTGAGGAGATGTTATCATGAAATTTTTAAGTACGAACACATCATAATTTGATGAATGAAGAAATTTTATTTCTCATAAGTGTTATTCACTTCTTAGGAGATACATCTAAATCCTTGAATGGTTTACTTGGAGTGGTCCCTTTGGGTAGATACCCATCGGGATGGCTTCAAAGTATGACCTTTCAGGATTTTTTTTCTTTTTTTTTTTATAAAATTAGAATACATCATGGGTAGAACCTTTTCAAATTGACGTCATTCCATGTTCTTGCAATTGGTCAACCATCCATGTCTTCTAGCTTGTAGGTGTCATTCCCGTTATCTTTGATGACTAAGTTTCCTCTCCTTCTTCTCCTTCCTCATCTTCCTCTATCATCGCCACTTAGTAACTGGCGACTTTAGGCTCGTGTAAAACCACCTGGCCTTCCTCTCCAGCATCACCCCCTTCAACCTCAGAAACTTCAACAAAAACAGTCCTCTCGGAGTCCTCACCACTCTAATCAGCTTCTTCCACAACTACCCTCACTTTGGATGATTCACCTACTTCATCACAAAGCATTGCCAGGAGTTCTTCATTGATGCCCACTTCTTCCCTACATTGGGAGATTCTGACCATCTTTGAATGGAAGCACTAAATCTGGTCCTAAACCTTGATTAGAAGAAGGGGACTACGGTCACTATTAACTACACAAAGAGGTTCTGGGTTCTCAACCTTTATGACACCCAAGGAAGATGACCAGAAAGCACCACCCAACGAAGATTAAATATAAAAACAGAAAAGGGAAGGAATGGAATAGAAAACTTAATGCAGAAAGTGGTTGGTGGAAAGAGGAATGCTAGTGAAAAGAGGAGAAGAACTGCTCAGACAATTTGGCTCTAGAGACCTCACGGAACAAAAGTAGCTCAAATGTTGTTACTAAGAAAAAAATGGCCTTGGTTTGCCTTTGTTAGTTCATGCTTTTGGTCGCAGGGAGAGTTTACTTTCAGAATCCCAAAGTAAATATGGAAGGCGAATAAGTAATGAACTTTTGAATATATGGGGGAAGAGGGAGGAATCTGATAATAATTACGAGAGAGAAACGAAGCAATTAATGCTACAACATTCGAGGAGGCGCAACTCTCAATTGACGGCTATTAATAACAGCAACTGTCCCTTCCTCTCTCAATGGTGTCAAATGACGTTTCATAGGTAAAAGGACTTCTTGACTCCGAAACAAGGGGCCACTGAAGGAACCAAATGTGAAAATCTTCCAAGATTACCACTTCGGCAAGGCAACATGACCTGGTCACCCCTTGAGTCTGCATGGATCTACTCCACTCTAGGACACATCAGAATTCGATATTAGCTAAGGTTAACTTCACTTAAGAGGTCACTCTCAGTTAATGTTACTAAGTCTTAAATGACTCTGACACCTAGTACAAGGGAGTACACCTACTTTCCGCCTAGCGCAGTGCATGAGTATACCTCCCAGACCGGTGTTGCTCCCTTGATTGGTCTCACAATTCCATGAATAACGGTAAACTACATTTGAGTAAGGATTCTGATTTTGATTCTTTGGAGCTTGAATATTCTAGATACCCAAATATTCTTTGGAATCTTTGCTGATTTTATCATTGGAGGATCATTACTGGAGGTCTCCCCTCTGGTATGTGACTTGTTTGTAGGTGACTTGGGTATTCCGACTTAGCTTTTCATCCCACTCAGCATGCAATCGAATTCGTTCCCAATCACACACACATATATATATAACCACCTCTCGCTAAACTGCTTCACCTATTCTAATAGTCGTTCAATTAAAAAAAAAAAGGTTTGTGAGGATAAAGGTTTAATATATATATATATATATTGGTACATAAATAAGGAAAATGTTTCCTAAACAATAATTGCATACGAATATTGCATTTGTTGTAGTCGCTCCTTTCTTTTATTTTTTTCTTTCTCTATCTAAAACTTTTGCACTCTTTTCAAAAATATTAAAATTAATATATTTTATATATTTTTATTAAAAATAATTAATAAATACTAGTTATTAATTATTTGAACAATTATTAATAAATATTACCTTAACTTTATAATATGATAAAAAAGAAAAATAGTATTACCACATTGTAAAAAAAAAAATGAAAGGAAAAGAGTAATATGAATTTGAATTCTAGACAGCTATTGATCTAATTCAAAGTTCATCAATGATTTAAATCTTTAAATTAATATTGATACAGTCAAAAACTAAGCACTGAACATGTAAATGTTGAGGATTAAGGGTGAATTGTAATGTCTTTTTAGTTACTTAAAAAGATACATGGTCACCAAAGCAGTACGATCATAATCCTTACAAAGGCAGTCTTAGACGGAAATTTGTTTACGTCAAACCCTTTGATAATAAAGTTAGTGAAGAGCTTCGAAGTGAAAGGGGAATATACATGTATAATCTGGCTATTCCTTGGAGATAGAGAACAAAGAGAATCAGAGGATGTAAGAGCATCCAAAAATGTGGCTATGCTTTAATGTAGTGCATTCACCTTGTTATTTGAGGGCGGGTCATCGAAGTTAAATTAGAGAATGAATCGGAATGTTCTATCTAATGGAAGAGATGTCAAGTGTAGATTGTTGTGATTCTGTAGCAAGTCATACTCCAGACCAAAGTACTTTTGCCTAAACCTTTTATAGGAACATTCAATATTTGCACTAGATAGCACTACTCCTATTAGATAGGTGTGGAGACTAGCCATAAAAATACATAAAATAAAATAAGGACCACATTGATCTAGATATTATAAAAGTTCCTCTTTTGAAGTAGAGTGAATTACACTCTGATAATAACGTGTTCGACCTTGGCGAGTGACTCCTCATCCGATTTACCTGGACATATTATATCAGTCTCAAAGTGAGACCTCCATGTCATTATGAGATTTCAGTTCTGCAGACACGAAAATAAAAAATAAAAAAAAAAATAAAAACTTTTCAAGATTTCACTTTTTTAAATATATATATATATATATATATATATATATTCACTTTTTTTTTTATTGTTTTTTTGATAAGTGATTTTAAAATATATTCAAAATAATATTAATTCCATACTATTAATTAATCAACAGAAGACTATGCGTAATTAGATACATCATTGGAAACTAATGATTAATTCCTCGGGAACCCGAAACAACAGTAAAAGCCTTAAAAATTAAGAAGAAACGTAGTAGTAATTAATATTACACGATCAATCAGTTGTTTTTGCGGCAATTAGCCCTTACTTCGCCTTTACTACCGTCCTTAACATCAAGCAAACTCATTTTCACCATTGCTTGTTGGAATTCGAAGAAAAACATGGCTTGATTCAAAGCATAACCATTGACAATTCCTCTAGTTCTTGGATTGACAAACAGGGTTTGATCTGAGAAAAGCACGCCAGCTTTCCTCTGCAGTTGGTTGAAATAGTCGTTGTCGAAATTGTTGCTTGTTGAATCGAAGGGCTGCTGAGCGTTGTCGCCGCCGCTGCATGTTTTTGACAGAGTTTTCAAGAATTGTGTGTCTAAGGTTGGATCAACATTGTGGGAGGAGTCGAAGTTGCTTAATCTGTGTTTAAATGATGCACACCTTGCCACTCCTAGTGTGTGTGCTCCTGTCATGCATACAAAAATAATTAATATATATGTATATATATAATTGTGTATATAAGTACGGTTTGTCTTGAAGTTTATTTTAAAATTTTTCTTTTAAAAAAAAAAAAAAAAATAGAAAGAAAGAAAGAAAAAAAGAACAAAAGTGATTGGACAAATGAAGCCAATTGGTTCGGAAAAATTTACCAGACAAAACCACCATTTCTTGAGCAGTAAAACCATGCTGACCAAACATTCTGATGAGTTCTGAAGCGTTTAAGGTTGGTGCTGGCAGATTGATAGTGTCCTCTATTTTTGACCTTCTTCCATCTTTTCTTCCTTTTGGAATGTCATAAACTGGACCTCCAGCCTGTGTGTTGATTAAGGTTGTCAAAAGAATATATATATATAGTGGAAGATGATATGTTTTAGTGGGACTATCAAGGTCCAGTTTACAAATATTTTCATAAAATTCTACAACGATATGTATGCGTATTAGTAAAATGAGTTGGTTGTTATAAACAATGAACTGGTACCAATTTTACAAATACAGGCACACATCTTAAATCGGTTCTAGTGCATGTACGATTCATTTAGTCCCACAAACTATAGGAAATCTGTGCTCTAGAGTGCTGCCAACCAAGAGAGCACTAGTGTCATTTCACCCACCAGAGATGATAGTGGGGTGGGGGTGCAGGGGGAGGGGTGTAATTAATATATAGTTTAGGTCTTACAAAGAAGACAGCATCTCTGGCGGCCATGGCAAGAATATCAGCACACGAGACAACTCCAGGACACTGCTGCTCTAATTCTTCCTTTGCATCATCTATAATCTCATAGCCTTTGAGGCTCAGATTTGCAGGGGAATCTTTTTCTGCTGTGTTGTCTTTTGTTGAATCAAGCAGAATTGATGCATCACATCCCTGCAATATGTATATATATATGTAAGAAAGGAAAGGAATTAAACATCAAAATTGAGAAAAATTAATTGTGTAGTTAGTAGGTGTGAGCTGAGACTGAGAGAGAAAGAAAAGAATAGGTTGAGAGAGAGAGAACCTCAATGAAGCAATCATGAAAATGCATTCTAAGAAGCGCAGCAGCAAGAGTAGGATCATTTTGCATAGCCCTATTTACAGTATTCTTCACAATCACTTCAGCAAACGGGCAAGTCATGATATAGTAGTTCATATTCAGACCATCAACTACTCCAACTCTCCACCCACTTGCTATTACATCCATAAGCAACATTACCACAACAAATAAGTTGAGTGTAGCCATATGTGTTACAAGTCTTGGAGGAGAATGTTGCACCACCGCCATCATTACTACAATACCTAAAAACACTCGACAACAGTACAACCCGGGCACAGAATATTCCTTAATTTGCTGTGATTGTCGACCTTAGACTCGGGAAGGCTGGAAAGGATGTATTTATAGCTGCAAATCCTTAGCCCTTTTTTTTTTTTTTCCCCAACGACACGTTTATATTCCTAATAGATTTATTAAAAAATTAATATTATTATAAATTAATCACTTAACGTTTAATTATTTGAATATATTGAGAGTGTATATAAATTCTATATATTAATTTTCTTTAATTGATAGTGGAATATTTTAAAAATATCTGATCTTTTTTCTCTTAATATTTTATTGTACATTTGAATTAATTTGAATTAGAAAATATTTATGAGCCCCAATAATATTTGTTATAGCCACGTGATACCAAGAGTATTGCACCCCATCATTAATCCCACTAGCTAGGTACATCTATATATATAAATCAAGTCAAAATAAACATAATCTTTAGTAAAATGTATGGAAAATATAATATTAAAAGTTGACACGTAGACAAAACAGATTAGTGGCCATGCACTAAAATTCAGATGTTTTTGTGGGGATTAAAGTAGAATACAGTCGACAAACCATAACTAATTGTGGTAAAGAAATAGGATAAATTAATTATTAAACCCCACTTTTATCTCCTTTTGACTTTTTACGTCATTCTTTTCTATTTTCTATTTAATTTTTGAAAAGTATTATATATATATAACTAATGCAGATATTGGACCCCCAAGAAAGGTTCTTCCAGAAAATTCGGATGGTCCTTCCAAGATGTTTCTTCTCTCTGTCTTGACTCTCTTACTTGCAAAACAAAAGCCAAAGCGGGGGGGGGGGGGGAATCCCTTAAGGCTCCTCCGATGCTTAAGTTAGCAAATGGTAAAAATAGTCAAAACAAAAAGTCAAAGTCCAAGGGTCCAAGTCAAAACAAAGGAACTGTGCAAGTATAAATACAAGAAGAATATTCAAAAGGAAGATAAGAGATAAGATGTGGGATTCTTGTAGGATCCCAGCATAATTACCAAAATACCCTTATGGGTTTATGGGCCCAGACTTGCTTGGGCCATATATCATTTCTTTGGGCTTTATTACCATAAATGCCCACTAGAAAAAATAATATTTATGGGACCTTTGTTCAACTTCGTGGACCTGCCTAGATCTTGGGCTTATATCTACCAAATGCCCCTTGGAAAAAGAAGAAAAAATACTCAGGCATTTGTACCGGTGTGGGTTGGCCCATTTAGTAGGCCTATGAAGTAGCGTCAGGGCAGGAACTGACAACTGCAGGAGTGGGGGACGGGTAGGTTACTTGGGCTATTATGGTCAGAAATGAGGGAGCAGCGTCTCGGGAAGATGCTATTTCGGCAATGACCTGGGGTAATCAAACAGGGAAAATGTTAGAAGCGTGTGAAACGCTTGGATGTGTCAGAAGCATGTGGGACGCTTGGTCCGTAAAGGACAGGTGGTTGGAACCGTCCCTCGATTGAAGAGACGTGGTAGTTCAGTGATGACAAGTGGCACTAGCTGAATGGGTGACAGTTCGACTCGGTCTAGTAAATATATGTGTAGTGGAGCCTTATGTTTGTCATTTGTCGACATTTGTTGGAAAGGTCTTGGAAGTTTGCTCTGACTTGAAAACTGTGCCAAGAGTTCGTCGGCGAAATTCCGATGAGATTCCGGCGAAGATCTGCCGTGATAGATCTTTTAAAAATATAAATTTGAAAGTTAACTGTGTTTCTGAAGCTTCCTCCATTGTTGTTTTTCAAAACTTGGTAACGTTTCTTTGTCATTTTCGTCTCCCACTTTTCTAGCGTTTAAGAAGCTTGGTAAGCTTCTGACATCTGTCTTATTTCGTTACTGCAGGTAGCGTGTATAGGTTTTCGGCATATTGCTTTGTTGTTAGCAGTTAAGTTTGGACATGAGTTTCAGTAGTGCGGATAGTGACGATGCTAGACGTCTAAATGAAATTGTGCATATAGAGGACACAGAGGTATCGTCTACTGAGACGGATGCCTCTGTGTTAGATAGAATAGTCAATAGACTGGTAGACTTTAAAGTGGAGGGTAAAGTAGATGAGGAAAAAAGAAGCATGGAGCGAGATACTGACGATGAGAAGACTGTGTCCCAAGAGATGGAAGTATTGGAGAGTGAGAGTGCGTCTACAAGGGAAGGGGCAAATGCAGGGGACGAGGTAGCGTCTGGGGAGGACCGTAGTGCAGATGTTCCAGTAAGTGTCGGGGGATATTGGACTGATGAGGATACTAGGTTCCCCAAAAGTGAGAGAGAGGTTTATAAGTGTGGAGATGTGCGTGTGGTGCAAATGGGATACAAGCGCACCCGAAGAGGAAAGATAATTGGGTGTGTACAAATGCTGACGAAGTCGAGTTGTCATATGTACCGGAGAGGAATTGTATGAAGAACTATTGGAGAGGAAGGCACTGCTATTCCAAACACGAAATTGTTGGAGGAAAAAGAAGTGGCCATGGGAGTGTCGTTATATCTGTCAGCTCAATCTAAAATTGGCAGCGATCAAGAAGCTACCTTGAGAGAGGAATATGGTATAGGAGAAGAGTTCGATCTGATATTTCCAGAAGAAGGGACGCTGGCTTAACAGGTGCCCACAGGCTGCCTAGTGGTTTATGTGGCCCAACTAAAGGCACGGCTGAGGTTCCCACTGCACCCGTTGTTCAAAGACATATTAAAATTCTGGAGTTTACAACTGGGTCAGTTAACCCCTAATGGAGTGAGAGTAGCGATAGGGTTTATAATATTATGTAAGTTGTATGGGGTACACATAAGCTTAGATGTTTTCCGACATTACTTTTATGCATCACAGAAGTACGCTAGTAGAGATGGACACTGCTTCTTTTACTTCACTCGGAGGCCAAAGTCAGTTCAGTTGGTTGACCAGCCAACAAGCGTGCATGAATGGAAGAGACAATTCTTCTTTATAAAACATAGCAGCTTTCGTACAGATGGTCTCTGTTGTAAATGGAATTTGAGAAATAAGTTAAATAACTAGTGCAAAAGATATGAAGCATCGGCTGCGACTTGTAGGAGGATAGTTGTACTAAACAATAGTCAGAATTGGTTGGATGTGCGGCTAAATTGGTCGCCCGGTTTGTTAGAAGCAGTTGGTCTATCCGGAGATAGGGAAATTAATTTGGAACTCTTAAGTAAGAGAAGTATATATGATGGATAAATGTCTCATTGACTTTGAGTAATATTATGTATGCGTGTCGTTATTGTGAGCATTGTCTAGTATGCACAATAGTAGAAACATAATTATCGTGTACTAATGTGTTGTTTTTGTCATGGCAAGAGCAACAGGGATGGATACGATAACTAGCGCTCTCCAAAAAGCTCCAAAGAGAAAGAGCGGCAGTGAGTCTTCTGAATATATATTCAGGGTTTTAACTTCACCACCTCCTACCAGAGGAAGCTACTCTTTTGACGGGTATTTCTACTATGTGCTAGGTCAATTTAAGGAACCAAAGGCCAAAAAGGTGAAGGTTGAAGGGAAAAAAGATGTTGAAGGAGCGTCTGCTGCTTGGGTGAAGGCCATTGTTGTCGTTGTTCCATCAGGGACACAGGTGAAAACTGTGTCTTCGAGTAGCAATGGTCCTACTATGAAGAAGACTGCTATGAAACCGCATGGAGTAGGGAAGAGTATCCGACGATTAGAAGACCTGCGTAAGAAAGAGGAAGCAAGGGAAGCTGTGCTGAAAGAAGCTGAGGAAGCTTCAGATGATTTAGAGGTTGTGGAGAGAACCTCCTGTAAGACGAAAGGTAAGGAGAAAGTAGTTGTGGAAGCTGCTGAAAAGCTTGATGAGAGCGACTTTATCCCGGCGTGGGGGATCAAGACTGGAAGTAAGATTGAAAAGTTGGAAGAGAACTATTTGGTGCATAGTGTGCCAGCTGGAGTTAAGGGGGCGTTTATCAAGATGAAGCGAGCGGATTTTGAGAATGTATGGATTCAGAAGAAATGTGAGGTAACGTGGTGCATGCTCCTTCTCAGTTTTATGACATAAGTAGGACTGTTTGATGAACATAACTGATTATTTTGACTTGAATAGCGTTGGTTCCATGATCGTGAGATGCTGAGGAGGTATCGTAACTGTTTGGAGAAGACTAAAAAAGATGCTGCTATAAAGAAGTCACTGCTTGCGGATATGGCCAAAATGAAGGAAGCAAAAGTTGAAGCAGCTGCTAAGGTGAAGGAGTTTGAAGAGGAGATTTCGAACCGGAAGAAGGACCTGGCTGCTAAAAAGACCAAGAGGAAAAACTGGGAAGCTGGGTTTAATGAGGAACATGCTTGCTGCATAAAATGGGAAGGAGCTGCAGGGGCGCTCAAGGAGAAATATGAAGATGAAGAAGGTAACATCAAAGGGGAGATTTATGACTTTTGCGTAGAATCGTTTCTGAGTTCTCAGGAGTTCAAAAATCTCCATATGCACATCAACTACATCACTGCCAAAGAGTCCATGGCCGCTGCACGTGAGTACGTGACCGAGAAGCTGCCTGAGTATGAAAAGGCATACCAGGTGTATCTTCATCCAAATTATGTGCGTTAGAATGTGATACCGTAGGAGGAGGGGTTCAAAGTTGAGAGGTATCTCGCTAGCTTTCCGACCCTAGAAGGATCGGAGAATGAAGATGAGGAAGAGGAGGTTGTTGTAGGAGCAGATGATGGGGAAACCACTAAAGGGATTGAGGCCGCAAGTGTGGAAGCTGTTGAAGAAGGAGCTGCTGGTGAGGAAGTTGTGGCAGAGGAAAGTGCAGAAGCGGCTATTGAGGAAGAGGCAGAGGTTGAAAAGGAGGAAGAGGAGGTGCCTGCTGATGATGTGGATGCGAGTGCTTAATTTAAGTTGGGAAATTTAAGTTGTTTTCTTCTTGTTATGGATGATTGCACTGTTAGAACTGTTTTTGTTTTGTGAAGGCTGTAATGTTAAACTTCTAAACATTTACAAGACTTGAATCTTGCTATTAAGGAGAAAAAGAGGACTTTGCCATATATTTGTCGTATTTATGAGTATGTATGGTTTTCATATTTTTGTGTTGCGATTCATTTGCAAGCAATTTACTATGATGTAGGGGTTTGGAGAAAAATTTAGAATATAACAGTTATGCTTAATTGTGAACAATTTTGCATGCAATTCAGGAGCTTTTTGGAAGCTTCATCGTACAAAAAATATGTCAATGTAACCCAGAAGTGATTGCAATGTCATTCATGACGCTTTTTATGAACTTTAGTAGGGAATGTCATTGAAGCTCCTAAAAGAAGCTTGTAATGACGAAAGGTTTAGGAGCAGCTAAGCGGCGGAAAAAGAGAAATTTTCATTGAAAACAAATTAAAAACAAAACATTACATCGAAGCATGGGAAGTGTAGGTTATGGGTAAAATTTTTTTAGGTTAGCTACATTCCACGTTCTAGCTATCTCTCTCTCGTCCATGTCCTGCAGTTTATAGCTCCCATTATCATGATCCTTTTCCACAATATAGGGAACTTCCCATGTTTGATCTAGCTTCCTGGCCGGTTCTTGTCGGCTCACATCATTCTTTCTAAGTACCAAATCACCTTGAGAAAAGGATCTCTCGTGGACTTTCTTGTCGTGGTCCTTAGCTCGAAGAAGCTTATAGTGCACTTCTTTTGTGGCAGCTTTTTCTCGCATATTCTCGAGTAAATGTAGATTTTCAGCAAGTCTTTGGTCGTTAGACGATTCCTCCCAAAAATCCATTCTCAATGAAGGACTTCCAATTTTGACTTGAACAACAGCTTCATTTCTGAAACACAAGTTAAAGGGGGATTCACTTGTTCTGCCATTGAGGGTGGTTCTATAAGACCATAGAACGTTGGGTAATTCTTCAACCCACTTGCCCTTAGCAGCGTCTAAGTGCTTCTTCAATCCTTGCAAGATGATTTTGTTCATGACTTTGGCAAGGCCGTTAGTCTGAGGGTGTCCCACAGAGGAGAAACAGTGATCTATGTGTAACTCAAAGCATAATTATTGAAATTTCCTAGCTTCAATTTGCTTCATGTTATCAGTAATGAGGATTTTTAGAATGTCGAACCGTGTTATGATGTCTTCCCAAAAAACTCTCGAGCTTTCTTTGTTGTGATGGTGGCGGAGGGTTTAGCTTCCACCCATTTGGTGAAGTAATCGACTGCCACGAAGAGAAATTCTTTACCACCCCGTGCTTTAGGAAAAGGTCCTAAAATGTCCATTCCCTATTGGTAAAATGGAATTAGAGAAGTCATAGAGTGCATCTCATGGGCAGAGAGATGGTAAAAATTTACGTGTATCTGACATTTTTCACATTTCTGAACAAAGCTAGAAGCATCGTCTTCCATGCTTGGCCAGAAGTAACCAGCACCCATGATCTTCCTAACCAAGCTCTTGGCTTTGACATGAGCTCCGCAAATCCCTTCGTGAATTTCCCTAATTATGTAGTTACCCTCTTCCTCAGGAACGCATTTAAGAAGCGGCCAAGAGAAACCCCTTCGATATAATTGATCTTGCAAAATTGTGTACCTCGCACCGGCAAATTTGATTTTCTTAGCTTCGTTGGTATCTTCTGGTAGGATGTCATCTTTGAGGTAGCTCACAATTGGGTTCATCCAAGAAGGAGGAGAGTCGATAGGAGCAACCGTGACTGTGTCGATGGACTTTTGTGTCAAAGGGTTCATCCAGGTAGCGTTCCGCAATGAACCTTTTCCAAGTATCATCTCATGTTGTCTTCTTTTGCTTCGTAAGAAGCATTCACTTGATTCACCAAGATCTAGGAGTCAGACCGAACAATTAGTTTTTTAATGTGGAGGGTAGTAGCTGTGCGCAAGGTAGCTATTAAAGCTTCATACTCGGACTCGTTATTTATGATAGGGAAATCAAACTCGATAGCATAAGCTGAGTTTGTACCTTCTGGGTTTCTGAGAATGAAACCGGCACCTCTTCTCTGTTCAGCAGAAGATCCGTCAATGTATGCTATCTAACATCCCTGCACAGAGGCAATGTTAGGATCATTCATCAAGAAGATGCTTCGCCGGGAATGGTGCATTCAACAACAAAATCAGATAAAGCCTAGGTTTTAATAGCTTTCCGGGGCTTATATTCAATGTCAAAACTAGATAATTCGATGGACCATTTCAACAAGCGTCCAGAAGCATCTGGTTTATGCAATATTTATCTCATAGGAACATTAGTGAACATATGGACTTGATGGGCTTGGAAGTAAGGCTTGAGCTTTCTTACTGTAATAAGGAGCATCAAAACATGTTTCTCAAGAGTTGAGTATCTAAGCTTTGGCCCTTGCAATAGATGGCTCAGGTAGTAGACAGGCTTCTCCGTGTTCATCCTGTTGACAGAAAGGACGGAACTCAGAGCTTGCTCAGATATAGAGATGTAAAGATGTAGTATTTCTCCTTCATTGGGTTACACTAACAAAGGTGGTTTCCCCAAGTAAGCTTTTAAAGCGTCGAACGCTTGCTGACAATTGATGGTCCATGAGAAGTTGGTATTTTTGAGATTCCTCAACACCTGTGTTGTAGCATCAACATTAAGTCGTTGAGTAGTGTATTTTTCTCGCATAGCTAGTTTTCTTGATGAATATATGCGATATGATGAATGTATGCGATATGATTAAGAGTAAGGAAGGAGCATGTCCATGATAGCAAGTATGCATTCAGAAGCATGTGGCTGATTGCCATTTAGAAGTATGTGTCATACCGAAGTTAGCTATGGTGTAAAAGCGTTGGCTCAAGAGCATTTCAGAAGCTTGTTTGTCCATTTTGGCGCTATGCCTCATGACATTTGTGCATGGCTCGGAAGCCTTTTTAGAATCTTGTTTGTCCATTTTAGCGCTATGCCTCATGAAATTTGTGCATAGCTCGGAAGCCTTTCAGAAGCTTGTTTGTCCATTTTGGCGCTATGCCTCATGGCATTTGTGCATGGCTCGAAAGCCTTTCAAAAGTTTGTTTGTCCATTTTGGGGCTATGCCTCATGACATTTGTGCATGGCTCGGAAGCCTTTCAGAAGTTTGTCTGTCCATTTTGGCACTATGCCTCATGACATTTGTGCATGGCTCAGAAGCTTTTCAGAAGCTTGTTTGTCCATTTTGGCGCTATGTCTCATGACATTTGTGCATGGCTCGAAAGCCTTTCAAAAGCTTGTTTATCTTGAAGGTGGCAAGTTGTCACAGGCTGTAAAAATGGGTCACATAGTTTAGTGTAAAGGGAAATGTATAACGTACCTGATAGAAAAGATGTGCTTCTAAGGGTTTAGAATCTGTTTAAAACTGTGATTCTACCAGTAAGCTTTTGAACATCTTTCACTGTTTTGGGAGCTTGCATGTCAAGAAGTGCTTGGATTTTAGCTGGATTAGCTTCTATGCCTCTTTTGGACACCATGTATCCAAGGAAGCGACCTACTTCCACGCCAAAAGAGCATTTCTGAGGGTTGAGCTTTAAACCATGTTCTCTCATAACATCTAAAGCTTCTGTTATATCATCTAGAAATGAGTTTGTTGTTTTGGACTTGATCATAATGTCATCTACGTATGCTTCCACATTTCATCCAAGCTGCTTTGAGAACATACGGTTGACCATGTTCTAGAACTTTGCGCCAGCGTTCTTCAAACCAAATGGCATTCGTCGGTAACAGTACAGGCCGTCAAGCGTGACGAAAGAGGTCTTGTCCTCATCTTCTTCAGCCATTAAAATCTGATGATAGCCCTTGTGGGCATCCAAAAAACACAACAAAGCATGTCCCAAGGTAGCATCCACCAATTGATCGATTTTAGGTAAGGGAAAAGGTCTCTTCGAGATATACTTGTTAATAGAGGTAAAATCAATGCACATTCTACAGGAACCATCAGGTTTGAGCACCAAAACGGGGTTGGAAACCCAAGTGGGGAACTCCACTTGTCTGATAATGTCGGCAGCTAGGAGGTTTTTTACTTTCGCCTTGATAGTTTCTTGCTTGTCTCGAGCAAAGAATCGTCTTTTTTGAACTACTGGTTTCACGGAAGCTGGAATGCCCAGATGGTGCTCAGCGAAGATTCTCGGAATGAGTCCCAAGTCATTGGTAGACCAAGCAAAGACATCTTTATATTTTGTTAGAAGATCCATCAATTCCAGTTTTAGCTTCTGTGGAAGCTGCTTTCCTATTAGAACCTGCTTTTCGTCATCTCCTAGAATTGGAAAATCTTCTACCTCAAAAGCTGCTTTTGTAGGCCGAAGGAGCATCCACAACAATGAATTCAGCTTCTTTTGTGAGTGTACGGGGACTTTCACCCCAAGTCATGTGTAACTTTACGGTCCCTTCGGCGTGGACGATGCTATCAGCAAATCCAACTAAAGGAATTGCTTCCTTCCCAATCAACCCTGATGGAATAGACATGGCTTTCAACGTGGTCAAATAAATGATGTTTGTTGAGCTCCTAGTGTCAACCAAAATCCGTCTTACTAAACAATTCCACCCTCAACGTAATCACCAAAGGGCTATCGTCATTGATCTCTGTTAACTTCAATCGTTTGTCTCGCGTGTATGAGGAAGAAGCACCGGAGATCATGTTGATGATCCGAGGAGCTTTATCACCCGGTGGGGCAGAATGGTGATCTTGCAGTTGATGAACCTTTCCTTTGCCACATATTGCTGAAGTAATCCATTATGTATAGCTCTTTCAATGTTATCACGAACGTAGCAGTCATCAGTGGTATGGCCAGTGTCGCTGTGATAATCACAGTATTTTTGGGTATCCCTTTGATCCTTTGGTGTCAAGATGGGTCTCGGTGGTGGGAAGATACTTGGATCCTTGATTTCCCAGAAGATGAGGGATCGCCTAGTATTCAAAGGAGTAAAGTGGTGATTATTCCGTTGTAAACGCAAGTGGGAAGCTGCTGTGGAGGGAGCATTCGGTTGGGAAGTACTTTTGTGTTTATCTCCTTGGAAAGTCTTGCGATTTAGTCGGAATGGAGGCAGCTTAGGTTGAGGGGAGTCATCCCTGCCACGGAAGTTGGGAAAAGAAGCTTGTTAGCGGAATTTGCCGAAGTTATGAGAAGGTGCTTATCGGCTGCTTCCAAAAGGGTTCGTCCTTGGTTCGGGCAGGTAGCTTCTGCTACCATGTGAAGTGTCCTCCCCGGATCTCTTTCTATAATCTGTACGCAAGAGTTCATCACGCTCAAGCTGCCACAGGTCTCTCTTAGACTTCTCCAAGTCCTCTCCTTTTACCCATTTGTTAATTTTGTCAAATAGGTCTTTCATGGTCTGGGGTTGAAGGATACTTAACTTCTCTGAGTACGTCCCGGGGCACAATCCATTACAGAATGCCTCAATATAAGTGCCTTCCATCAAATTATAAACATGCAAAGATTCATCATTGAAGCGTTTCAAGTAGGTAGCCAAATTTTCACCCTGCTTCTAACGGATGTTAAGGAGATGGGTACGAGGCTTCTTCTGGGTCTGACTGCCCGCAAAATTCTGAAGGAACATATCCCCAAGCTGAATAAAAGAGTCAATTGTTCCCAGAGGGAGAGAGGCAAACCAATCCAGTGCATGACCTGTCAAAGTAGTTGGAAACAAAGTACATAATAAAGGATCGTTAGAAGCATATAGGAGCATGGAGGTGGTATACTGTTTCAAGTGAGCTTTCAGGTCAGACGATCCTGTGTACTTGGTTATGGCAGGGGGCTTGAAATGCTCAGGGAGAGAAACCAACTAGCATTTTTCCCGGAACGGATTAGTTGCAAGGACATTCCAAGTACGTTGAGATGATCGAGACTGGTGCATCATAGTCTGAGCTTGATTAAAAATCTCCTGCACATGGGGATTGTCTAGAGGCGGCTGAGAAGCTGTTGGAGGCATCTTCCATGGCGTATGACTAGGCTGTGGGGGAGGTGTCGCTATCGCAGGAACTGGCGGTCTGACTGGAGGAAGCATCTGACGCTAGAAGGAAATGGGTGCGCTGCATTCTTTGTGATTGTTGTCACCAACAAAGGTGTCATCGGCAAGTCCGTGCTCTTTCATTTTCATATAATCTAAGAAGTCATCAGCATGTTTCATGACATAGTGGAGTGTCTCGAGCTGCTGCGGGTTCGTGATCAAATGATCTGCCGCCATAGTAGTGGTAGGGCACCTAGCATTAGAAGCGGAATGAGCTAGAGAAGCTTCCCGAACTCTCTTTTCTGCTCGACAAAGAATTTCTCTGCTCTGCGACAAAGTGGGAAGCCTGATGGACCGTGGAGGCTCCGTAATGGGAGGAAATTGAGGATGCATCCGGGAGCGTTGAGGGGAAGCAGTGGTAGGAAAGGTGGTAGCTGCAGGAGGAGGAAGTGGACGCTGCCCAAAAAGACGCTTCTCAGGAGGGAGCAGCGGAACAGCCAGAGCAGATTTGTTGCGTGTGTGCATGAGTGTAAGCAAGAGGTTTGGTAGAAAAGTTCGTGCAACGGACGGTGAGCGCCAATTATGATGCAGATATTGGACCCCCCAAGGAAGGTTCTTCCAGAAAACCCGGATGGTCCTTCCAAGATGTTTTTTCTCTCTGTCTTGACTCCCTTACCTACAAAACAAAAGCCAAAGGGGCGGGGGAAATCCCTTAAGGCCCCTCCGATGCTTAAGTTAGCAAATGGTAAAAATAGTCAAAACAAAAAGTCAAAGTCCAAATGTACAAATCAACATACCTTATCTAGGGAACTGTGCAAGTATAAATACAAGAGGAATATTCAAAAGAAAGGTAAGAGATACGATGTGGGATTCTTGTAGGATCCCAGCATAATTACCAAAATACCGTTATGGGTTTATAGGTCCAGACTTGCTTGGGCCATATATCATTTCTTTGGGCTTTATTACCATAAATGCCCACTAGAAAAAATAATATTTATAGGACCTTTGTTCAACTTCGTGGACCTGCCCAGATCTTGGGCTTATATCTACCAATAACCATTTAGCATATTTGTTAGTGTCTCTCGTTTATAGTTGGTTTCATCTCTTTTCTTCTTTATATATATATATATATATATATATATTAAGTATATTATAGTAAATTCGTATATAAACATATTAATTATACAAATATATATCTTAATAAAGAAAATTTGTCATTTTAATTTCTATATTTTTATCATTTAGATAAGCGAGAATCTCTATTTTTTTTTTTTTTTTAGATAATTGAATCCCTAATTTATTTTCAATTAGATAAAGAAATCCTCCTTTTTAACAAAATTTTGGTAAAATTTTAGCCATTAAAATTCATATATCAAGCACGTGTATGTCCTATAAAGAATATTTTTATCATTTATAATTTCATTAATTAACTCAAATCTAAATAAGTTCTTATTTGTTTCAACCGTTTCTCAAAAATTAGAAAGAAAAATAATTGAAAATGAAAGAATTGAAAAATTAAATAAAATTAGCAGAAATGAGGGTTTTTTTAATATATGAATTGGTTAATAGAATTATTAAATGACTAAAATACCCTTCATATGTAGGAATATTTACGTACTTGACACATATTTTAGTACCTAAAAATTACTAAAATTTTACTAAAAAATTTTTTTTTGTTCAATTAAAAATAAAATGAAAATTCAATTATCTAAACATAAAAATCAAAACTTATTTATTCAAAATATAAAAATATAATAATTAAAACGATCAATTTTTTTTGTCTTAATAATTACGAAGAGAAGGATGAATTAGACCAAAGTAATTAAAAAATAAAATGAAAGGAAGCTTTTATGAAAAATTATAAAATGTTCAATATCTTGAGTGAAGCAAGAAACTTCTCTGTGGGCGTTGAGTAGGTTGTTCAGGTGAATGGACTGTTGAAATGGGGATCCCTTCACCTGCAAGGAATTCAAATGTCGAAGAAGTTATTGTTAGAAATGAGAAACTCTAATATTAATATTTTGTGGTAAATAAATAAATAAAAATAAAATAAAATATTTGTTAGAGAATAATCTTTCAATAACTTTAATGTGTTATAACAATTGAAGTAAATTTTAAATAATATTAATAATTAATTTATTTTTACAGATTTATAGATATATATATATATCTAAAAATCTCATTAAAAATAGATAGAAAAAATCTTTTATACTCTCATTTGATATACGATATCTCTGAATCAAAAAGCTTCCTATTGAATCTTTGCTTCCTTCCTTTCTAGATGTTTGTATTCTTCAAATCAAATTCTTTTACCATAAGTGTGTGTTAAAAGAATAATTGTGTTAACCTTGCTAAAGCAGACGGAATAAAGGATTGCACTGAGGTTGTCCGATTTTTGCTTTCAAGGCAGTGGTTTATCCGCGGCGCAACTTTAAGATCCTTAAGCCTAGAATTCATACGAGACTCTATTTATTCTAACAGTTGTCTTCGATGATAGCCCTTTGATGAAAAAGTCAAAAGATATTAAGGAATATACTAGAGTGTCTTATATATTGAATTTCGAGAAATTGATATCTAGAATTCTCACCTAGAAGGAAATTACCGTTACTTATAAAAACAGTGGACCAACCAAAGAGTGACACATTTCATGAAAGTATATGTACCTTTCTGCTATGCACAACAGATGGGTGTACTATCTTTTACAGTGTGTTAGAGACATTAAATGTCCAGTACCACAATTAGAAAGTGACTCACGAAGTGAAATCAGTTAGGCAAGTATGTCCAAGCTGATATGGCACAGAGTAAGAAATACATATATAAACGAAAATAAAATCAGATAAAGTCTCTTATCGAAATGTCACATTTGATTCTTCATCGAGAATTAGATTTTAAAATATATATTTATATAAATCTTAAGATGATATTAAAGAATCAGAATAATTGAACTCTAACTTTGACTTTACACTCATTTAACAATTAAAAGAAAGAATTCATGGGAGACTTATCCTGTTGATTGGACAACCATTTCTCATTGACTTGTAGAAGAGAAGAAGAAGAAAAGCAAAAAAAAAAAAGGGAAAACTCCCACTGAACAGGTGAACGATAAAATTGGAGCATGTAGCATTAAATCTTATCTACTTTGTACCTTCAGGGTTCAAAAGTCAATCAGTTTTCTTTACCACACCATGTATGCAAATGTTACTGTCACTTGATTTCCTCCTTATCTACCTCTTATTGTTTTGTGGTCATTTATTAAGTCCTCATCTTTCTCTATTTATTTTTGATAAGGTAATTATCTTTTTCTAATTTTCAATTTAGATATTTTTATCTCAAATATAATTCAAATCTGTAATTATTTATATTTATAAATAAAATTGTTATTAATTAAATTATATATAATAGTAAATAAATTTTTAATATAAAAATAAATAATAATTTAATATGACGTGAAAGAAAATGTTAAAATTTAAAATTTAATTTTGTATAAAAAAAAAAAAAAAAAAAAAATGTTTAGCTTGCATGTAAGAAAGTGTATTAACTAAAACAATATTTAAAGCAAGTGTTTTTACATTTAGCCTTTTTTAACACCATTTGATGCCGACTATGTATGAGTTTAGAAGGCCAGGAACCAATAAGCTAGACATGCATGTTGCTTTAACAGAAAGTCCTGTTCACTGATTGCGTCTCTACTAGAAAAAGGAACAATACACAAAGAAGATAAAATCAAGAAATGCAAAAACTACTATTTTCTTCGACAAAGTTCTAACATACTTTTTTTCAAATATGATAATTAAATTAATTAGTGGAACAATAATTGTAATATATGATGCAAGTACTACCTAGAGCATAGCTGTTTCCCACATTACCAAAAAAAAAAAAAAAAAAAGGTGTTTGTGAGACCACTTTTCTTTGTCTTTCTAATCTTTGAGAAGTGGAAGAAACTCGTTTTTAAAAAAAAAAAAATGTATGGTTACTTGCTTCAGCACGCCTACACTCACATGCCTTGCCCACTCGAGTGCTATGAACACGGTTTAGACTTTTTTGGGTGTTTAGTTTTGGCGCCTCTCCGTGTCTATAAGTTCTTTGATTATGTTCTCCGGCTGATGTTGCCTGATCCTTTTGGATCTTATATACATATAACTCCAATCAGCCTCTTTAATTTCTTCTTCCCTGGACCAAATTCTGTATTGTTAGTGGATCAGGAAATGGAGCATTCTCCACTATTCTAATTATGATACTAAAGTTAGGACATGAAGATGATGATGATTTGGATGTGTACATCAATAAAAATAGATGATGATTTTGATGTGTACATCAATAAAAATATGAATTCTAAGACATAATTCTGCAAAAATTATATTTGTCAAGTGAAACGAAATTAGATGAGGTCAAATAAAAATTACTAAGTTGACTCTTATTGCAAAAGAAAAAAATTTCTTTATTCTATTTTTCCGATAAGCAAATTAATTCAATATATATTCAAGAGAAGATTAAAATGAAAATTCTTTGTTTTGTGTAGTTTATATTTTACATGTTATAACCTCTCGTTTTCCTTCCTAATGCTACCTTTTGCATATATATATATATATATATATATATTGTAATTTATATTCTAATCAATAATCAAGATTTAATTTCACTTTGTGATTGATTTAAGCATAATTTCAACGTTTTCTTCATTTTCTAGATTTTGGTAATCCACTTTGCTGTTCTTTAAAATAAAGTGTAGGGTAAGATGTGAAATGAGATGTGATATTAATTTTTACTTGTTATAACCCATATATTAAAAATAATTTTCACATCACCAAAATTTCTACCTTTACTTGTTATTTTATGTTGGGATATTTTACTTTATAGTATATGACCTAAACATCTTTAAAATATACAGTTTCATAAAATTAAGTAGTGACTTTTTTAAGCATAATGAGTTATTTAAAAAACTTTCCATACAAAGAAATCATTAGTATAAAAGCTTATTAAGCTATCCAAATAACCTATTAGAATTCATATTCCATTGGATTTTTTTGTTAACGATCCGATATTTGAAGTAACTACTTCAATAAATTCAAGTTTGGCCTTGGGTGTGCGCTCGGGTGAAAGATTTATCTTGATTTTTACATAGTGCTCAAAGCAAGTGTCAAACTAATGACATCGAGTACCGTTCATAAGACATTTACCTATTTATGCCAAATCAAGAGCTTGAAAATTTTTTACTTACACATTTTTTACTTTTTTATTTTTTGGGAAAAGTTTCCCCTATTTCTCTGAACAAAGAAGAGGTGTAAAGTTGATTGGGTTGATTGGGGATCTTGGGTGTGGGTTTGTTTCGTAAAAATATGAAGTATGGGCTAGGGAGTGTTATCATTGGGCCTTAAGTGTGGGTTGGGTTCACCAGTATTGAGGTCATGTGCACAGTACGCTTCTGCTGTAAATGTTTGACTTAACCCCTTAAAATTTCACTGGACCGGATCAAGTGGAACTACCTGGAGTTCCTTTTCCTCGTTTTGTCTGACCTCCATCATCTCAGCCCATCATTTGAAGAAATTTTAAAAAACTTTGATGTCTATTGTGTCAACTGGGTTTTGGGAATAAAAATGCCATTAAAAAATTAAAAATTTTTCCCTAAACCCAACAAGAATCACAACGTTTTGAAGAAAATCAAAAGAGAAGGTTGTCCAAAATTCTCTTTTCGACAAATTTTTTCTTGAAATTTTTCAATGCTGCTTGTAATTGAAACTCTTTTCACGTAGAATTAAAAAAAAAAAGTAAAAAAAAAAAACCTTGTTACAAATTTAATATCTCTAAATTCAATGGTTGAAAATAGATCTTCACCATTCAGATTAAGGAAAATTGTATTTTATACCTTCTATCAAAATTTTAGCTCGATCTAAGAAGAATTGAGTATTTGATCTAAATAATTTAGACTGTCATACTAACGATGGAGCTTCTATTGCAGAACTAATGTCTTAGAATCCAATTGTCGAAGACTAATCTCCACAATTCAAATTGAAGCAACATGTCTTGTTTACTTGTTATCCAAAATTCAGTCTAATCGGAGAAGAATTAAGTATCCAATCGTCTAAAAGTGCTTGACTGCTAGATAGAAAATAGAAATTCAAAGACCTCTTTGAAACTTAAAGGTGTTGTC
Organism: Marsdenia floribunda; assembly: GCA_035583425.1. Lineage (NCBI taxonomy): Eukaryota > Viridiplantae > Streptophyta > Magnoliopsida > Gentianales > Apocynaceae > Marsdenia > Marsdenia floribunda. Next base: position 7,970,815 of record JAXGGT010000116.1, on the reverse strand, counting down.
TTTATGAAATATGATCACCCTCTATAAATATTCAAACATGAACGAACAATAATTGAAAGAATTGAATGCTAGTTCGAATTCATTTTCCACAAAAACTATCTCTTGATTTCTACTATCTTTACTCAAGAACAAAAACATCTAAAGAAACTATATTTTCTCAGGAACGTCTCAATAAACTCTCTTTTCTCAAGAATGTCTCAAGAACATTTCAAGAAACTCTCTTTTCGTATGTTAACATTTATCAAAGACTAAATTATTATTTATTTAAAACTCCTTTTAAATAATAATAATTTCAGTCTTAATACTTAGCCTATAAGGATTTTGTGATTTAACCCAATATTATATATTTCTTATGCAATGAAGAAGTCTAGATAAATAATAGATCAGTACTTGTAATTTAAAATGAATTTAAAATAATCTCGTCATTTTAAATTATTATATAGAGTAATACTAAACCATAATCATTCTGGTCCATTCTTAATGTACCTTATAGATTCAATTAACGTTGGTAGTAGACCCAAATCATATTTTGAGCCCAGGAGTGATAAGTAGCCTTTGGCAAGACATTATAAATATCCAAGTTAAATGAAAATCTCATAATCCGAGATAACCTTAATATATAGTCCATGGCATAATCCTTTTATCTCTCAATGTCTTGATAAAATATAAAATAAAGTATGGATTAAAGTCAACTTTAGATCATTCTATCTTTAATTTCTAAAAATCCAATTAAACTATTTAAACAAATGATATTGATCTCTGTCAATTCATTTGGGGCAACCATGCATTTTTTAATCTCAATTGTCAAGGGGGCCTAGAGATATCCCTCTTATAATAAGAGTGACAAATTTCATCTCAATTATTTATTTCTCACTATATGATTCTTATCATGCTCCATCATAATCTTTATAATCATCCGATTAAAGACATTATTTGATTATGTCAAAGCATAATTATCCTCATGTTGAGAACCATAGTAATTTCAGGTATAATGATTCGATGACATAGCTATTGGAGTTTACCTTATGACTTTGATCCACATAGTAATCTCAAATTGGGTTAGTCTGATATTTGTTCTCAACAAATACATATGAATTCAATTTATATCCTCTACATATTTTCATCTCATGAATATCAATCAAACATCATACTAATCTTAATTTATTGGTATTCCCATAACAAGAATTGATTAGAGACTTTTAGAATAATTAATATTATTCAAGGATATTATTATACAATAAACATGCAAAATTATAAATTAATTTTAATAATCAAAATACCATGTCCATATAACAGGCCTGGGGCACTATTACTAACATTTTGTATTTTGAACTTCTGTTAATCCCTTAGGTATTTTTTTTTTTTTTTAATTTGTTTTTTTGGGTGATTAGTGGGTCGTACCCTTGTTATTTAAATTTTTTTTTTTTTTTTTTGGCTAAAATGGAGGATTGTATATTTAGATATAGAAAATTCTTCATTTTAATCCTATAACTATTTACGTTTCCCGAACTTTGTCCTAAATCTTTAAAAATACCTAACTAGATCCTAAAACTATTTTCAAATTTTAAAGTAGGTCCTTCCAACCAAAATCTTCCCCTTTTCTGACACTCCCAATCACATGAGATACACATGCCCTCTTTTTTTAGAGTATTTTCGGTAATATCTTCTATCCCTCAAAAAAAAAAAAAAAAATTATAAACTAACTCTACAGTACAGTGAAGTGAAGAAGAGGAAGAAGAAGAAATTTCAGTGGTGGGAGTTAGTTTATATTTTTTTTTTTTTTTTGAGGGATGGAAGAGATTATTGAAAATGCCCTAAAAAAAGAGGGCATCTCACGTGATTGGAAGTGTTGGAAAAAGGGGAATTTTGGCCGGAAGGACCTACTTCATAATTCAAAAATAGTTATAGGATCTAGTTCGGTATTTTTAAAGATTTAGGACCAATTTGGAAATTATAAATAGTTATAGGACTAAAGTTAGAAATTTTCCTTAGATATATTTGTTAAGTTCTTACTAGCAATAAATAAAATCTGAAAAAAGATGATGCTCTCTACTACAAGTCTGCAACTTCATTAGAAAAGAAGACACTAGACTCAAGATGATGATATGATAGATCGTAGCACTAAGAAAGTTAAAAATCGACACTTTGATTTGGAAATTACTTCTACACTATATGATCTACTGATCAAGACTTATAAACCTATTCTTTTAGACTCAGTTGACTCTTATGCATCTACATGTATATCGAAGGACTATAATGCATTAACTTGTTTTGATTTGGGTCTTGACAAAGAAGATAACATTTTTTGGCTCTAGCGTATTCATCCCTTTATCACATATGCTCAAGGAGAAACTTTGTTCTTCATGAAAAATGTCAATTATTATTAAAGTTTTTGGTCAACTGGTTGGTTTTCACTATTTTGTACAGAGGTTATCACAACTATGGTGGCTTATAGAAGAGGTCTAACTTATAGATCTTGGATATGAATTATTTTTGTTTAAATTTGCAAAATTGGAGAACTTTCACAAAGTTTTACATCAAGGACCTTGGTTCTTTGGTCAAAACTTTATATGTATTTAGTTATGGAGCCCAACTTTAGAGCTTCAACTGCTTAAAATTCAGACTACTGCTTATGGTAACCACTACTTGAGTTGCCAACAGAATTTTACAACAAATAACTACTCATATGAGTTGAGAATCTTATTGGGAGTACATCAAAGATTGATGCTAGAACGAATGATATTCTACGAGGGAAATTTTACAAACTATGTGTTCAAGTTTATGTAAAAAAGCTACTGAAAATTGCTATATTAATTGGTCATCACAAGCAACTAGTGATTTATGAGGGCATATTTTGCTTGCAGAAGAACTGGGTCACAAGAATACGAGTTGCTTGACCTAATCTCCGGTAATACTTCTTCCCCCTCTCATATGCATATTTCAACTAGTATATTTACTGTTCTAATAAATAATCAAACTACTTTTTCATGCCATAATATGAACTATGTCAAAGCTTCATTCTAACTCTCAATCCATGAAAAAAACACAAAATGTCTATAAAGAGCTTATCCAGAAGGCCTTTCATGCTCCAAAATAAGTCTAGAAGCCCAAAAATTATAACACAAATAATAATTTACATTTTAGATCAAAATTATACTACTATGACTTTACACATCCAGATGATTTTGCTTTCACCAAAGATCAAGTGCTTCTTGATGCAACACCTCCTGCTTGCTTTAGCACACCTGTCAATAGTAAATTGAATAGTTCATCATCAAATGAACCTAATTATGCTGATGAAGCTACTCAATCAATGCATGTAGATAAATATACTACTTTTGTAGGTAATGATGCCTTGTATTTAGATAATTTACAAGAAAATGACACATATGTACCTCAAATTCATGTGGTAGAAAAAAATCATCATGTTTTTACTTTTCCTCCACCTCATGCTAGTTGTCATAATCCTACTCACAATTTGAAGATTGATCAGACTAAAAAATTAAAAAATATTAAGTCTTCTATATATATAGACCATGTTTTTAATGCAAATATTCAACATACTATAAACAACATGCAGAATGCCACGGTATTTCAATCAGTCCTTATCAATCCTATCAAAATTTGCCCAACCCTTAAGATTCTCCTCCTAGGAGAAGATTGATGGCCTATTTCAATCAACCCCGCCTGTATCCCAACATGATTACTAATACCCAATATTTGCCTTTCAACCCTTCCACATTACTAGAATAGGATTTCCGGGAGTTGACACTTCACATCAATGTACAAGAGAAAAATCAATCAATCCTTATCATGATTTAGGACCCAACTACTATTGCTTCTATGGTCAACTTAGCCATCAAGAGGAGCATAGAACAGATAATGAACAACCCTTGGATACTAAAACAAAATCACTGGAACAATTAGATGATTCCTATTAAACAAAACCAAACTATGAATTTTTCCCCCTCTCAACAAGTACAACCAATCGAGCAACAACAGCACCACCACCAATGACAACTAAGCTACCCCTGTTTCAAGCAAATAGACAACAACTTAGAATCCAGTTCTTTCTTGAGAAGCTTAGGTGTATCCCCCCTAGCGTTATTTTTAAATCTAAGGGACAAAATATTATACACAACTTTCTATCTCATCTTCCAATGGCCTTCATTATCTCTGTACGTCCTATGACTCAAGGTTTAACGATGGTAATTAGGGTCACCCCATCAAGTCACAACAATCTGAGATATGTGATAGTACTCATATCACATAACTTGATGCCAGTAGGGTCTATGACATCTCACTTATGTCAAATGCAAAATAATCTTACTCTTGATGACTCTTTAAATCCTCCCTCAAATCCCATAATAATCATCCCTTGGAATTGTAGAGACTACAAATAGAGATATCCTGGTTAACTTTTAGGATTTAGTGAATACTCATAAACCTTCTATTTTGGTTCTTACTAAAACTAAATGGTGAAAGAGCCACTGAGGTTATTGCTAAGTTAGGATTTCCTTTCTACGCTCTCTATGGTTATTTTTTGTTCTCGAAACACTTCGATTAATTTTACTTTGGTTTTGCAGTCAGCTAAGGAAATTCATGCCCAGATTCAGGTTAGTCAATAAATTGTATTTTTCTCTGCAATTTATTCAAAACCTGGTTTTCCTGATAAACTTAAATTATGGAAAAAAAATTGAATGCCTTTGGCTCTACTATTAAACTACCATGGTTACTTGTTGGAAAATTTTAATATTATTTTAAATCATTATGAAAAAAAAATAGGTGGTAAGCCAATAAATACTGCTGTGTTAGAACTCTTTCAACAGTATGTGAACGCCAGCAAGTTACATGATTTAGGATATTAGGTACATAATGTATACGTGGACCAATATGAGATTCACAACCTCTAAGACACTTATTTTTAAAAGATTAGATAGATTTCTGTGCTCAATTGGTTTGAATGTTTTCAGAATGCAAATGAGTTTCATCTACATAGAACACGCTCAAACTATTGCCCTATTTTACTTCAAACATTTGCCCCACATACTAAAACTACTGCACCTATTTTTAGGCTAGAAATTATGTGGTTGGCTAAACCTACATTGCAAGATGCTGCCAAACAAGCTTGGAATTAATTGTTCTACAGATTCTCTAAGTGCTTCATTTAATTCCTATTTATCTGGACTATATTTCTTTACAATTAATACTATTAAATGGAATAAATATATTTGGAAATATTTTTCATAATCAAAGAATTATTAAAGCCAGTTTATTGGGTATTCATAAGTATTTGCAAACAAAATTTAGCCCCTTTCTAGTTAACTTACAAGAACAGTTAATTTAGGAATATATTATATATATTACACAATGAAAATGAATTTTGGAAATTAAAGTCTAAATTACAATGGTTTCAAGCAAGTGATAATAAGAATGCTAATTTTTTTCATAATTTTGTGTTAGCAAACAGAGGAAAACTTAGAATTCAAGGGCTTAAAGATCATAATAGGAATTAGTTATTTTATGAAAGTAATATTTTGACTTTATCTTTCAGTATTTTCAAAGTTTTTTTAACAACTTCTTATATATGCAATGTGAATTATTATGATATTATATTAACTAAACATCCACATCTCTCGTGGCATGCTATGAATGATCTCTTATCAATTCCTACTCATGATGAAATTATTGCTGCATTATTTTTTGAGTCCTTTAAAGGGACCATGGCCTCATATGTTGCATCTTTTTTTTCCCAAAAATTTTGATCCACTTTAAGTCCTATTTTTTCTCATTTTCTTGAAATTTTTTTTAAAGTTTAAATTACTGTCACCCCAGTTAAATCAATCATATATTGTTTTGATCCCTAAAGTTGCAATGCTGATATTATTAACAAATTTAGACCTATTGGTCTTTGCAATATATTTTATTAAACTTATTTAAAAGGTACCAACTAATAGAATAAAGCAGGGGCTATTTCTTGGTTTCGTCCAGTCATTAGAATAATCTTATTGTACTAATAGAATAATTTTATTAGTACACAAGGTGCTTTTTTGTTTGGAAGAAGAACTAGTTACAATATTATTACACAAGAAATATTAAGATATTTTCATACTACAAAAGGCAAAGCCTCTTACATGGCTATAAAATTAGATATGGAAGAGGATTTTGACAAATTAGAGTGGTCTTTTATTTACCAAATGTTAAACTATTTTCAATTTCCTATGGATTTTATACACTTAATTATGTCGTGCATAACTACTACTTATTCTATTATCGTAAATGGCTCTTCTATGGATTTTTTATATCCATCTAGAGGTATTAGACAAGTGATCCTATTTCACCTTACATATTTATACTTTGTATGGACAATTTATCTATATTAATTAATGAAGCAATTTCCTTACATCTTTGGTCTCTAGTGGTAGTTTCTAAAAATGGACCTCACATTTTACAGTTGCTTTTGCTGATGATGTGGTGCTTTTTCAAAGAGAAGTTTCTAATAGTGTCTCATCTATTAAATATATTTTAGATCACTCTCAAAAGTTTCTAGGCGAACAATTAATTTGCAAAAATCTTCTATTTTGTTTTTTAAAAATACTACTTATTGATTGTTTGTAGCAATTACATCTCACTGAAACAACTAGCATTGGAAAATATTTGGGATTTTTTTAGTTCTTGTAAAACTTCTAGGTCATCCTATTTTAATTTTCTTATTAAAATCTTCAGCATAAGTTAAATAGTTGGAAAAACAGATTTCTTAGCTTTCCTTGAAGATTAGTTCTTCTCAAGTCAACTTTAGCATCAATACATATTCATTGTGTGCAAATCTGTAAACTGTAATAAAAAAATTCTTCTCTAGATCAATAAAATAGCTAGAAATTTCATTTGGAACGACCTCCAACTAGAAAAGGAACTACACCTTCTTATTTAGGGTCATGTTTTTGTGGACCAAATAGAATCGGCCAGTCAGTCCGTAAATCGGTCCCCAAACTAGTTCGAGTCTTAGGTAAAAATCATTTTGTTAAAAAATCGTGCCAAAAATAGTGACTCAGTTTGGAACAGCTGAATTGTGAACTGGTTTGTTGACTTCTAAACCGGCTGAGTTGACATATATTAAAAGTTTGAGGTCAATTTATAAATTTTTAAAAATATAAGTACTAATTTATTAAAAAAACAAAAAAAAAGAGAGATGGATTGAAAACCTAGCACCGCACTCCTCCACTCACTAGTCAATATTCACCATACCAGCAGAATCGTGAAAGTGGCAGCCCAAGCAAGTAGTTTATTTTTTTCTTGTTCTTTTCTTTTGGAAATCATCATCTTCCACGTTCCAAATCACCCTTTTTCCCTTATATATTTTTACTGTGTATAAATAATGAATGTACTTTTTGCTTCCATTCTTTACTGGATTCAAGAATTTTATTTATATTTTGAAGAAAGAAATATTAGAATTATTGGGTTTTTGGGTTCTTTATTTTTTTCTCCATTAAACCTTCTTTGTGTTCAATTTTTCATTAGAAAGATCATTATTTTTTTCTTGCAGACAGTTAATGAGGAAGGTATATAGATGGAGGTTTTACTAATGGGAAGCTCTCAGGTTAATTGTGAGACCCTTTATCCCAGGGCACGAGGCATGCATAGATACAGGGGTTTGTCATCTATGCAACTACATTATTCGTGTGCCTGAGACATGTCATAGGTGTCGAGGACATCTATGGAAGGCCAAACTTAGACATTTGAGACCCATGTGTTGGGGTGGCTCAAGTGGTGTATGACATGACCATGCTTGTGCATGCATGACATGCCATAGCAATGGTTCGATGGTTTGATGGACAGACTGAATGGGTGGACTCATGATGATTCAATGACAAGATAGTTCGCATGGGTTAGTCGTGACCGAGCACTGATGCAAGTTGGCATGGACAAGTGTTAAGTTATGTAGGCAATTCAGCTAGAATACTTGATCTACCTTGGTTGGTTCTAGAATATTCTAGAAGGTTTAGGACGATGCAGGAATACTCTTGATGAAGACTTAGTCTGAGTGACCTAGTGAGCCAAGGAAGTGTTGCGAGCCTTGAAGATCTCCGCACGTATGTCACAATCTCGACCATCGTTGAGATCATCTCTTCTCTCTATAAACCAAGAGGGGAGCTCATTCATTTATTAGATAGATCATTCAGTATTTATTCTCTAGTGGAGTTAGAGAGAGAAGCCCTAGACTGGAGTTTTAGAGAGAGAAAGGGCATGTGAAGGCATAGATAGGTAGACTAGCTGTGTGCTTGTTCTTGTCTAGGCTAGAGGTGTTAGCCCAAGTGATCTCTGTTCACAGGCACTCAGTTTTGTAATTTGTATCATTTTCTATTTGGAATATAGTGAAAGGTTTGGCGCATTAGCCAGTAATTACTATTTGTTGATTGTTATTGCCTTTTTCCACAACATCCGAAAGTTTTTAAGTGTGTGTTTTGGTGTGTGCATGTCATAATAGACACCTTGTGAGAAGTTTTGTATCAGAGCGTAGTTTTTGACCCTACTGCGAGAATGTTGAGTTCATCAGTGATGGGAGTCAAGGATTGCGTCTGGACTCTTCTCTAAACATACATGTGGGAGCTAGTAATCGGTTGATGAGGTTAAAAACCCTTTTCTTGCATTTGGTGTATGTTGTTGGTATTTATGAACACCACAGCAATGAGCCAGTGCTAGTAGACTAGATTGGTATGGTCTCTGATCTGGGATGGCTTCAAGATGCGATTGCGAACTTGAGAGCCGATGTTGGTTTGTTGAAAAGGGCATTGCGTCATATAGAGACTATTGTTGTAGTTTCGGTAAGTCCAAGGTAATAATTCTTGAGCCTAAGACTTATGATGGTATTCAGGATGCCAAAATATTCAAGAACTTCATATGGGATGTGGAGCACTATTTTGAGACAACGAGAATACCGGTGGATGAACAAGTTGCGATTGCAACCATGTACTTGATAGACGATACCAACCTGTGTGGGGAACTAGGGAGGTAGACCCTAAGAAATTCTATGGTACAAACATTTAGAGAGTTGAAGACAAAATTGATGGAGCAATTCTTGCCCAAGAATGCTGCTTAGCAAGCTAGGGAGAGCTTGAAGAAGTTGGAACATACAAGGACTATTCATGAGTATGTGACAGAATTCTCTTCTCTCATTCTTAACATTTTTTACATGTCCGAGGAGAAGAAGTTGTTCAATTTCTTGTCAGGGATGAAGAAGTGGGCTAGATTGGAGCTCATGTGAAAAGACCAGAAGAATATTGTTGAGGTCTTTGGCATAGCCTATAGATTGGTGAATTCTTAGGCTTCATTTCCACTTATACTTGAAAAAAGGGTGTTTCCAGTCAAGAATAAGGGTAAGTCGATAGTGAATAAACCTAAGAAGAAGGGAGACTATATGGAAAAGTAGAGGAATTATGTTGTGTCCAAGACAGGCAGTGTGAAGTGCTACAACTGTAAGGAGATTGACCATATGTCATATGCATGTACAAAGCCCAAGCAGAACCAAAACTTAGCTGCCGCCCGAGTTGGTAAGTCTAATAGGACAAAAGGGGAGTCATTTGCACGCGTGAACCCCATCCAATTGTGAAATGCCATTCAGACAAAAGAAATACCAAGAGATGTGTGTGGGTTGTTGTACGTGCACCTGTTGGTGAATGACCATAAGATGTTGGCCATGGTGGATTCCAGAGCGACACATAATTTTGTAGTTGATAGGGAAGCTACTCGATTGTAGTTGGCACTACAAGATTGTGAATACTAAGGTGCAACTTGTCAGAGGCAGCATGATGGTTAAGTTGAAGCTGGGGACATGGGAAGGCTAATGTAGGATGACGGTTGTTCCCCTTGATTTTGGGGATTGAGTTTTTGGCTATGTCAAGGTGGTATTGGTGCTACACTTGCATGGGTTGATGATCAAGGACGAGTTGGCGCCTAACTTTGTGCAAGGTGTGTACAAGGATCGGTCATAAAGAGAAGGCAAGGGATTGTTGTTTGTGATGCAATTGAAGGATGGGCTTAGGAAGGGTGACTCGACGTACTTGACCCTTTTGCTGGAAGAGGCAGTCATTGTATGCCCAACGATGCCTGATGTTTTGTCTAAGTTGTTGGGCGAGTTTGCTAATATGATACCCAAGGAGTTGTTGAAGACATTGACCCATGGACATGCTATTGATCATCAAATTGAGTTGGTACCTAAAGCTTTACCACTTGTTTAAGTACATTATAGGATGGGTCTTGTAGAATTAGTTGAACTAAGGAAACAACTAGGTGAGTTGTTGGATGCGCAATTCATTAGGTTATCCATAGCCCTATATGGTGCTCCTGCCTTGTTCCATAGGAAGGCAGATGGTTCATTGCAGTTTAATGTGGACTATAGGGCATTGAACAAGTTAGCAATGAAGAACAAGTACCCTATTTTGAATCTGGAAGGCAGATGGTTCATTGCAGTTTAATGTGGACTATAGGGCATTGAACAAGTTAGCAATGAAGAACAAGTACCCTATTTTGAATTAGTTGGATTTGTTTGATAAACTGGCCAATGGTAGATACTTCATGAAGATTGATTTGAGATCTCAGTATTGGCAAGTGTGTGTTGTTGATGATGATGAGGCCAAGACTATTGTGGTGACCATGTATGAATAATATGTTTTTTGGTTCCCGGAGTAGCTCAAGTTATCTTAGTATTGTTTAAACACAATCTGGGCTTATTGGATAATTAATTGGAATAGAAATTAAATTTATTCCAAGAGACAATTTAATTAATTATTTGGGCTAAAATAAATTAATTAATTGGGCCGATTTATGTTGATATATATTAAGAGTATAATTAGAATTAATTAATTAGTCTTCAATATTTTATAAGGCTCAAAAAAGACAATTAATTAATTAAAAGGTTTGGACCAGTCTTGAACAATTTTTTCAGTACGAAATCTAGCCCATTTAGGATTAGGAAATTTCGGCCATTAGGACTTTGTCAAATCCTTGGCTGGTCGAAATTGTTGAGGTAGTATCCAACTAGGTTTCAGTTTTCCTTTTAGATAGGATAGATTTTTTTGTTTCCTATTCCTATGGGAAGAATATACCTAAAAGCAATTATCTTAAAAGGAATTGAACCCTAAGAAAAACCTCTCATTATTATGCTGCCACACTCTCTTTTTTTAGGTCCTCTCTCTCTTCTTCTGTAGCAGAATTTTTATCTGCTAAATGCTCTCACCAAGCTAAAGCTTAGAACAAGGAAGAGTTATACTTTGGAAGGCTAAAAGGAAGAAGGTTGAATACGTTTCATTCAAAGAAGTAGAAGATTGGTTGGAATCCCTGTGGAAGAGTCGGCACCATCTTCATCCCTTCTGTCACAAGTTCAAGCATAAGTTCTAGTACAACCCGTCTCTTTGTTGGTTATTCCGTAACTGAAAAGAAAAAGTAAGTATTTTCTTCTAGATGTGGCTCATAAAACTAATTTTTTTCTAGTGCGTTGTTGTTGTAATGTTTTCCCAATCCTTCAATATCAATAATTGGATAAGGCTCCGATACGGTATTTGAAAACAAAGGTTTAGAGGCTTCTCCTCCTTTTGGTGGTTTAGGATTTGGTGCTCAAAGGAAATTGGGCTTAATATGCAACAATTGTTCCTACACTAACGACTCTTCTTCATACAGAAAATCAAAAGTCCTAATACAACATGAATACCTAATTGGAAAAGGTTTTCCATCGTCCCCATTGAGAACTCCAATCCTAACCATAGATAGACTATCTATTATAATTTCATTATGGGCATTACTTCTTGAAGCAACCTCTGGAGTCACCGATTTGCTAGCCTGTGTTCTAGATCGTGTAACCCTAATCGGGGTCTCTACTACGATGGTCTCCTCACTATCAGAGAGTTCGAGTATTTCCTCACTCCTTTCAGACACATTTTGGCTATTAGAAACTCCAGAATGAGACATCTTGACTATGAAAATAAAAAAAATAAAAAAAAATAAAAAAGAAGGAAAAAAGCAGTGAGAAATAAATTCAAATACATTGAGGTGTATTTTCTCCATCTTAGAAAAAGTTCAAACCTTGATCTTTGTTGGTATAGTGAAAGTTGATCACTACTATCGTAAAACAGATTGCAAAATTCCCATCAATATAAGCACTTAAACTTACTGTTAGATTGTAGATGCACAAGATGACAAAGGTGAAGGATAAGAACAAACTTCACCTGAATTTATAAGAAATTTAGAATGGGTAAAAAATTAGAGTTATCATTGCTCCACGAATGATCATGATCATTCAGTAAAAGTAATCATTACAATTACTTGATCGGGTAACCGCTATTTGAAGTAAATGAGCAGTTACTTTAATAACTTCCTCATGACTTCAATTCTTTAATTCAGAATTTAATTTTTGACTTTCTTTAAAAAAAAATGTTTTATGGTGCTAACTACACTATTTTATCATTTGGCCCCTAAAGGCAAATTTAGTTAAAAATCATTTAAAGTATTTTATCCCTTTTTCAAAGAACTTAAAAAGCAGCTAAACTAATTTCTTATAACTAATTTCATAACTGCTTATAACTAATTTCCTTGTAGAACACTCAACTTTGGCTCCAAGAACCTGATATTTAGCTTTTATAATTTTCCTATAAAAGGAGTCTAAAAGAACAAAAAAAAGGGGTTAACATTTTTCTATCATTCTATGCAAACTCTCTCTCTCTAAACTCTTTTAAAGAGTTTTCTCTCAAGAATTCTCCAAGTTTAGAAGGCTTTTTCATAATCTTTTTGCCTTATTTCTCCTTTGGATTCAAAACTTAGAATCTATTTCAACTCATTTTTAAGCCAAAACAAATAGTTTCGCAACTAATCGAGAGAGAATATTCCTTTTGAGAAACTATTTTCCAAGTTGCTTTTACTTTACTTGACCTAAAATTCCCCATCAGGTAAACAATTTTTCCCACCAGGAAAGGCCTTTATCTCACACATTTGAAAGATATTTCTATCTCATATTTTCCAGCCTTCTTGTGTATTCTGCTTCCAAAATTGTTGTTCTTTCTCTTACATGATCTAATAGAAGTATATTTTCAACCAATTTTTGAACATTCAGCTTGGGATCAAAATACTGTAACCTCACAAATGGAATGTAAACTTCAATAGGTAGCAAAGCTTCTATTCCAAAACATAAGTTGAATGGGGATTCATTCGGTCAGGAATGAGTATAAATCCAAAGTACTTTAGGTAATATATCAATCCATTTACCTTTGGAATTGCCGAGCCTTTTCTTCAAGTTTTGCAAGATTGTTCAGTTTGTCACCTCTACTAAACCATTGGTTTGTGGGTGAGCAACCGATGAGAATCAATGATCAATTTGCATGTCTTGACAAGATTCCTAAAATTTAGAAGACGGAAATTGTGTGCCATCATCCATGATCAAAATTCTAAGTATTCCAAACATAGTAATAACATCGTTGAAGAAGAAATCTTTGATTACTTTTGAAGAAATTATAGCAAGTGGTTTTGCTTCTACCCACTTTGTACCACTTTTGAGGTAAACATAGTTGATGGCCACCACTAGGAATTCTTTGTTTCCTAGAGCTTTCAGGAAAGGTTCATTCCCCATTGGCAAAACGGGATCGAGTTGCATAATGAACTGCAATCATTTGAAGGATTATGGTGAACATTTGCATGATTGACATTTTTGACAACTTTTCACCAAATTAAAAATATCATCTTTCATAGTGGTCCAAAAATATCCAGTTCTCATTACCTTTTGAGTAAGGCTTCTTGTACCGATGTGGGCTCTGCATATTCCTTCATAGACTTCTTTTAGTACTCTTTCCCCTTGTTCTGTGTTGATGCACTTGAGTAAAGTCCAATAAAAAGTTCTTCTATAAAATTGATTATCTATAATAGTATATCAAGACAATACCTTTTTCAATTTCACAGCTTCTTCAGGATCATTTGGTAAATCTCCGGTGTCGATGTATATGTAGCTTGGATTGATCCAAGTTAATGATCTATTTAATTCATGAGTATGTTCTCCATATCGATTGATCAGGCCTTTAGTGGTTCAATCTAGGTGATTCTCGTTGGACATGCTACCAAGTCATCAACTCAATTTTGACAAAAGTTCAGCTTTGTGATTATACCTTCGGGAAATGTATTCAACATGAATGTAGTTGAATTTCTTGAATAAATCCTTGCATAGATTAAGGTATTTATGTATGTTGTCACCTTTAGTGTCATAGGAAACATCGATGTGTCCTACTAGGGGTTGAGAGTCCGTTGAGGCTATGAGATTCTTCACTGGAAGGGCTTTTGTCACTCTTAGTCCTACTAAGAAGGCTTCATATTCAGATTCATTGTTGCTTAATGTAAATCAAGGCATATATGAATTTCATAACTTCAGGATTTTTAATTAAGAAATCCTGCTCCCTTTTGCTCCTTTGCCGCTGAACCATTGGAGTAGAGATTCCAGCATTCCTGTGCATTTGGAATTTTATTCTCATTAGTTAACCTTACAAGAGGATTAGGATGGGTGCATTCTTGAACAAAATCTGCTAGGACTTAAGTTTTAATGGTCTTTCTCTGAAGATATTCCACATGAAACTCTGAAAGCTCTATTATCCATTTTAACAATCTTCCTGAAGCGTCTGTTTTGTGAAGAATTCTCCTTATAGGAGCATTAGTGTAGACATGAATCATATGAGCCTAAAAATATGACTTTAACCTTCGAGATGTTAGTATTATGGCTAGCACATGCTTCTCCAAATTTGAATATCTTTTTTTTGGGCCCTTCAGAATGTGACTTACATAATAGACTGATTTTGGGGCTCCCTTCCATTTGGCACAAAGTACTGTACTAAAAGTGTTAAGTCCAATAGCTAAATGAAAGTATAAAATTTCACCTAGAATAGGAGAAACCAAAATAGGAGGTGAAGTTAAGTATTTTTTACCTTCTGGAAGGCTTTGTCACATTCTTTGTCCACTTGAAGGAGCCTTTCGATTTAACGGCTTGATAGAGAAGGAATTTTTTCTCTCTAGAAGCTAAAAAGAACCGATTCGAGGATACGATCTTACCAATCAACTGTTGAAGTTGTTCTTGAGTCGTTGGTGTCTTCATCTCCATGATGACTTTGATTTTCTTAGGATTAGCTTCTATTCCCCTTTGTGAAACCACATAGCCTAAAAATTTTCTAGCTTCTACTCCAAAAGAGCATTTTTCAGGGTTTAACTTAAGACCACGTTGCCTTATTTTGCTGATGATGTCAAAAATATCTGAGATTAGGCCATTTCCTGATCGAGAATTAATAAGGATGTCATCAATGTATGCTTTGGCATTCTTCCCAATGTTATCTTTAAGCATCATATTAACTAGCTCTTAAAACTCAGCTCTTGCATTTTTTTAAACCAAAAAACATTCTAGTATAGTAATATAAGCCATTAGAGGTTATGAACGATGTTTTTTCTTCATCTTCTTTGGCAATGCAAATTTGATGATAACCTTTATATGCACCTAGGAAACATAAGTACATGTTCCCGAAGGTTGCGTCTACTAGCTAATCTATTCTCGGCATCGGATATGGTCTCTTTGGGATTACTTTGTTGAGATCTATGAAATCCATGCAAACTCTCCATGACCCATCAAGTTTTGAGACAAAAACAGGATTGGCTAACAATTCAGGAAACATAACTTTTATCACGATCTTTGCATTTAGCAAATATGAGACTTCCTTTTTTATCACTTCCTGTCTTTCAATAGATAAGTTTCATCATTTCTAACAAACTGGCTTGACTCCTTCGGGGATGCCTAAATGATGTTCTGCATAGATTTTGGGCACTATTCCCAGTTCCAATGGTACTGACGAAGCAAAAATATCTTTATTTTCTACTAGGTAAATCTTACAAATTTTTCTTCAAATTCCATGGAAGAGATTTCCCGATAGTAATCTTACACTCGAGATATAGTATCTCAATTTGAAATTCCTTAACTTGTGGACACGAGCTCATTATTCCAGTTGTTTTTTCTTCTTGTATCATATCTTCGACTCTATTTGAAGTAGATTTAGCTTCAATATTTTCCATTGTATTCATGAAGCACTCCTTGGCTACTCTATCATCACCTTTGATTTTGTGAAGTGTTTCGAATGATATTGGAACAATTAGCTCATTATTATAGGTGTCGATTATTACCATTATCATATTTACAGCTGGTCTACCAAAGATTACACTGTAGGTGATGTATATCTTCTCCTCTCTTCCATCTTATGGGTAGGAAAATTGTCCTGATGGCATAAATCACTGAGCCAAAAAATCCTATTAAAGGTATTGGATTCGAATAGACTCTTTCCATTGGGATTTCCATTTTCTTGAAAGTTTCTAAATATAATATATTAGCAGAGCTGTCTGTATCTACCAAAATGCGTTTCATAAAAAATATTCAATGAGCAATGAAATAACAAGAGATAAATCATCATGACCAGTAATATTGCAGATTGAAGAATTATTTAACCTTTGTCATTTTGACAATGGCTCGAAGTCGAGTAGATGCGAAATTACATTGATGACCTTCGGTTCGTCTTCTTTGTTGTACCTTCGAATTGTTATGGCTTCAGGTTGATGTCCGTAAGTTGTTTTGCTACAAACTCCAATAGTTGTCTCCGCTTGATTGCATTTTCAATTTCTCTCTTCAGATGAAAGTAATTTTTTGTGGTGTGTCCAATATCCTGATGATAAAAACAGTAAAACTTCTTATTTTATTTTTCTAGTGCTGCATGCAATGTCTTTAGATGTGGTAGAATACCCAAAATTCTACTTTGTTGAGAATGTCAGTTTGTGTAGCATTAAGTGAATGAAATATCACTTGAATGCTTCCATGTGTTGTTGCGATCAGGATTGCTACAATACCGATCAGATTGATAGTTGGATCGGTAAGAACTATCTCAACCTTTTGAAGAATCTTTGTTGGACATACGTCAATTGTAGTTATCCTTGTTGTTATTGTCTCTTGAAGATGTTGCATCATCCTTTCCAAACTGTTGCTTTTTTTTAACCAATCGACTATCAATCTTGTAGAATTCTTCCAATTCGATCCGTCTGGACTCCTTTAAGAATTCAAGTTCCTCTCTTTTGATCCATTTCATAACTTTGTTATACTATTGTATACTCATTTAAGGTTGAGGTATACTTAGTTTTTTGAGTATCTGCGTGGTTGAAGAGCATTGCAGAATGCTTTGATGTAGGTTACTTCTGTGCAATTCTGGATTAACACCGATTCTTCATTGAATCTTTTATAGAATGCAACTAGTGGTTCATCATAATGTGGTAGAATGTTATGTAGGTGCATCTTGGGCTTCTTTGGAAGGGAACTAGCAGCAAATTGTTGTTAAATTAACATACAAAACTGATGAAAACTTTCAGTGCTATTAGAAGATAAAGATGTAAACCATTCTAAGGCACATCCAACAAGAGTATTAGGAAAACATTTACATAATAAAGCATTATCTATGAAATACATGAACATAGCAGTAGTATAATATGTCAAATGTGTAGCAAGATCAAATAGACCATCATATCTATTTAAGGATGAAGGTTTAAAATTGAGGGGGAAAGTTTGATTGTAGAAATCAGCCTTTAATAATTGGCAATGAGCATGTTCCAAGGAAGAGTGTGTGGCTGAAACTTAGGTAGTAAATGTTGTAATTGTGTGAACAAATTGTGAACTTTATTTTCTACTCTTGGACTAACCAACAAATGGACGGGTTATATTGAAACTTCTGCTTGAACTTGCAATGGAAGGGATAAAGATATATGGCATCAGCTCTTCCACAGGGATTCTAGCCAATCTTCTACTCCTTCGCATGAAACGTCTTCAAGCTTCTTCCTTTAGCCTTCCGGAGTATGACTCTTCCTTGTAAAGCCTTAGCTTAGTGAGAGCATTTAGTGGATAAAATTTTTGCTAGAGAGGAAGAGAGAGAGGACCAAAAATAAAAGAGAGTGGCAACACAATAATAATAGTTTTTTCTTAAGGTTAAATTCTTTTTAAGATATTTGCTTTTAGGTATATTCTTCCCGTAGGAATAGAAAACGAAAAAATCAACTATCTTATCTAAAAGGAAAACTGAAACCTTATTGGATACTACCTAAAAACTTTCGGCCAACCAAGGACTTGACAAAATCCTAATGGCCGAAATTTCCTAGTCCTAAATGGGTTAGGTTTTGTGCTAAAAAAATCTGTCCAAGACTGGTCCAAACCTCTTAATTAATTAATTGTCCTTTCTGGGCCTTATAAAATACCCAAGACTAATTAATTAATTCTAATTATATATATCAACATATATCAACCCAATTAATTAATTTATTCCAGCCCAAATAATTAATTAAATTGTCTCTTAGAATAAATTTAATTTCTCTTCCAATCAATTATTCAATAAGCCCAGATTGTGTTTAGACAACACCATGGTAACTTGAGCTACTCTAGGGACCAAAAGACATATTATTCATGGCTACTAAAATGACCAAAATACCCTTGCTATCAAATAGCTGTATTTTATCAGTTTAAATATTTTCATTCATCACCATATGGAAATATTAACCCTAAGAATAATACTGCTAAAGCATAGTCTCCGACCTACGAGTGAAATGATAGAAATACCCCTCTATAGACATCTACCATCCTTAGATTTCTAGTCCGATAATCTGTGACTCACTCGAATGTACTTGCTTAACATTGGGAGCTACCCAAAAGCAACATTCTAAAGTCACGTTCCCAAGGCCCTGGATTATTTAGATTATCTTGGACAATTACAAAGGGGTGATTAATCCTCACTAAGTGAGGCATAGAAACCCTTTTGTATGAGTTCGTCTTAACTAACTAAAGTAGTACACCTAACATACAAGGATATTGATCTCACAAAAGAAATCTCACCCAACATATATCAAAGTGTAAAACTCTAGCTTTGTCAGACCACCAACTTATACTCAAGTATGAGAGTATCTGTCCACACTGTAGCAGTAAAAGTCTGGTCTCTATAATTATAGTACTTTGAGAGAGACCAAAACTATAGGTCCAGTTCTACGTATTCAAAATGCTCTTATACTTATGACTTGAGTGAACTACTCACTGATTGAAGGTAAACCATTCCTCATTGGAAAACATGACATAATAGTTTTAGCTTGATGAAATGCCCAATTCCATCAAATGACTAAGAACATAATTTTACTCGTACAACAAGTACCCATGGTCTATACTTTACTGTGAAGAACGACCCAACACATAGATAATTACTTGTCATACTTGGACCTTTAAATACGCAATAATATAAGAAGCAAACTAAATTGCATAAATAATTATTTTATTGCAATATAATCATTCAGAATACATAGTCTTTGAGGGCATACATTCCAAAACCATTCACACTGCAAATGAAAATGACAATCTAGTTTGGAACATTAGTAGTTCATGATCCTTCAATACTTGCTCAATCCATCAATGTTTAACCAACCAACAGGATGCTCTTTCCTAGCAAATTACTTCTAATTCTAATTGAAATTTTAAATGGATATGCTCTCTGCATGCATCACCTAAGGTTCTTTGCTTTATACTATATGATACTGTAGAAATCATTCTTATTTACTAAGCATATAGGTAACAATGATTTATGCCATGTATGTCATGTTGGAGAATATACCTTGCATGTTTTGCAAGACTACTATCATGCATACAAATTTTGGCAAGAGTTGATCATTTATTTCGATCTATAACATCTTTCTGGACAAAAACAAAAAAAATTCAAAACACTTTTCAGTGGCTAGAGCTTTTATGCTTACAAAATATCTACTTATATTTCAATATTCCGTGGGCTTTCCTTTTTATTAATTCATGTTGGGCATTATAGATATATAGGAACAATTTGTTGTTTAATTCCACAAAATCCTTGGTATTCAAACCCTTTCCCTCAACTATTCTAGCCCATTCTTTCTTGTTTTTAGATTTACATAATTGTTTCAAGGAATCCACCAAAGACCAAAATTCGATCCAATTTGTTAAATGGAACCCTCCAATATCTCCTTCTTTGAAATTAAATATAGATGGATCTTATCTTGCTAATGACATACATAAGCATATGGGATATTGGGGGTGTTTTTAGAGATTACATTGGTTAGCGGATATTCGGAATTTCGTATGTGGTGTGTATGCTTTGTGTGATTAAAATAATAGCAAAAATTGAATGGAATAAATCACAAAAGTTTGTCACGTAATCAAGCAAAACTATAGGCAGAGTACCTATCGCATGTAGATAGTAACAAGGAAGCATCACGATTTTACATTTATAAATATTGTATAGACCCAAAGAACGTGGTAAAAGCTTTTTAGTAATTCCCAATTATGACACAATAGTTGATTAATGAATTAGACTAAGGTATAGATTGATATGATGGAAAAGAAAAACTAACAATCTAATTTTTAAAGATAGAAAATAGGAATTTCAATTAAGAACCAATGATACAATTAGTAA
>JAXGGT010000116.1:7933861-7947029 GCA_035583425.1 Marsdenia floribunda | reverse complement strand
CCTCAATACAAGCTGATTGATATTAACCATAAGAGAAGGTATCCAAAGTATGATCCATTTGTATTAGCCCAACAAGCTACTCAAGTTTACTATGCAAGATATCCAGGGAGTAAAAGATCACATTGTGATTGGTTTTCAGTGTGCAAGATGAAACCTCGACATGTGATAGACGTGCTTGAGGTTGATAAAGCTTATCAAGAGGATGTAGATGATGGAGAGGCAATGATGATAACACATGAGGTGCAACAAATTGGAGACTTGGTACATGAATCTCATGAAAATGAATTGGTGGATATGGATGAAAATGCAGCTGATGACTTGCCAGTTGAGGAGGATTGGGAGACAGATTCCGAAAGTGACGAAATTGACGAGGAGTCGGATACGAATTCTGAAAGTGACGAAGTTGATGAGGATGATCTATCTGATGATGATTTAAGTGATTAGACAAACGTAATATATAGTTTCTTTTACATAATTTATTTCATTCTATATAGTGCATTCTATGCTTAAGTTTGCTGCTTTCCGGTTGATTTCTTCTTCTCTACGGCTGGTTTTATCTGTTTATCATTTTTTTTCCATACATTTTTTGTCACATGTTTGGGAATTTGAAAGAGTTGAAGAATTCATGTCTAAGATTCCCTTCTATATTTTGCAGGTTGATAAACTGAAAGTCTTGTCTAAATCTCTTTGTAGCTCCTGCACAAAAGCTGATCGAATCGCATCTTAGAGCACAAAAGGCCTTCCTGCAGCAGGTTTGTATTCTATAATATTGTGTGCAAAGTATCCTTTTAATTAGTCTCTCACATGAGTGAAAGAGAGGTAATACAAGGATAAGTAAGCGCCTAGCTAATTGGTTGATTATCCCTTTTTAAGATTCCTCGATATCAATCCATGCTAAAAATGTCAAGGAAACTATTTTTAAAAGGTTTCATGGGCACTCTATCATGCTTGAAATGCCATATCTTCTCAGTCTTCTCATTTTCTATTATTTATTAACTTTGTGCCATGGAGAAAGTAGTATGCACTGGTTTTGCATTATGCTATCATGCTTCAACAGCTATGTCTCATGTCTTCTTATTTCTATTATTTCCTGACTTGGAAACACAGGGAAAGTAAATTTTTATGCGCAGAACTTGATGTTCTATCAATGATCTTTTAAAGAAAAAATGAAAATTCAACCTGGTGGCTTTTTCTAATTGCAATTAAAGGGAGAAATCACACTATAGAGTATGTTGATTTTTGAAATCCATGACCAATCTCAAGGATAATTTCAGATATGTAAACAAAATTAAAGATTCTGTTATAGTGGTAAAAGCTCTTTTCTTTGGCAGCATAAAAACTTTAACCTTACATTCTCCTTTTTAGGTAGTTTTCAAGCCAAGTTTTAACCTCCTGGACCAGATCATAGCAGATTACCATTAGAAATTTAGTCAAACATTTCATTAGAAGTAAGAAAATGACTTTAAGATCATTATGTTTTACATTCTTATGGCATATATCATAAATCTTTTTCTCTTTTCTCTCTTCTTCAACTGGCAGAAAATGTTTTAGTTAATCCTGATATGACTGCTGCTGAAGGCAATTCAAACCTCATATATAGTTTATATCTGAAAGGAAGTTAACTGGGCTTTTACTGCATATGTATATTTTCATTAATTCAATCTTCATAAGGCTGTTATATATGTTGTTTTAATTAATAACACCATGTTAAAATTCTTTATCATCTGTTCTTTCAGTTCAATAACTCTAGTTTTTGGATTTCCCCCCCCAAACTCAAATCCATGCTAAACTATTAAAAAGTGTATTCTGATATCTATTAAATAAAATTTTCTTTTCTTGTATGCATGCCTTTCTTACTAATTACTCTTAAATGTTATCATTCCCTTATGAGAAGACCCTTTTCGCTTTTGCGAAATTATGAACATTTAAGACAAGAAGCAGATCTGAGATGCATAAATATTCATCTGGACAGAAAAATCATCTTCTGTTAGACATCTGGTTGGTTTTGCAAGTATGATTTTCCGTTCACTTCTTTCTTCTCCTATTTGAAGTTTTTGCCATTTTTTTCACAGGACATGTGGGTATATCTTTCTGAGCAAGAGCATTTCAAAGACTTTAGTAATGAAGGTGCACTTGTTTGGCATGAGACTAACATACCTTATGCAGTTTGGGGACCACAGGGTACTAGGCATCTTTCTTTCAAGTATCAGCCATCGGAGGTACTTCTATACTTTTGCTGGTTATTTTCCAGGTTCGTAATACATAGGTATGAGGGCAGAGTTGGTTTGACTCTGCTAGTGTGTCTGACTAGGGGTGGCAATATTGAATCCGACACGAACACGACCCGAATATAGCGGGTTCGGGTTGAGGGTTGGTGGGTTCGTGTTGAGGGTTAGCGGGCTCATGTCAGAACCGGTTGACCCGTTTAAGTTTAATCGTTTAAGTTTAATCGTGTTCGGGTTGTAAACGGGTTGAACCCGCTTAACCCATTTGTGACCCGCCAACCCGTTTAAATCATAATTAAATTTTAATTTTAATTATTATTATTATTTTTAATTATATATTTTAATTTATTATTAAATTATATAATAATTTTTATTATTTTTTAATTTTAATATTTTTTATATAAATAAATTACATAATATTGGTATTTTAATTTATAAAATAGGTAAATAATCGGGTTAGCGAGTTGATATCGTGTAATTGTGTTGGTAATGGGTTTCGAATCACATACATGTCATAATCGGGTTGTCGGGTTGATTGATATCGTGTAATCGTGTTTGGCTGGTTAATGGGTTCTGAATTATACACGTGTCATAATCGGGTTGGCAGGTTGACACGATTAATTTTCTTATCGTGTTTGGGTTCAATTTTTTCGTGTCATTGCGAGTTCGTGTTGGGTTCGGGTTGACAGGTTAAGTATAATTACCTTAGCTCAACTCTACACGAACCGGACATGATTGTCACTCCTATGTTTGACTAGTATAAAAATACTTAGACTTTGGTACTTATCTTCATTGCCATTGGGCATTAACTGTTGTTCTCTCTCAGGCTTTAAAGCACAATGGCACTCTTTTCGCTCATGTTTTCTTTGCACGCTCTGGGTTCCCCCCAGATCCCAACGATCCTGAGTTCCAGCCATTATCTGTCTTTGCACGCACACATTGTTAGTCATTTTCTTGATCTGTTTTATGTCATCTTCAGTTGTAGTATGTAAAGATCCAATCAGATTAATTGACATATAATGTGATCTCTTACTTCTATTTAGCCATTGTGACGTATTTGCCAAAGTCAAAGCAAGACAAGAGAAAGAGTTTGTTGGGGAATTCTAAGGACTCAAATGTCGCTAATATAGAGCCACAAGTAAGTTTGCCTTCACAATTTTGCATGCCTTCGGAATTTTTTTTTTTTTTTTTTTAACTTTTTTTCCTTTTTAAGTTTATCTATAACAAAAAATAATGTCATTTAACTAGTCAAGTTTTGACTGGGTAAAAGGTAGGATGTTTGAAAGTCTAATGTTGATTAAATCTATTTATGATGTTAGGAGTGATTAAGACCATCTGAAGGTCTTTGTTTCATTTTGCTGTTTGAAAGCTGCCTTAAATCCAAAACAAATTCCTGTAACTTTTTGAGATGAAATGATATCTGTTACATGGGCTTCATTCTCAATAATCAGTACTTATTATTAAAAATGCTTTCTTTATTCTCTTGTTCTGTTGAAAAGGATAACATGAATCAACACTGAATTGGTTTTAGGTTGCTGAAGAAGATGAATCTGATGGTAAAACTGATGGGCCAGTTGAATGGGTTTCATATTGGAAATCAAATGTCACGATCAATTTGGTTGATGATTTCACCAGGTATGCTTATCCACGAGTTTTTTTTTTTTTTTTTCTTTTCTCCCAATAATTTCAATTTTAATTTTGTAAATTTGTAGATGTGATTCAGGCTCTTCTTCCATTTGTTGCAAATTTTCAGTGCTTCTTTTGAGTCTATTGGTTATATGCCTGTAGGAATTTTTATAAGTACTGTGTAATTTTTCCTCTGTGTTTACATAGTGTTATGCCAATTTAACTACCATTAACTCCTTTAAGGTGGAATAATATTTAGACATATCTCTGACTTGATTTCATAAATAATTTTCTTCCAGTGTTAACTAGTAGCATTATTGTTTATTCATTGAACTTCTTTCTCATGTATTGATTTATTAGTAACAGGTATCCTAACTTTTATTTTCTGTCTTGCAGGTATCAAAAGAATGCAATTCCTCCGAATATTGCTCCCTGTATCCTTTAAACTATTGTTTCGGTTCTATATAAGTTTGGTTTATTGGTTTGATTAATCCAATATGAGTTTGTTTTCTTTTCTTCTGAATGTATCTTTATGTTCCATTGTGAAACTGTGTCCTAAAAGAATCAAGATATTTAGATTATCTGACTTGACCTGACCATTCCTTTTTCCCCTGCTTTTTAAGCAATAGCATATAATGTTAAATGAAGGTCACCCAAAAAGTGAAGATAAATAATGTGTCTGGGTCAATTGTGGAGAATAAATAAATAAATAGCGGAGTTGTAGAATTACTCTATTTCTTGATATAAGAAATAAATGTTAGGTATCCTTATTTTAGTAACTAAGTTGTGGAGTGTGAGCACCAGTATACAAGCAGTTATATGTGAAGGTTAAAAAAAAGTTCATCTGAAGTTGAAGATAATTAGTGTCTTTAATCAATTTTGTCTAGTAAAGCATCCAAGGTGAATGTACTTTTAGAGAATAACTCTGTTTCTAAATGTAGAAAATCTATTAGTGAAGTGTTCAGTCTCTGGTCATTAACTTATGGAGCATGAGCAACATTGCATGAGCCATAAAAGATTTCTTTTTGCGGAAGTAAATATCTTATATGTATGAAACAAAAGAATATATTTTTGTGATACACAATTTTACTTTTTGCCACAAGAAAATCAAGGAATCAGTTAATGCAATAAAGAGACATCTTACAAAAAGGAAGAAAGGAGTTAAATTATAGAGAAATCTCACATGGTTCAATGAGATTTATGATTACCTTTGAAGATGAATAACTTGCAGTGTGAACCTCTTAAGTCATATTCCCAGTGGACCTTGCGTTTCATGTGGGCTAGAATCCACCCATTAGTTATGATCTTAGATTCATGTCAATCGTGCTTGTTAACCATGCACTCTTCCTCTGAGCTACATCCCCTTGAATGTAGATCTGATTGGAGTTTGTGATTTTTTTTCCCCCCTTTTGTGAGTTATTCACAAGTTCTATGTGTACACACTAATCCTTCAAAATTGCATGGAGTTCATGGGGTGCATGGTTTATTGAATTTTATGACTCAGCTTGACTACGAGCACTCTGCAAACAAGCTGATGAATCAGTGGGAGGATTGGAGGGAAGTTCTTAGTCCTTATCTATGCAAGCAAGGAAATAACTGAATACAGTTAGCTAAGATAAGTTTTCAATTCATAATATTTAGTGATGAACTAAGTTCAGTGCTTGGTCTGGTTCATCCTATTCATTTCCTCAATGATGACTTAAACTTGTATGCAGTCTGTGGATTATATGATTTTCAGTTCAATGCCAATCATTCAACGATGTTTTAAAGAAAATTTGATAGTAGCTGCTCATGATTTGCAGGGTATTAGGTTAAGTTCTGTGGCACTAATTAATAGATCTGATCACAGACCAAATTAAGTGGAAATTCTGAAATTGTATCTTAACATGATACTTGAAGGATTTATGGAAATGCTGATGAAAATGTTGCAATCGATCAAGTGTATTGAATTTAATTGTTGTATTATCAGGTGTTCCTATCTTGATTATGTGATTATCCTGAAGTTCTATTCTCTGACTACACTTTTTTACTAATAGAGGGTTAAATTTGATCACTTAACAGACCCTTCCATGTGTGGGCTGAACACAAAATCTCATAACAATAACCAGCAATTGACGTGGAGTCAGAGAATAGTTAAATTACCATATTCTCTAAAAACTTAGGCTTTTGATAGAGGGGTAGAATTTAATTACTTAATAATACTCAAACAGTCATCACCCTGTGCTATTAACTACTATCACATAACTGCTCTTTATTCTTGTGCTCATATTCAGATTGCTTGCAAATGAAAAATTTGATACCACTTTGAATTATTTTATATTTTCTAATCCTGTAACTTTGTTCAGGTCCAATTTTTCTGCCATACTTGATTTAACTGAATAAGGCTTGAATATGCCATTAGACTTTTTCTTTTTTGTGGTTTCTACAGCTTAGAAAATTCTGTTGAGATGAGCTGTTGCCAACTGTTACTGTCTCTCCTACTAAAACAAAATGTTAGAGATTCTAAATAACTAAGCATGTTGTAGTTGGGTAACTTTTCTATCAGGATTTTCTGGTCTTTCCAGTTAAGTTACTGGTGTTATCTGTTAATATTTTTCTTTTGTAGATTTATACCTTTTTCCAAATATTCCTTTTACTTGGTGATGACTAAGTGAGATTCTTTGAAGTTGTTCCAACATGTTTGGCCCTAGATAATTAATTATATAGGCCGTAGATAATTAATTATATAAGAAATTAAGAGTATTTAGAGAGTACTGAAGGGATTCACCTCTAGTGTGAAGTAGGAATAACTGAGGTAAAGAAGAAGACTAGTACTCTTTATGCTGTGCAACTGTTTAGTTCTGTTTACTCCTTTCTCTCTAGAGATGTCCACTTAGTGAAGAGCGAAGGCTAGATCGCTGAACACTACAAGGGAGGAGTGAGGCATACTTCTTTAAGTGAAAAACTGAATAACAAAGTTAAAGAGGAAAACCACTTATTGTCATGTTATCCAAAAAGGTCTCTTCTTGTTTGCTCCCATCTCTTGTCTTGCACTCAATGATCTGTACAGCTAGACCCCAGAGATTTAGCATTTCTTGGCATTAATTTACTGGCTTCAGAAAGATCACTTGCTTTAACCCAGCAATGCAACAGTAGTTGTCATTCTTTCTAGATGCCACTGGGGGGAATAGTCATACATACATAGGCCACTATTTTCTCCAGAATTTTCTTTCCTAGTTTTCATTTTGTTCTGATTGTTGATTTCCAGTTGCGACATGGTACTGTGTATATAGTAATGGAAGAAAAACAGTGATCCTTAACTAGATTTCTCAGACTTGAATATTGAACCTAGTACAGGAAATTACTATCCTACTGTCTTCTTCAATGAATTTTGGTTGCTTAGAGACAAACTAATACAGATCAATGAGACTGTAACAGAGTTGCCGTTACATCTAGAGGTGGGTCCCATAAGCATGACGAAATGGCAACTGTTCTTGCAGATTGATCAATCATTCCAAATTCATCGTAGTTATGGAAGCATGCTTGAAGGCGAGGCTGATGAACTTAAGGTATGGTCCCTCTTTCCTAAGTTTCTGGTATGCTTTTTCTTTTGCTTTAGGATGACAACTGAGGTGAAAAAGGTTTTTTGTGTGTGATTCTAAAGGTTTATCATACTTTGATTTGACATGAGTTCTACTTGTAATAAAAGGTACAAATGCATGTTTATCAATTAAAGAAAGGATTTTGTTTCAGAGGATTTCAATTTTTTTTTTTTTCCAAAAAAAAAAAAAAGAATATTTGCCAGATTTTAACATGAAAATTGAAATGGGGTTTTCCAAGTTCCATGGAAGATTTTAACATTTGTGAAGAGGAATATTAAGATTTGAAGTTACTGAGTTCTTCTTGGACAGACTCATTGATTTGTTGCTTTTACAGAGAGTATTTTTGGAAGGAAATCCTTACCTACTTGCAGTTACCATGGTTGTCTCATTGTTGCACTCTGTCTTCGATTTCTTGGCATTCAAGAATGGTAAGGACAAGGATTTATGCATTTTCTGAATCTACTAGTTGGTTAGAGTTTATTCTTTTGTAAAATTCTGTTAATTGTTCTTCAGATATTCAGTTTTGGAATAAGAATAAATCCATGGAGGGACTATCAGCAAAATCTGTTGTTGTGAACTTTGTTTGCCAGCTGATTGTGTTCCTGTACTTGCTTGATAATGAAACTTCCTGGATGATACTTGCCAGTTCTGGTATTGGTTGCTGTATTGAGTTCTGGAAAATAGGCAAAGCAATGCATATCGAGGTATGGAACTAGATTTATAGGCTATGTCCTTTTTCCAACAGAATGGCATGATTTAACTTCCGTTGCTATCACACTTGTTTAGATATTTTAGTAATTAAATATGAATTCCTTTACCCCGTAAAAATACAAAAGTAAATAACTTTCAACACAAATATCAATCTGATTCTTCTCATGCCATTGCCTAGCTTGACAGGTCTGGTAAGATACCTATGTTGAGGTTCAGAGATCGGGAGTCCTACGCTAAAAACAAGACGAAGGAATATGATGATCTTGCTATGAAGTATTTATCTTACGTCCTCTTTCTGCTTGTTGCTTGCTTTTCCATATACTCTTTAATGTATGAACGACACAAGAGCTGGTATTCTTGGATTCTTTCTTCCCTTACAAGCTGCGTGTACATGTTTGGTAAGTACTGGTTATATCTAGTTAATCTTCCCCCAATTTTGTGCCTCCTGCTCATTCTTTTCATTTTTGTCCTTTTTACCTTTTGTTTTAATGGGGAAGGCCTGAGTTGATGAATAGCCTGCTATTCAATATTAAGAATGGTATTAAGTGGAAGTTATAACCTGTTGTTTGGATTGCTGGAAATGTTTTGCCAATATACATCAGCTCAGGGAAATTAATTAGCATTCATCTATGTGGAAACCGAAACCTTTTCTTCCTTTGTTCATGAATATAACTGTTTCATGTGAAATAAACATCCTTACAAATGTTATATAATCATTATCCTTGAAAGTTTTAAAATAATTGGCCTTATCAACATTCGATAGTGCTTGTTATTTGATGCATAGCATAGCACCATATGACTTTTCCACTCCATAGTCTACAATCCCTTACCCCTCACAGTTCAGAAAAAGGGGATTGCTGCTGCTTCCTGAGTTTTGAGCTTCACCTATGTTGCGACTTGCAAGTATCCTTTACCATATTCTGAAGGATATTTTCTGTCCTGATCCTTACTCATTTGATTTTACTAGTTCCTCATGAATTCCATTCTTACCTGTGCACCTTTCCTTTGACCTTGTTGCTTCTGAAATGATAATTGCATTTCTGGTTAGACTTTGTCTCTTTTTATTCTATAAGGTAAAATATTATTAGAGTTCTTGATACTACTAAATAATTCTTTTGATCTTATCATGGAAAATCCTGTCAATAAAAATATTTCTGTTCTATGCAGGGTTTATAATGATGTGTCCACAGTTGTTCATCAACTATAAGTTGAAATCAGTTGCCCATTTACCTTGGAGGCAGATGACCTACAAGTTTTTGAATACAATTATCGATGATCTATTTGCATTTGTGATAAAAATGCCAATGCTACATCGTCTTTCTGTCTTCCGTGATGGTGAGTTATTTTAGATCCTTCCTCTATATCTGATAATTGTATCTCCTTTTGTTACAGTTTTGACTGACATACCAAGTGCAACCTAATGAACTTGTGCTAGCATATTGACTCCTTCCCCCCTCTATAGATAGAATGATCTGGCATTATAAAATGTAATATGGTACTAATAAAATATTATTACTGTAGGATATATGTGCGTGGATAAATTGTGAAATGAATTGGTATAAAAGTAGCATACAGTGTTGCATTAATTTTAGGGATATATACTATGTCAGATGTTTTCCTTTATTTTCTGGAAGCGACATTTGAAATTGCAAAATAGCAAATAGGTTGACTGGACATTTGGAATCAACAATACCTTTTCTCGAAGAATTTCTCAGCATAGTTTCTTTGTGTAATATGTTTATGCCACTTAAATGTTTTCACACATTCTGAAACTATGAGTTGAATACTTAAGTACTTAAAATGGAAAGGGTTCGAATTCTTTACATGAATCTAGCATCACAATGTGTGCCAACCATGTGGCTCTTCTTCAATGTGTCAATTTGTAGGCAGGGCTTAAGTAAGCAGAATGAGGCACTGTCTCCCATATTCTTTTGATGCTTCTCATTGTCCTAATTCTTGTGTTTAAGCGCCCCAAAGGAATGTCTTTTACTAATACTACTACCCCTTTGGCACGGGAAACAGTGTTTTTGACTAAAGATATATCTTTTTAATTTTTGTTTCCACTGTAAGCCAAATCTTTTAATTGACTTTGGGAATGTCTTTTACTAATACTATTACCCCTTTGGCAGGGGAAACAGTATCTTTAGACTAAAGATATATCTTATTAATTTTTGTTTCCACTGTAAACCAAAACTTTTAATTGACTTTGCCAGGTTATTTGAATATATTTCTTTTGTCTTGCAGATGTCATATTCCTAATATACCTGTACCAGAGATGGATATATCCAGTGGATAAGAAACGGGTTAATGAATTTGGATTTGGTGGGGAGGAAGAAGATGAGAGCTCAAGCAACACAGCTGTGATGGCACAGAATGAAGAGGAGAAGAAAACTAACTAAACCTACTTCTAGATTTTAAGCATTAGTATTTTACTGCATCAAGAACTTGACTGTAAAGCTCGTTGAGAAGAATAATTTTGCCTTTAAATTAGGTTAGTGGGTCTACACATGACAATTGCGCAGTCGTATGCTTTCTTTCTCAAAAAATTTATGTGCCGCGTTGGTTCCTTTCTTTTAATTCTCATAATTGTTTTTTTCTCGTCTTTGAGCTTTTGAGGGTTTATTTTTGCTTATTTGTTTGTAAGGGATGGTGGTGTTATTCCGGGAAAAATAAAGAGCACTTTTCCCTTCTCCCTTTAGTGAGCAAGATTTAAGCTATCCATACAAGGAAAAGAAAAATAAATAAATAATCTGAGGTAAATAGTTGGCAAATTGGTGCAAATAGTCCTTTATCTTTTTTCGATTGGTGTTTATAGTTCTGTATTTTTAATTTTATCTTTTAATGTCCTCTATATTTTTTTTTATTAGTGTATATGATCCTTCTGTTGAATTTTTAATAGTTAATCGTTAGTCAACTCTTTTCTTATTTTTTATTTTTAATAAATTTCAAGGATAAAATAGTCTTTTTAAGTACAGTTATTATTTTTTTTTTAATTTTTTTATATTTTAAGGATAAAATGGGCATTTTCACCTTATATTCAAAAAAAAAAGAAAAAAAGAGAGACTAAAAACGTAGAATTTTTTATTTCGTGAAGATCATAAACAAAATTCATACATCACGGTACTTACCAAGAAACAAAAAATTCATAGATCACAGTGAAATTAACAATATCTAGACAACTTCTGTAGAAATTGAGTAGGAGGGAAGAAGAAGTTTCTCATAAGTAAATTTTGTTCTTGTTTAATGTAAAAGGATTCAATTTTTTGTATTGCATGCCAACTGTTTGTAGAAAAACTTTCTCTTTTTTCTCTCATGAATTTTAGTTTTAGATTACTTCGGATGATGTGTTCAAAAAACACAAAAATCTGCATTCGATGATGTGTTCCTGATGAAGCTCAAACTGACAAAGGAGAGGGATTCTTTGACATTGACATCGAAGAAGCGCATTCGAGACTTGGCCAAGGTATTCCATTAAAGAACGAATTATCTATGTTGAACAAATAATTACTCTCCATTGATCTGAACCGACATCACAAATGTGATGTTTACATAATTACAACTTAAATTATGGAATACTAGTTTTTATCTTCAGTGCTAAATTGAACTTGTTTTCTGATTTGGCATTATATGCAACCCATTCTTGGCTTTTGTTCTTTTGCTTTTGTTGTGGGTAGGGATGTTAAGAGACCTCTTTTAGGTGATTAAAAATTTCTTGGTCTCATCCCATGTTTGTTCTCCATTGGAATTCAAAATTCTATCATACTTGTCAGGATACTTCAACAATTTGTGGGTTCAGCAAGTTACTGGTGTAAGGGCGAATGAATGACTTTTTGTCTTTTCTCTCTTTCCCAGTTGCCCTATGGAAAAAAGCCATTATACACCCGTTTTTACTCAAAATATACATGGGTATTATAAAAAGTAAAAAAAAAAATTAAAAAAAAAAGTTTTCAAAATGTATTTTCTCTTAAACCAAAAAAATTGGCCACTCTGTTATTGAATGTTTTAATTCTTTTCTTTAAATTAATTATTTTTGTTGGCACCCATTTTGAACAGTGAAGAAAATATAAAAAGGAAATATATATATGAGGGAAATTCAAAGAAGAATCATCATAAGTGTAAAAACAATGAAAAATTCCGGTGCTAATAGAGTGAGCATTTTGGGAGGGAAGGTAAATTCTGAAGCCTTTGAGCGTTATTTTCAGTAAATATTCTGACATGTTATTGTTATTGTTATATGTATGTTATGTAATGACTATTGAAAGCATACATGATTGAAAAATATGGTAATCTTTTTTTTGTTTTTTTTTTCCCATGTTTCTTCTAGAATCTTATGGAATGATTTGCCTAATGAAAGGAGGAATTTATTTGCACATATAGATTCTCTATGGTTCCACTTGTATTATGATGGTAAGTAGGACAGTGTATTACAGTGGATTAAGAAGAAGAAGGACTTGTTGTCAAAAAAGTTTATTTTAGTACCGATTGTCATCTGGTAAGATATAAACATTTAAAGAATGATAATTTAAAGTGCATTAAAAGTTAATATAACAGAAAAAGAAAAAAAAGAAAGAGTGAAAAAATAATAATAATAATGACTATCCAAATACATTAAAAAAAGAAAATTAATCGAATTTTCAAAGTAGTCTGAAGTTTTTAACTAAAAAAGCATCTCAATTTTGATAATATGTTCACAGAAGATTGTAAAAAACATAATTGGTGACAACTAAAAATAAAATAAAAACCCCTACAATTGGCCAAGGAGGATATTGTTAAATTGGCAAAAAGTGAACACTAACTAAACAAAACTTTGGTGAAGAAGTGCTGCTGAATCAATACACAGCAGTCATCTCCAATAATACAATTTTAGGTATTCTTCACTCCAATGGGATGGGATCACATCTTCTCTAGCAAAACTAGCATGAATGATGCAAAGAAGTCTCGTGTCTCTTTGGTGTGTGCTTTGTTTGTGATTAAAATGGCATAAATCAAGTAAAGCAAATCACATAAGGTTGTCACATAATCAAA
>JAXGGT010000116.1:7880832-7901843 GCA_035583425.1 Marsdenia floribunda | reverse complement strand
AATAATGCATAAAAATCATAAGAAAGGTAGAGTGAATATATTAAATGTTAAGTATAAAAGGTCTAAAATACATAAATTTATGTAATATCAATGTACTATCAACTATCGACTATCGATGTTGATGTTTCTTTAATATAACTCTATCTTTTCCTCTAAAAAAAATTTTATTGCTATTATTAAAGCACTAAATCAATAGTTATTCTATTTGTTTAGTTGGTTAAAAAATTTTACAGTTGTCTGACAAACTTTGAAAATTCATTAATAACTTCACAATATATATATATATATATGCAATTATGTGTAATTTTTTTTTTTTTTTTGAAATCTACCCTTAAAAATGTTTAGAAAAGTGATTTTGTTTATAGTTTCTGAAAAAGAAAAAAAATCTTCAAAAAAGTTTTCATGACATCTCTAATTTTACCATTGGAAATTTATCTATTATTATCATTAAAAAATTGAAAATTTTCCTTTTTGGTCATACAACTATTTTACTTTCTCATACAAGGTCTTAAATCGTTTTTTACTTAAATTAGTCCCATAACTATTTTTCGATTACTAAAATTAGACTTTCCAACTAAATTATTTGAATTTTCTAACCGTTGCTCTGATGCCCATCTGATGTATCCATATTTTGAAGGGTATTTTTAATAATTCAGATATATCCCTAAAAAAAAAAAAAAAAAAAAAAAAATTAAAACCTTTGTTTTAACTAACTCTCTTTCCTTTCCTTCTTTCCCTGATTTGAACTGAAGTAGAGTTCCTACACCATTCCTCAATGTTTCCAAGTTTCTTCACTTTGTGTTGCAAGAAAAATTAAGAAATTTGAATGTAGTAAGAAGCCAAGTGTTGAGGAAGAAGGGATTTGATATTATCGTAGAGAGATGGTTGTGCTTCGAACCTCATGGATAGAGGCAAATCCTAGAAGAAGGATTTGGGATTGTGTATAATACAGGGTATGTTAAAAAAAAAAAAAAAAAAAAATAGAGTGTTGTATTGTGATTTTGATAGTGTTATGAATGGTTGGTGGGAATTTTTTACTGATTTATGGGGAAAAGTTTTGATTGCAGATACTGGTTGGTGTGGATTCCTCTATTGGTTTGACCCCTAACCATGTGATAAATATAGGAAGGTTATTTTTGGTTTGCTAAAAAAGATACAACATGTTGAAGAACAAAGGAATGCAGAAGAGAAAAAGAAAAAAACATTGTACAATTTCATGATGGTTGGCTTCTGTATATTATTGCTTGGAGTGGGTATATGTATTTTGTAGAAGAGAAATATTTGATTAGTAAAGGATTGGGTTCATTTTTTTATTTTTGGGTTTTTTTTTCCCCCATTTGTTGTAAAATAATTTATAGATGATAGATAACGAATGACGATAGCTTCCATACAATGGTTGTTTGTGTAATGTACTGGAAGTTTATTCCTGGAAATGAAATTTTAAGTTTTGTGTTGATATTTATTGTTGGAATATCAATGAAAAAATGCTACAAAATGGTAGCAAATTGCTACAATATGTTGTTGTAATATCAATGAAAAATATTAACAACTGATGCAATTTGCTGCTAGAAAGTGAATGAAAAAAAGCTAAGAAACTGATACGATTTGTTGCTGGAATGTCAATGAAGAAGTTCTAACAAACTGTTGCAAATTGTTGGTAGAATATCAATGAAAAAAACTATCAAAATGCTGCAATTTGCTGCTAGAATATCAATGAAAAAATGTTAAAAAACTGCTGACATTTGTTGCTGGAATGTCAATGAAAAAATGCCGATAAACTACTGCAATTTGTTACTAGAATATGAATGAAAAAAAAAAAAAAAAAAAAAGCTAACAAACTACTACAATTTGCTGTTGGAATGTCAATGAAAAAAATGCTAACAAACTGTACAATTTGGTGGCAAATATGAATGAAAAAGATTTAACAAACTATTGCAATATGAAGCTGGAATATCAATGGAAAAATGAACATTTATATGTAATATCAATCTAAGAAAGTTGTTCAATACAATGGAAAAAATTACAGAAGTTGGAATTGGGACAAAATGGATGAAATACAAGTTGTCTTTGAATAGTGTCCTAAACATATTATCCCAACTTCTGTGCCCCAAGAAAAGGACCCCCAATGACTTTCCACAAAGTGATATTTTTCCCAAAATAACACTTCTCAAAGTAGACAAAAAATATGGTTCAAAGAAGACAAAAATGTGGTACAAACTTCACAAGAAGAGTGTTTTTACCTTTTCCTTTTACTTGATGCTGCTTGTAAAAACACAAAGTTGAAAATGAAAAGCATTAGTAATGAAATAAACAAAGAAAAATATGATAAAATTAGGAAGACATGGATGCATTGATACCATAGAAGTTGATAGTAGTTGCTAAACAGGTAATGAGACATTGATAACAATAGATTTCTATGTTCCCATTCTATCCTCGGGGGCATAAGATGAAACCTCCAATTATGCCCTAATCCCTTATATTTAGAGCATTTGTTCATGATTAGTGCAACATTGATTATAGGGGTACTTTGTACCCTTTTTGGATAGATTTTTGCATGTCCTGCACTTCAACTTCCCTATACATTTTCTAGATATTTCCTTTCACCCATCTACCTTGGTTTTGACTAGTTGTTCACCTTCCTCTTTCTTTCTTTTGGTTTTTGGTATGCCAAGTAGCCTAAACTTTGGAGGATAGAGGGTAGCTAGAATGCCTAAATTTGGTCAATTATTTGGCCTATTGCAAGGGCAAATAATAGGTGCATAAGCTCTTTTATAAGCAGCTATGGAGTAATATTTGTGTACATAATGAGCTACATTTCCACCTTCAAAGCATATGGATGAAACAACATGAATGCATGGAACGCCACAAAGCTCTCATTTTCTACATGAACATGTTCTTTCTTCAGTGTCTACTAGAAATTGCTCCCTCCAAATTCCTTCCTTCCTTCACCTGATATTTTTTCCTCTTGCATAAGATGGTATGAACATTGCAGATACATCTTTCAATTTCTCAATCTTCTTTGCAATCCTAGGGTGTAAAATTCCCTTATGCCTTTCAATCCACTCCCTCCTTCCTTGAAGTCTTAACATGAGAAAGACCCTTACCCTTTCAAGAACTCCTAATATTGGCTTGGTCCTAGCACTCATATTTGTCAATTGAAGGTTTCACTATGATTGTTTAGTAAGATATTGCATTTGATGATTGGATGAAGTATGACCTACTCTAATTAATGGTTAGGCTTGTTTGAGTCTTCAACCAATATAGGCAAGATGGTCAAAAAAATTTTATGCTTTCAATTGTTCCTCAAACTTGTTGGGGTAGGTGGACTTAGCACAACACCACAATTGCTCCTTCAATGCTTCACCGGGATGATTCTTTTTTAACATAATGCATGTGTTCTATTCCAAGATGCAACTCATTCACAACAAGTATAAGCCCCTATATATATTACCAAACATAGGTTAGTCATGAACACAAGTTAGTTGATGGTTATAAATTATATATAAAGTTGAATAAAGTAAGCAGTAACTATATAATTATGCATGTAACATAAACTTTAAATACTAGACTAAAATACTCATAAGTGACATAATATATGTACTCATAAGTGTCAAAGATATAAACATTAGAATCATGATATAATAATCAAGATAAAGTAAGCAGTAAAAAAAAAAAAAAACAAAAATAAATTGTTATGCATCCATATGACAATGAACACAATAAAAATCATGAAAATAGGAATAGGTTTTTTACTTTCTATCAATCAGAAATAAAGCATCACTCTTGTGGCCTATATATCTCTAAATATAGTATTAGAGCTTCTATGAACCACTTTCGTGTGGCTTTATTCTCCCCCTCTATAATGGCATACACAATGGAATATACCCCATTATTTGCATCGATACCAATAACATTTAATATTATGCAAGGGTGGGGACCTTTCAAAAAGGTCTCATCTAAACCTATGATCTTTTTGCAACCACTTACAAACCCTGTCCTCAATGCATTTAAACAAATGTAAAACCTCCTAAACTAACCAGCCTTTCTAAATTCAAGGTCATATCCATAAAAATAGTAAATCTTGAATTTGATCTTTTCAATTCAGCAATGTAATCCCACAGGAGCTTGTATTGCTCCATATACTTTCCTTCAATTAATAACTTTGTTTTATACTTGATGTTATATACTTTATTTGCTAAAATATTCATATTTAGTTCTATATGAATCTTCTTCTCAAACTCACGAACTTGTACACCACTTTCACTTCTAAACTCATCCAAGTATTTCTTGGCTATGTATCTTGCTAAGGCTATCTTGGAATCCATTGATCTAGAACATGTGTGCTCATTTTGAAGTTTCTTAATATGTAAAGTAATGGAATTGGGAACCGTATGACCTACAAGAAACTAGTTGTGATTATTTACCTTACATTTTGCTACAACTTTAAGCTTATCATTTTTTTATTCATAGCACTTTTCTTCCCCACTTCACTCCATGATTGATTTTTGCATTCTTCATATCAAAATTGGTATTGAACAAAGTTCCAACAACAATCTTTGGATCCTCCATATCCCTTTGTGAATCGAACTTTTGCCATTTTACTTTTTCCTTTTTTTTTTTTTTTTTAATCTTCATCTGAGATTGAATGAGAATCATAAAATGCTTGGTCACTACCCTTTGACATTGATCGCAAATCTACATTAATTGATATTTCATTCTTATCTTTCTTTGATGACTTATCAATCCTTAAATAAGAGCCGCAATGCTCTCTTACCCTTCCGCTTCTTTTAATCCGCATTACTTTCTTCCCTTTGCCTTTCAAGTCTACTTTTTTGTTCTCTATTTTATTATCATTTTGTTGGTCCCCTAAAACAAACTCATCTTGTACACTGTATTTACTATTACCATGATCTTCATGATTTTCTTGTCTTGTCCCTTCCATTTCAACATTTTTCTCGAAATTCTACATCCCTTCTGTGATACCCCATCCTACATGGTAAGTTTATATAGATATGTCATGAAATATAAGGATGAATCTAGGTATTTATTTTCAACTTGAGATATTCCTTTTGGTACAGTGAGGACGATGCCAAGTAGTTGATTGTGGGTGCCACCAGGCCCATAGTCATGGCGCAAGCTCGAATTGTGATAGTTGGTATCAGAGTAGGTAGCCAGCTCGGACTATAGGAGCTAAATGTTACACCATATGTGTGATGGGAGCCACTTCTAGAGTCCTAAACGTCTAATGGTTGATCTTGGGCTTAGACCAATTTTGTTAGGTCCTAGCAAGGACGGTGGGCCTTAATAGGGGTGAATGTGTGATATCATGTCCCATATTATAAGTCTATGTAGATATGTCATTGTCAACTTGAGATATTTCTTTTGATACATCAAAGATGGTGCTAAGTAGTTGACCGTAGGTGCCTCTAAGCCCATAACAATAATAATAATATGCCCCAAAAATATTTTTATTTAAAATATGTGAGAAGGGTCAAACCACTTACCTTAGCCCCAAAAGTACATAAAAAATGAAAATTGTCTGACTCAAATAATCCTGATCTCAATTAAACACTTCACCTCATTATCATCATTTTGCACTTATTCCTAAATTATAAGCTTAATAAGTCTAATCTTGATTAAATTGATTTTCTAAACTAATAAAATCTTTAAAACTAGAATTGATAAAGAAAATATTTTTAATTCTAGACTTAAATTATGAATCTTAAAATAGCAGTAATTTATAATTAAATTTTATAATTTCAGAAAATAGAATTTCGTAGCAATAATAATATATGATTTTAAACTAAATTTATTAAATCAATTGAGAATAATAGATTAGAGGATAGTAGTAATAATTTCATTGTTATTGAGGATAATAGATTTGCTTTTGATATTTTGAAATTTTGGACAAATATTTGTATTACTTTTGAGGACATGTAGATTATAGTTTATTTTTCACTTTAATTTATTCGAAATTTTTATGGATATTATGAGGTAAGAGACTTTGTGCTCTTGTGAGAAACCTTGAAGTTACGGTTGTGGTGCGCCTTGATTTCGAGGTGTGACACCTTCATCCACAAATTTTTCATAAATGTCATCTGCTAAGTCATCACCCAATTCATAATCTTGAGTCACTAAAGTTTTTAGCTTTATCATCATCTCCATCATCTCCATTATCTACATCCCCTCCATCATCTTCATGATCTTCAACTGCATTGATATTCACATCAAACAAATGTTGTTCTTCCACACTTATCTTAGTCTCAATTACTTCATTTCCCTTCCTCATATTAGCCTTTAAAACTTCTTTTTGACCAGAAATATTGCCTTCAAGTCCACTGCTTTTTTCCTAGTAATATTCACATCAAATAACTTAGATTGTACCCTACTCATCTCAGCCTCAACACCTACCTCAACAAACTGTTTTTCATCATTCATGTTGTCCTCTAAAACTTGTTCTTCTATAGTTTTAGCAAATTTT
Source organism: Marsdenia floribunda (assembly GCA_035583425.1). Classification (NCBI taxonomy): domain Eukaryota; kingdom Viridiplantae; phylum Streptophyta; class Magnoliopsida; order Gentianales; family Apocynaceae; genus Marsdenia; species Marsdenia floribunda. The sequence continues at coordinate 7,895,362 of JAXGGT010000116.1, read as the reverse complement.
TCCCCCTAATTCTTTCAAGCTCAAGAACAACTCTCTCCCCACTGCTATGCACATTAGCAACTTCTTTTTCCCATATAATAGCAGCCTCAGGAATAATTTCCTCATTTATATGCACCTAACTTTGTTGTTCTTCTATTCCCCACTCAAACCAGCCTCAATCTCAGTAATCATTTCCAACTTCAACTGCAACAACTTTATCAATCCTAAACCTCACCAATTTCTTTCAAACCTTTAACATACACCTCAAATTCCTTCACATCATCAAACACTAAACCAATTTGCAGTCATCTATCAAAATAAACAAGTGAGCAATACAACAATACATGTTAATCTAATATTACATGTTAAACCAATAGAAGTTAAGTGAACTATTAATTACAATAGGATATATACTTACAAAATATGGAAACCCTTTTGATATGTTGAATTTGTCAGAAATATTTTCAATAAATAGTTTGGTGTACATTAATACATACCAATCACATTCTTCACCTCCCACTTGTTGTGGGACCTAAAATTACCAAATATATTATAGAAAACAATGCCACATCTTACTAAAAAAAAAAAAAAAACTATATATTTGAAGCTAAGCTTAACAGGAAACATAATAGTACTTGCCTTTGGTTTTAATATGGGAATCTTATTAACTGTTTACTTGATTTCTGGCCTACTAAATGCTTTGAGTATGTCCAAAATAAAGTTGAAACAAATATTAAAAATGCTTTCAGGTGTCAGAAATATTAATCATTTTTACAAATAGTTTTAATAGCTTCAATATGAAGACTTAGACTCTTATGTTTGGTTCAATTACTTGGTCAACAATTTGCAAAGAATCTAAATAGAAGCATGCATCTACTATCATTTCCTATTTCTTTACCAAGACTGCAAATTAACAATAGCCTTCAATGAGACCTATGAAAATGTTATACATATGAAAACAAAATTAAGAACCCAAGAACACTTCTATATATAATTTTTTTTAAAAAAAAATCAACTCTTATCATATAAATCAATTGGCACTACCAAATATTCCTTCTTCAAAATCAGCTTCATTTTTCTAATCTAGGCTATAACATCATTCTTTCTAACACCTTCTGTATAAATATGAAACCATAATGAATCCAAAAACTCAAATTGTTTCTTCTTTTCTGCTAAAATTCTTCTCAACATCAATTTGCTCAAAATATTGTTCAAAGCCTCTTGAATCTATTATATTTGAGTCATGGTTTGATTGCTGACGTCCACCTCTTGTCCTCCTCTCTATATCTAGCTACTACAATTTCCCAGTAAATTCAAGAAATGTGAAGTTCATATACTACCCTCGAATTGAAACATAGCTCCAACCAAACCATAGCTCAAACCCTTTTCAACATATAGATGTAACACACAATGAGACACCATAAATCTTACACTCAATTAGTAAATGAACAATCGGTTGATGTTGTTAAGATACTATGAACCCTAGAGCTGAAGATCGATTGGAGAAATTTGCAAAAGAAATTTTTTTTTCCAAAAAAAATCAGTAGCCCTACTAGCTTCTAAGTGAAAAATTCCCCTCCATTTCATTTTCAATGGTTTCCAAACGTTGGTTTACACTTGAAATACTGAAAATGCCCTTCAAAATATGGATGCATCAAATGGGCATCGAAGCAACGATTATAAAATTCAATCAATTTTGCCGGAAAGATTAATTTTAGTAATTGAAAATAGTTATGGGACTAATTTAAGTAAAAAAATTGATTTAAGACCTTGTATAAAAAAGTAAAATAGTTTCAGGACCATACCGAAGAATTTTCCTTTTTAAAAAATAAATAAATAAGAAATGTTAACATGAAATATCATCTAGGGCTACAATCAAGCCGAACTGAACCAAACATTGAAAGTTTGACCTTAGTTTGTTTAATCTTCAAGCATTGTTCAAGTTTGCTCAATTAATGTTTCAAATATAAAATCTTGTTCGAGTTCGTTCAATTATTTGTTCGTATAGATTGAAAATTATTTGAGTTTGGATTGTTTAACTTTCAAGTTAGCTCGAGCTCAATTTTGAGCTCAAATCACGTTTTTAAAAAATTATTAAAAAAATATAAATATAAATAATAAAAATATCACTACAGGTGCGGTGAGGAGGGAGAGCATGACGGTGGTAAGATGGGGGTCGAAGAGATCGCACACAAGGCCCATGGCTAGATGAGAGAAGATGGAGACGAGAAAGAAGGCGATGCTAGCTGCAACGAAAAAGTTAGTGTCTCCTCTAATGGGAAGAAGTGAAGGGATGGAGAAAGTTGAGATGAAGCAAGAGAAGAAGCAAAGCCATGCCAAGTGAAAGGCTCGCATTTGAGGTGATGATGTTGAAAAGAATCTAAATTTTTTGGCTCTACGTTCTAAATCCACCGGTAGAGAGTAAGATTTGTGGGTTAGACGGAATAGTATTTCCATTAACATAATGTAGAGTACTGCACTCACTGGACAGCTGATTGCTATTGTTTTTGGAGCAAGTTTACAGCACGACACAAAGCACTAAAGTTTGAGTAGAGAGGGAGGGAGGAAAGAAAGGAAAAGGAAAAAAAAGGTTTTTATATGTGAGGTATAATAAACCCTAACTCAAAATATTGTAATATTTTTTTTTATTAAAATAATAATTTATATAATATATAAATATTATACTTTGTTCGCAAACACTATTTAATTTACTCAAATATTGATCGAGCTTAGTAAAATGTTTAAATTTTTATTTAATAAACAAATGAGCATTAATCGAGTACAAACGAATAAAATATCCTTTGTTCGGGAGCGAATTGATTTGTTTACAACCCTAATATCATCATAATTACCAATCAATTTTTGTAATAAAGTCAGAAGAGAAAGGAAAAAATAATTTTTCTACAAAGATAAATGGTATTCAATATATATATATATATAAAATATTAAGTTAAATATTAATTTCTAAGAAAATTTTTTTAATTTGATTTCTATCTAATAATAATTTTGTCAATAAAGTATATATTTCTCCAATAAAATCCTTTAACATTAAAACTTGGCAAATTGGCAAGTTTAGTCCGCAAATTATTGTCATTTGGTGGTTAAGGTCCTTGAATTATTTTTTTGGTGAAATAGGTCTCTAAACTATGCAAATCGTGTAATTAAGGTCCTTTCGTTAGAATTTTCAGTTAAATTACTGTTCATCCGTTAAAAAAAAAAATTGCCCAAGGGCATTTTGGTCTTTTCACTTGAAAAATTTAAAAAAAAAAAAAGAAAAGAAAGAAAAATAGCTTCTCCTTCTTCTTCTTCTTAATTTCTGAATGAACCAGAGAAAAGGGATTTCTCTAGCTTTTAAGGGTGGACAAAGGTCTCGATCTAAGGACCTTGCGCTTGAATCTTGGGAATTAGAAGAATTTTGAACTTCAAATACAATATCTGCCCAAAATTCAATCAGATAGCTAGTGAAAAATTTGCACATAAATGAAAAGAAATCAAGAAGAAAAGGGAAAGAAAAACTATTTAAGAATTATATATCATAATTAAAGATCGGTCACCTCGACTATCCACAAAATTTGAGTGATAATGCAACCTAATAGCTTCAAGCATCTTTGAGACTTCTTGGGCACACTCTGAAACCTTCAGAAAATGATCATCAACTTCACTCAAAATTTTCATCAGATCCACACAATTAGACATCACTTTTACAGTTGTCCCTCTTATGCCGGGAGGGGCTGTGTTTGAATGCAAAAATTGCTTCTCCTTAATCACCACAGGCGTCACCTCCTCCTCAATCTCTAGCCCTCTATCAACTCCAACCTTTTAAGGAGTCTTGAAATTAATCTCGTCAACGTTCCTATCGATATTATTAATTACTTCGTTGACATTCTCATTTTTATCCTGCATATCATACTCCTCCTCTTCCTCTTCACCCAATTTGGATTCGGGTATATCATCAACCATAAAGAAATAATCGCAGGCCATGCCGCCTTTTCCATCTGGAGGGGGAGGTAGAGCTGGGGTTCCCATAGGGGTTTTTGGGCCTACTTCCTCAATGTCATTGTGCTTTGGAATATTTCTATGCCTTAGAGAACCATTTTTTCCACTCACTTTGGTTTCCTCTTCCTCCTCTTCATCCTCGTCAATGCCTTTCATTTTCACCCTCGTCCGGTTTGAAGATGAGAACTCAGGCATGGTCATAGCCCATTTGAGAGGCTGCACTGGCGACAGAGAAAAGCTTGGCAGTGGCAGAGGTGGTAGGAAAAGGTTTGATTCTTGAATGATAGGGGGTGGAGGAGGGCGAAGTGACTCCGCTACTAGCTCAATTGTGGCAAAAGCAAGTGGTGCTCATGTTCACTCTTTGAATTTTCTACATTCTCGTCCTTTGCATTTCCTGTTCCTGTTCACACTTTGAATCAATTCAAAGGGTTACTACTACCAGCAATCATGAACAAAGGAAAGGTGATTTGCGTTCAAAGGGTTTCTACATTTTCTTCTTTTTTTTTTTTTTAATTTTTCAAGTGAAAAGACCAAAATGCCTTTGGGCAATTTTTTTTTTTTTAAAGGATGAACAGTAATTTAACTGAAAATTCTAACGGAAGGACCTTAATCATACGATTTGCATAGTTTGAGGACCTATTTCACCAAAAAAATAATTCAAGGACTTTAACCACCAAATAACAATAATTTGGAGACTAAACTTGCCAATTTGCCTTAAAACTTCACTAGTAAATACTCTTTATTGGCAATTTAAAAAATAAAATAAAATAAAATAAACTTATTAGCAAAACTAAGTAAAACCAAATTGGACAATTATATTAATTTTTATTTCTAATCTCTTTTTTTTTTTTTTGTTGACAAAATTTTTTAAAAAAATCAAATTAGACAATTATCTTAATTTTTATTTTTGATTAATTTTTATCTCGACATTTATTGTTAAACGGAAAAAGTGTTGTTTTAAGATTAAATAAAACTTTTTTTTTTTTTTTTTTTTTTGGGTGGCACGATTAAATTGAGAATTTTGAAAAATTCAAAATTTTAGTACTTTATTAACAAAGATAAATTACCAATTTAATCCCTTAAGTTTATGTTTTAATCTACTATGGTCTCTCATGTTTATTTTTACACAAAATAGTCTCTTAAAAATTTTAGAATTAATCAAAATAATCCTTTGATCATTAACATGTAAACATTCCATTAACTTTCTTTGCTCATACTTTTGTTTAAAATTAAAGAAAGTTTAGGATGCGCATGTCACACGCAAGGAGAGTTAACAAAATATTTAGATGTTAACGGTCAAAGGACCACTTTGATCAATTTAAAAATTTTTAAGGGACTACTTTGGATAAAAATAAATATATGAAACCATAACAGATCAAAACATAAACTTAAGGGACTACTTTGAACATAAAATAAATAAACATGAGAAATTATAACAGATCAAAACATAAACGTCAGAGACTAAATTGACGATTTATCCTTATTAACAACTAATTTGTGAAATGCGTTTCCGTGAGTTATCACATTCAAAATCGCCAAGCAACAATTATCAGCGGCTCATTATATACCCCTTCTGTTACCCAGCAATTACTACCATTACCAATTAGAGAACACAAAAGCATTTGATTTCCTTGATAAACCAAAGAATCATATAACTGAAATTTGTTTGTATTTACAACAAGAAGTTAATACCTAAAGACTAAATAAATATATTCAAACCGTTCATAACAATCATTAAAAGGTAACAAAAACTATCAGAAAAATGAAGAAAATAAAGGAAGCTAACTACAGATTAACTTTGTTTTCAGATGAGGTTTTCTCCCCTGCTGCATATGCATTCTGGGTAGGGATTTTGGTAAAAGGATTCTTCTAACCTGTTACGAGCTCGGCCTTTGACTCCAGAAGGTGCAGTTTCTCTTTTTCTCGGTCCTCCTTGCCTGAATAATAAAATGCATTAGTTGGCATGTTGAGGTAGTGTTAAAGCAAATTCTTTCTTCGCCTTTCATGTATCATACAGAGACTGAGCCATAACTTTTGAAGGAGTATGTATAATGGCTAAATCACTCTGTCTAATTTCCAGCAAAATGGAAATAAAACCATAGTTTTTTCTTATGTAAGAAGGATTTACCATATATGCATGCATGTTGGACAAGCAGATAAAATACCTGTTCTTGTGCAAGTTTACTATGCGACTTGTCAGGGATGATACCTCCTTGATCTTTCCACCTTCCAAAATGTCAAATATTTCTACTAAACCTTTCCTGCACAAAATAGTCGTAAAATCATCAATAACATTACTACTACTAGATACTATTGTACAACTTGAAAACAAGAACACAGCAATAAGGTGATGTTTAGAGGCTGCTGTTCTATTACCTATCTGGAGTGATTGTCTTCCTGTGGCCTAAGAATCTCCGATGTCCTTCAACAGCCCATGCCATGTTACCAGAATGTGATGACATGAAAACATCACTCTCTACTGAGATAATATAATCAAGTGCTGCGGTTTGAGATGCATGACTGGAAAATGTTTCCAATTCTTCTTTCCTTGCAAGCATTTCCTGACATTATTTAGAAACTTCCACATCCATTATCACGAAGACTACATAAAGCATTTTAACCTTATAACTGTATTTATTTTGCTGGGCTGTTAGACACTCAACTAACCTTGAAAACCACATTAGGAAAGCGAGATGTAAGTTCTGCAAGGTGGGCCTTCCCACCATAGATCTCTCCTGCAGCAATATAAATCAATGTTGATGCAGGGTATCCAAGAGCATGAAGGAAAATTCCAACTTCCTTTGGAGTTAGAGGGCAGAAGCCACCAATTCTCTGCTCTGTTGAGTTAATATTTTTAATCTTCCAGTGACTTGTTTTTTCCCTATCAAAATATTAATGTCAAAGTTAGATGCTAGTCCATGGCAAGCAATGAAGAAGATTGACAACTAGATTTATTGAAGATTGAGCCATGACTAATAAAGTAACATCTGGTATAGATAAAGTTCACTGATGATTGCAGTGATCAGTTCTATATAGGAAAGAGAAATAGAAAACAGAAATTATAAAAAAAAAAAAAAATTGCCAACCATCTTACATAAAGATTACAAGATTAATCCTCCAAAGGTAAACAAGAAAAAATGCACCCTGATGCAACAGTAGAGTGACAAAATCATACTCAGATTTCGGATATAATTCATAAAGTGATCGAAACATATATCTATTTTGAAATATAATGATGAATGCCATATTTCCTAGGTTCTCTTTCTACCAAGCAGAAATGCATATTTCTTTACTAACTCTTAAAATTTTCCATTTTCCTTCCAGTAATTTATAAGTCCACTCATCTTTCTTTCTCCTCATAGCTCTCTATTCTATATTCTTTTCCTACCCTTGTTACATCACAATCTTTCTCATCAGTCTTCTGATCCTGGTCCTAAAGTCAATTTCATTTTCTTTGTTGCAATTTTCTTAAAACTTCACTTAACATCAGTCACCAGCACCAGTTTTTCCTGCTTTGAATTTTTCACGTCAATTATCATTCTTACCCATTGGGTTCTCTACCCTGTTTCTCTTCCTCTTTCCTATCAAGAGTTATATTGTGTTTTCTAGCCCTCCTAAAATTGAATGATGTTAGTTGTTTGTCCCTTAAAGAAAATTTCTTTTTCCTTCTTTTTTTCTTGTGTCTGTTTCTTTTTCCTGACTACAATTTTTCTCTACAAATAAAATCGGGGTATATGCTAATGTAAGTGATTTCGCTTCTTTTTTTTTTTCTTCTCTATTCTAAGGATAACACAGCTTAAAATTTTCACCTCATGACTCTGAGCTCCTCCGCTTCTGCATCAGTTAACCCATATGTGCAGCCCGTAAAAGCAAGCATGTCTTTTTCATATCTCAGATGTAGCGCAATGTATCTTTCTGCACGTGATCGCAACCGCTCCACTAGCTTCTGCACTGTCATTGTAAAGTAGGCTCAGAACCTAGTTTAAAGGATCTGATACAGTGATTCAAATCAGATAAAAGGGTTTCTTCTCTTAATAAGAAAGAACAAAAAGATAGACTAAAGTTGATGGAAGTTTAGAGCAGCCGAATGACTCAATAGGGAAATCCTAAGGGCACCAAAAAAAGGGTTGTCCCAAAGGACTTAAGGAAAGAAGGCCGATGGACTTCAAAGATGTGTTGGCTTATGGATTAAGATGAATTTGCCCGATGGGAGATGAAGATGGACTTATGAAGATGGAGTGACCGATGGTCCTGTGAAGATGGATGTTTGGTTGATGGACTTTTGAAGATGGATGAAGGCTGATGGACTTTGATGAAGGAGTTGCCCCATGGGTTTCAAGGGTGATTTGGCCGATGGACTTTGATAATGGAGTCCATCGGCTAAGATACAAAGTCCACCATAAATGGCTTTTTCAAAGGGAGTTAAAGGTTTTCCAAATGAATTGACTTCAATAATGGATTCCAAAGGGTAGAAAGATATAAATCTCCTTGAGTTTTAGAGAAAAGAATCCTTTAGAGGTTTCCAAAAGTGGAAAGATTATGGAAAAAGATCTTCAAAAGGCTTCTTTGAAAGAGAAAAGGTTCTTAGGTGAAAACCAAGTCAAAAGCCTCCAGAAAGAAGAGTTCTCTCCAAATTTTAATGCAATTGAGCCAAAGTTAAAACAAGAACTCGGAAACTAGTAAAGAATGAGAAAGTGAAAAACAGAATTGTGCTTCAACCTTTGAGGGCTTTATTTATAGAAGCAGCTTTCTAAATGAGATATTTTATCCAAGATGAGAAAGTTCTCAAAGTAAGAGAGCTTTTTAAAGAAGAAAATATCTTCAAGTTAGAAAATATCTTTCAGTTAAAATATCGGGAGGAAAAATATAGTGTTGAGCAACACTAGGAACCGTGTAGGGGAACTCAACTGAACAAATAAAGAAAAAAAAGGCCCATATACATCACTTTTATTGGTACTTGTAGCTTCATCAATAGGTACTATAAATTCATACTTCATGCATGCTATTGTTATGTGCTGAAAGAATGCATCAACCACCAATTAATAATGTGGTGATTGGTGACTTTTCTTGCACCATTGTGAATTTCTGACCATAATGGGGAAAAAGCTTCTTAATCAGCATGTTCATCATGGAAAAGGATAGTGCTAACCTTTCCAAGGATTTCAATAGGAGGAGAGAAGCGAAGTGCATGATACAAAGCACGGCATCTCAATCTCTGGATATCAAGAGGCAGGTCATTGTTGGCAAGTCGAGAATCAGATTTTGCAACATGAATTACCTAAGCAAAAGTTCAATGCCTAGTCAAATTTCAGAGAATAGGCATGCAAATAAGAAAAACTAGCTATTATCTAAAGATATAATCAGAATATAACTCCCAAATAAACAGAACCAGATACTTGGTCTGTTTTCAACTAAAATATTAAATTCCATGTCATTTCATCTCCTTGTTTTCATAACTATTATAGCTTCAAAATTTATTTCAGCATATCCAAGAAGATTGGAGATACAAATTTAAGCCTCAAATTTTCAAAGCAATAAAATATGGGCAAAAAAAAAAGTAACACTCAAGAAAGAAAAATAAGGGTGCATTTGTTCAAGCATTTTTTTTCTTTTTAAAACTTTGGCCTATTCTTTTACCTATTTAAAAAAGTAAACTTTTAAGTGCATTAATTAAAATTTTAATATTTAACTATAGCAATTTCAAATTTAAATCTAATTTAGTTTCTAATATAATTAAAAAAAAAAAAAAAAAAAAAAACTTGTCCAATCAGACCATAAATAATCTTGTTGACAATTTGAACCCATGTTGTGATTATTTTTATTCTGAAATTTTCATAGCATTTTTGCTCCTCATCTCAATATCCGAGGATTCAAAAATTTTGTTAGGTATGCCTAGAAGGAGAAGCACCACATCAGCTGCTCAAGCAAAATTTCTTTTTTCAGGCATGCATGGCACTTTATACATTTTCAACACTGGCCTCTATTCTAATCTTAATCAAGATTATAATTCCTCACTTAGGCCAGATGCAATTTTAATGCCAGATTAGCTTTCCTTTATCATTTGTTGTCCACTAATAATCATTGAATACTCCTTTGTTTGAGAATAGAAATTAGTCCATGTGACAAGCAGGTGCATTTTAGAGGTATGCACCTCACATATACACCATTAGTTTGAATTATATTCGAGACCAAAGTCTTCAAGACTAAGAAAAACCCCCCCCAAAAAAAAAAAAAATGGAAAGAAAAAGAAAAAATGTTGGTCTGTGTAGTAACTCTCAGGAATTAATCAATAATTTTTATCCTAATAGGAAGGGAATTATTTATCAGAAATCCTCACTATAAATGACCAAAATTACCAATTTTTTAGTGTTGATTGACTTAATGGAATTATGTGGACCTTTTTTTTTTTTTTTTTTTCCTTCTGGTATTAGATTCAAATTGATCTCAGGAAGGAAGCTTGTCATGTCAAAGAAACCATGGTGAGGTTATGCCAACTATTCTTGTTTATCTTTTTCATCTTAGATCTTAATTTTATTCAGCTAGTAGAGAACTCACAATCTTAAACTTTTCAGCCTACACAACTGTTTCCAAGCATAAATCAAGTCCAATCCTTCAGTCAACTTTCATCCACTTGTTAAGTGTCACAAACTGACGAAGCACATCAGTTTTTATCATTATTACTATTGATATAGTTTCCTTATTTTAATAGAATTAGAATTATGTGTTGGGTCTTTTAAGATTTCCCTTTTTCTTTTTCTTTTTTCGTAGGACTTACAACAAAATTTCCTTATTTGCTAAGGACTCGCCTTTTTATATAGGAGTTTTCTTTTTGGCCATTATAAAATAGGCATTAAAGAATAGCACTACATGCTGTTCTCTATTAATATTTTTCAGTATGCCCTGGGATTTATTCCACGAATCTTCTTTGTTCCATTAACAATCTACCTAATATAGCCCTAATTATTGAGTTCCATTGCCCAAAACTCTTTCTGCTATGTCACGAACTGTAGGAATTTATTGTAGCAGTATCCCAAGCTACAGTCCATCTTATGGTACACACAGAGACACGGAACATCATAATTAAAGTTTACACTATAATGTTCAGAAACTCCAATAACAACAATTATTATAGTTTATCTGCAGCATCTTAAAAGATATTAAACAAATGGAGCACCAAATCAGCAGAGAAAAGCTTGCTAGTGTACCTGGTGGTTCTTCCATAGTTCAGTCATCTCTAAATAGTAGCTCACACCTGACCACAAAGTAAAGTGCTTCCTGGCTCGAGGAGCAGATTCTAATTCTTTAGGGAGTTCCTTCATGATTCTCACATCTTCTTTTAGTGTTGTGATAAAATGTTTTTCATCAAATATATCAGAAAATGTGCTGCATATTATTAAAAAAATATATATATATAATATAAAAAAAAAAAAAAAAAAAACAGTTCAATATAATATGAATGTGCAAAAGCAGGGGGGAAGTGACATATATGGCACAGCACTCTGACTATAAGAAAAATATAAGAAGCAAAAAAAAAAAAAAAACATACTGAGAGAAAGAGCAGGAAAAGGAAAAAAAATGTAAAAACTGAAACAATCAAAAACTTTAAATCACCTTGAATCTTGCCAAAATGATCGTTTGTCTAGCTGAGGAATTACCAAGGTTGCATTCATTATATGGGCCACAGCAACCATATCAGCTATCTGAGACATAATTGAACAGAAGGAAAATAGAGCTAGATCCAACCATAATTAAGCAAAACAAATGCCATGAATTCTCAAACAAATCATGTGATATGACAAGGTTATGATTTATGGACATGAAAAAATCAAATATATGCTCATAGAGAAAATCAATTCATGCAATATGACCATTTTACAATTTAACCCATTCGCCAACACTCAAACAAAAAGAAGGAAAATGGAAAAGAGAATAGAGACACAACAGAAATAGGAAAAAGGTTATTCGTCAAACTGTTTCCCGTGTAGAAAAAGAATATCAAATGTAAACTATAATTACTAACCAAGAGTAGCACATGTTCAGCTGTTGACGTGGCAAAGGCAGAAGACTGATGTGTTTTTTCTTTTTCTTTTTCTTTTTATTTTTTTTTTTGTGGTACAAGCTCAAAAACCAGGGTTTCCTTTCATTTTAACAGTAAATATGTTAAGAAAAATAAAAACAACAATACATTTAACTCCTAATAAAATTTAACTTTCCAAAAATTATAGAGTGAAAAATTCCAAATGGAAAAGAAAAGTAAAAAAATAATCATAACTTACACCAGCGCGCATTTGATTTAATCCCCCATTACTTCTTACAGTCATGTACCGAAACAATCCACGAGATGCTGGATAAACAAAATGAATTCCATAGAGCAAAATCATTCAAAAGAGAATAAAAAGTGGTTTCATTCTACTAATCTACTTCATCAAAACCATGAATACGAGCAATGCCATCACCTACTTGAAGCTACTAGTATATACAATCTTTACTGCTCTATTATATTGTTCAATCCTTCATGAATAATATTACCAATATCGTCAACTCAACAGTGGATTTACGGTATATGTGGATCCATTATTATACATGTATATAATTTTGGAGCCTTGAAAATGAGGTAAAAATTTATAGTCACTCCAAATTAGTGCTACAGTGAGTATCATTGGAAACGAAACAAGGGAAAACAAGATAACACCTTCATATCTTGTAGTGGGCTTCACACATGGGTGTAGGCCATGACTAAAAGGGGCCTCCCAGAGGGTACCATCATGCAGCTGCAGAAACAGATATCAATTAGCTTTATGACACGGAAATAATTGCATCAGTATTGTGGTTGGTTTTTTCTTATTTTACAAATCCCATCTATATTGACAGGGGAATAAGTGGAGATAGTAGCAAAAGCACTATATGTAAAAAGTTGTCACAGGACCAACACATGTTATTAGCCAACAATACTTCACAATCTCATTATATAGGTAATGAATAAAATGTTTTGTTACACAATAGATAATGAAATGAAATTGTCTGGAAGTTTCTCATGGGAAAAAAGGATACAAATCAGAAATTACTAAAAGAAAACAAAGAGTAACAACTAAACCAAGACTTTATAATCTCATGGAATATGGTATATGAAGGAAAAAAAGATCCAATAGGACTAAAAATAGAAACAACCAATCTGAAAAATGGGTTATCTAACTTTCAGTCAACTGACTCAAGTCAAGTGTCCACATCCCAAGCAGGTAAGTCATTTCATGATGACACTCAGGCAACCTAACAAAAGTATTGTAGTTGCGCACCATATATGGTCAATCCAGAGTTTCAAGTTTCCTAATTTTCCAGCTGAAAATCATCAACAGGCACAAATTTCATTGAACAAGCCATGACCGAGTTTACTTTTCCATTGCGCAAAAAATCAAACCACCTTCTCAAAATCCAGAAGTAGATAATCAAGAATTCAAAACCCAGGAGAAAATCACATTCCCTAGATAGAAAATAACATATACTTACGAAATCAAACCAAAATACCAAAGCCCAGTTGCCGAAATCACCAAAAATGAGATATTGATCGGTCATTAGAAAAATTAGATGACAAAATAACAGAGGAACTAACCAAATCAGAACCATGAAGAACTTGTTTAAATCCAGAATTCTCCTCGGGGAACGAAGGAGGTTTCTTTTGTTCCTCTTCCAAGATAACATTGCTGTGGAAGATAAAAATAAATATTGAAAAAGAAAATAGGCAGATTATGTAGACTGTGAGCGACAAACGAGATGGTCTTTTGACGGAAAGGAGCGAGGATTTGGATAAAGAATTCGAGCTTCTATAGCCAACCATTCTTCAATATTAGTTGCAGATCTCTGCTGCCTCCCTCCCTCCTGGTAGCTGCTTCTTGTGTCTCTCGTCGAAAATTTATAAATTCAGAATTGTTTTTGCATTTTGATCCTTTTTCTTCTAGTAATATTGCATTGGTCCTCATTTATGTATTCACTTGCAAAACAGTTCTCTTGTACTTGCGTATAGTCTTTTTTTTTTTTTTTTTTGTGTGCATAAATATACTTGTATATGGTCTTGTTCTAAGTCAAATTTCATTAATAAAAGAATATTGCATAAAAATGAATGATGATTATTTATGATAACAAAAAATAGGTATGCAACTTAAAAAAGTAGAAACAAATAATCAATCTCAAAAAATATAAATGAATTAAATAAAATTAAACACATAAATCAACAACAAAATCATCATGTCTTTAGCATTTCCATTATCAATTACAACTTTATCAATTCTAGGCGTATTAAAGATGTCAAAGGAAGTCTAAGGAAAAAAAAAGATAAAAATTAATTAGAAGACCAAGATCTAGATTGGATATAAATGTAAATTCTTCAAAAAGAAGAAAAAAAAAAAAAACTTGATTTTTAAAGATCAAGAAAAAAACTCTTGTATATGAGAGTAAAAGTGATAGAAAAATCCAAAATAAAAAAAGGCAAATTGGTAACATTCATCCCTTAACTTTATAGTTCGTGCAACTTAGGTCCCTAATGATTTTTTTTGAAAACTTA
>JAXGGT010000116.1:7845657-7863315 GCA_035583425.1 Marsdenia floribunda | reverse complement strand
GTCCTAAATCTTTAAAAATACCTAACTAGATCCTATAACTATTTTTGAATTCTGAAGTAGGTTCTTCCGGCCAAAATTCTCCCCTTTTCTGGCACTTCTAATCACGTGAGATACACATGCCCTCTTTTTTTAGGGTCTTGTCAGTAATCTTTTCCATTCTTCAAAAAAAAAAAAAAAAATTATAAACTAACTCCCCACCACTAAAATTTCTTCTTCTTCCTCTTCTTCACTTCACTGTAATGGGGAGTTAATTTAAAATTTTTGATTTTATTTTTGAGGGATGGAAGAGATAACCGAAAATACCCTCATAAAAGAGGGCATGTGTATCTCATGTGATTGGAAGTGTCGAAAAAGGGAGGATTTTGGCCTGAAGGACTTATTTCAGAATTTGAAAATATTTATAGGATCTAGTTAAGTATTTTTAAAGATTTAGGACCAAGTTCGGAAAACGTAAATAGTTATAGGACTAAAATCGGGAATTTTCCTTTAATATTTAATAGTTATATTTTCTTTTAAGATAAATCTTATAGTTGTCTATTTAAAAGACGAATTTGTGAGAAGAGTTATTAGAGAAAATTTGATTGAAGAGAATCAAAGAGGTAAGTCAATCTTGCATTTCCTTTAGGTTTCAAATTAGTTTATTCGAGAGAACCTTAATTGATTTATGATAATTAGGTTGGAATTCATAGATGGAATATGTGGGATATTAGACTTTGATTAGAGATCGATCTTAGAGGTGAGTAAATAGAATATTTCGATTTTCTATTTTTTTGAAAAATTCTTGTTTTTGTTTATTTTCGAACGAATTGATTCGTTTTGATATCCCTGTTTCTTCAAATCGTAAAAGGTAAGTCAATGAGATATTTAATTTTCTTCGCATCTTATTTACTTGATAAAATTTTTTGAATTCTTGGTCTTCTTTGTTTTATAAGATTAAGCTTTGAATTCTTAATTTTCGTTTTTTTTGATAATATTCTTTGAATTATTGTTTCTTTCGTTTCATCGAATTAACCTTTGAATTCTTAATTTTTATTTCTTGATAAAGCTTCTTGAATTTATCTATTTTTGTTTTCAAAATTACTGCAGCTTATAAAAATTAAATTAAAATTACACTAATTACTAAAAATTATATTATTTATAATAAATATTTTTTTAATTTTTAATTTATGACGTGACCAGTCTAATTATGATTCAATTATAGTTCAATTATAGTTTAACTATTAAATCATAAACTATTAACTTTTTCAATTCAACTTCCCGTCCAATTATAAAAATATTGCAAAATGCCAATAAAAGGGGCAAAAACAGAGAGAGAGGAAAAAAAAAAAAAAAAACTTTTTTGAAATTTGAAAACGTAGGAGAGTGCAGTTGCCCTCTTTGCTAACGCTGCAAGCATCTGGACGGATTTAAACAAAAAAGAAAAGAAAGAATATTAAAAAAAAAAAAAAAAAAAACAAAACACAAAAGAAGAAGCCACATCATCACCAACCCCACTCGCGCACGTTTGGCCCCGAGCGAAAATTTCCCCATCCTTTTCACTTCAAATTTTTTACATTACGCTTCCAGTCGCCAGCTCAACCACCCACCTCCACCCAGCCTTCTTCCACCGCCGTCGACGGGGACGATTGCAATTCTGAGCAACCCTTGAACGAAGTGATCAGCACCTTCGTAGAGGTTTCTTCTCTGTCTTTTTCTTCAATTATTCCCGATCTCGTTTTTTTTTTTTTTTTAGGTAAAACAAGGTGTGGGGGAATTCAAATTTCTCAATTCTGCCAGGAAAACTTACTTCAGAGAATCAAAAGTTCAAATTCAATAAAACAAGATTTTCTGAATTCAGTTACTTAGTTTGTTTTTCAGTGTATTGCAGTTCTTAGGTTTTCCGATTGTTTCTGTAATATTACATAGGGGTTCCGATATTTGAACAGAAAATGGTGTGAAAATCAGTTTTAGGGTTTTATGGAGATGGTAAAATGGTGAGGTTATTGGGATTAGCAAAACTGGTTGGGGAATCAGCTGAGTCGCCTCGGGAGATAACTAGAACTATTCCAACGAGTGACAGCATCGGGGAGAGTGGATGGTTGATCCGCTTCTTTGACTCCTCTTTTTTCTGTGAGTGGATTGCTGTAAGCTACTTATACAAGCATGATCACGCAGGGGTTAGGGACTACTTATGCAATAGAATGTATACTTTGCCCCTTTCGGGCATTGAGAGTTACTTGTTTCAGATATGTTATATGCTTATACACAAACCCAGCCCTTCCTTGGATAAGTTTGTTATCGATATGTGTTCAAAATCACTCCAAATTGCACTTAAAGTGCACTGGTTTTTAATGGCGGAGCTCGAAGACTCTGATGATAATGAAGGGATTAGTAGAATACAGGAGAAGTGTCAGATTGCTGCAACTTTGATGGGTCAGTGGCCACCCTTGATTAGGCTACAAAATGCTTCTTCATCAAATCCAACAGGGAAGAATCAGGTGCTTAACAGATTGCTTTCATCAAAACAAAAGCTCCTGTCCTTGACATCCTCGCCGCCTGCAGTACATCGGTCTGTGTCATTGTCCCCCTCTTCAGGTAATAATCTGCAGCAAGAGGATGGTGGCGGGAGTTGCAACAATAGTGCTAGTAAGGTGTCATCACCTGATGAGAACAAGATTTTTAAGAAATTTATTCCTGGGCCAAAAATGCGTGATGCCTTTTCATTTAGGAAATCAGTGGAGAAAGATGATGAAGAATCGGAAAAGGATGGGTTTTTGAAGAGGTTATTGAGGGATAATAAAGATGATGAAGTTAGAAAATCAGTAGATAAAGACGAGGAGGAGCCTGAGAAGGAGGGCTTTTTCAAAAGGTTACTTAGTAGGGATGATGATAGTAGGAGATCAGTGGAAAATGATGAGGAACGAGAGAAGGAGGGATTTTTCAAGAGGCTGCTTCGGGACAGTAAGGATGATGATAATCGGAAATCCATGGATAAAGATGATGATGAGTCAGAGAGGGATGGGTTTTTTAAGAGATTTTTAAGAGAAAGTAAGGATGAAGAGGAAGAGGTTTCATCTAGCTCTGATGGGTTTTTCAAACGTTTGTTTCGAGATGGGAAAAATGATGCCGAGGAAAAAGTGTTTTCAAAATCTGTGGATGATGATGGTAAAGAAGGATTTTTCCGGAAGTTCTTTAAAGAGAAGTTTGATGAAAAGAAGGATGTTGTTGATACAAATGAGGATGACGAAGTAGTGATAAGGAATTCTGAAGATGGTGATAAAGACGGGTTCTTTAAAAAATTTTTTAAAGAGAAGTTTGATGACAAGAAGGACAACAGTGGCAAAGCTGAGGAGGATGGGAAGGGGCACGCAAACGGCGAGGAGGATGAGCCTTCAGAATTTTCATTATTTCGTAGATTGTTTCGTGTACATCCTGAGGATCCTAAGTCCCCAGGGTCGCATGAGAACAGAAATGGTGCCAATTTCCTCGAAGCTAGTCCTGGAACAGAGAACTTCTTCCGCAAACTGTTTAGGGATCGTGATCGCTCTTTAGAAGACTCAGAGCTTTTTGGATCTAGGAAGCATAAAGAGGTGATTTCCTAATTTTTCTTGTTGTTGTTCCTATCTCTGGTTTTGTGACTAGACAGTGGTTGCTTCTTATCTAGATTTGGACTTTTACTGCTACTTCTAGTTTATATTCATGGTGAGGAATTGGTTGATATTTTGACTTCCAGACCTTATTATTTTTTACCCTGTCTGCTTATAGTCATTTATTGGATCAGAATCAAGAATCTTCTGAAATTTTTTTTTTGGTTTGTTTTCTTGGTGATGAAAAAGTTATGTTGATGTATGAAGTTTCCATGTTTTGGGATATTTCTACATACTTATCACATCTTCAGCAGCTGTAAAGTTTTATACTCAAAGATTCTGATCTCCTCTTTAGGCATGTTTTGGTTAGGTGAAATGGGAAAGTGAATGTGTTTTTATGTCGTTTGGTTTGAGCGTAGAAAGAAGGGAAGATTAAAATGAAGATGATTTTCACTACCTACGACATTTCTTACCCTTTCCAATCTGTAGGGATTTGGAGAGAAAAGTTTTTGAGTAGAAGGTAGTGACAAGATTGATCTCTTCTATTTCTTGTTTTTTTTTTTTTTAAAAAAAAAATATTAAGACTGAGGTGGAAAGAAAAGTAATTGAAGTGTATGTATATATATTTCATTTTCCTCACATCTACACTCTTTAACAAACACGAGCAAGGTAAAAGAGTATTAGTTTCATAGGTGAAGTAGTTGGACCCATCTCCCTCCCCTTTCCTTTGACAAACATATAGACCTTTTTCTTATTTGTTTCATCTTAACCAGTGGAGATAGTGGTAAAACATCTAACCTACGAATAACCATTGATTAACTTATGGTGCTGTTCTTTGGCAAATTATGGTGATAAATTAAACTTCTCATACCAATTACACTTCCCTAATATAGAAACGAGTACATCCTGCCTATATACTAATCCTTTTGGTGGTTAGAGGTAATTGCTTGCATTTAAGATTAGAATAGAGAATGCTCAAAGAACATTCTTCTTGAACAATTTTCATTGGAAAGTGTTTTTTCCATATTAAAATTGTTTCCTCTATTTATGCTGCTATCTTGTATATATTTTTGAGGTACTACTGATAAGAGGTTCACTGAAATGCAGTATGACTTAGAATAGTAAAAGGTAACATGTGGATGTGAGTGGCCTTGGCTGTGAGTTTATTAATTGACTCAAAATGCCACAAAAGGTTTTTTATAAAGTCTAGAACCGTTTTTGTATATTGGATTATAATAAGTTAATAAACTAAAGTAGAGCTTTTTATCTTCATTATTATGTCTAATGGTGCTTCTTTTCTATTGAAATAAGTGGTAATTTTTTTTAGTGCCAAATTTGTTGAATTTAAACTATTTATGGCAAAAGCTAAGATATATTAGCTTGAGGGAAACTTTTCTAGTGAACTTTGACATGACGACTTGTTGACAGATTAAATTGGAACCTATATTGTTTGAAAAAGGTCATTTGAACAACATTTATGGTTACACCCTGTGATCCTGCTTCTTCCTTGCCTGAACTGAATGCCTTCAGATTTCTGATCCATTATTCACTATAATCTGAACTGTTACACACTTGTACTAATTAAAGAACAATTTCTAATAGTAATTGAGATTTCACAACTGAATAGAAATGGTGCAGAAGACAATCCTATATTCTCAGACATACATGGAGATATTTGAGAAAAATCTTCCCCTTCAACAGTAAAGTTTTCTGGTTGAAACCAATTCCTTTCATCTCTGAACTAATTTGAGTTATTTAGTTAAATCTTCCTGTAACCTCTTCATTTTCTGCTATTTAGCTTGTGAATGATTCTATATATTGTTCTCCAAACAGGGAGTGGGGAGGCTGAGTTCAAGCGGTGAGAAAAAAGTGAATAACTGTAACTTTCATATGTTAGGAACTAGCATAACTTTTGGCATATGTTGATTTCTTTCTTGAACTGAAGAAATTTAAGGCCTTTGTGTAAGCCAAATCAATGCGTGGAAAGAGTCAAAATGGATTGATTGTGCTGGAGATGCATATTGTGGATTGCATGGATTTTACAATCACATGTTGCAAAAGAGGGATACCATCTCCTGAATCTTGACGCCTGTTCCTTTATAAGCAAATTTTCAATTCTGTAATAACAAAGTGGGCAATTTCCAAATGTTTAGTGATTCTGCTGATGATTTATTCTTTGGCGGATGGCTATTGTTCTGATTAATGGAAAGCTCTTATACAATGTTTGAAATGTCTTATAAATTAATACTCGTCATCTGTTAGAGAATTTTTGTTTATCTTGTTAACATATGTATCTTGATTACGTTTATTACTTCTTCTGGTCCTACAATTTTGTCAATTTTGGACTTTGCACCTTAAATTTATAAAAACACAAACAATAACTATAACCCATGTTGGATCTACTTTTCTCTCTTTGTCAGTTCATTCTTTTTAATGTAGAAGAGGAATAAAACATTAATTATATTGTAAATTAACATCTACATTAGATCAATAAAAATAAAAGACAGCATATTTGAGTAGAGGGAGGACTTGATTCCTCATACCCTTTTAATTAAAGGTTTCCAACTACTACTTACTAATCAAACTTTAATCAAGAATGAGAATCAAAGGTTATTTATACTTAAAAATTACTCTAACTTTCAGCAAAAGGGTTAAATACCTTCAAAAGTTGATAAGTTAAAGAGAATAGGTGTAGGATTTTTATATCTGCTTTTACTGATATCTTTGAGGTGGCTTTTGACACGAACACTTCATGTAATTTGCTTATTTGTATATAATATGAACAGCATATTATAATGTTTAAAGTAATTGACTAACCATATAATGGTGCTGATCTTGATCCCCTTGTTTTTTACTTAAAACTCATATGAATTGTTTTCTGACATTCTAAATTGCAATTCTTTTTTGGTGGTTTAACTAGTTTTCTTGTCACTTTTGCTTTTGTTTTCAAGTTTTAGCTGTAATTCTGTGTCTATTGGCAGAAATGTCCTGGCTCACCAAAGCAGCAGAATGAAACTTCAAATGCTAGACCGCCTCTCCCAAATACTACTGCATCACATTTTCGGAAAGGAGCATATCATGAATCCCTTGACTTTGTGCAGTCATTATGTGATACTTCCTATGGCTTAGTAGATGTATTCCCAATTGAGGATCGTAAAAGTGCTCTTCGTGAGGTTAGGAAAAATTTAGTTTTACTTTCGTTACTTTTTTCAGTTTTGATTTCACGGACTGTGTAATCATATTCTCCTTACTGAAATAGTGATTCTGCATATCTAGTCCCTTGCAGATATTAACACACACATTGCTGCTGCTCAGAGTAGTGGAGGTATTACCTCATTCATTTGATCTTGACTGTTTATAGTAATGATCTTGACGGAGACACATGCAATTTTATTGTTCTATCTTATAGGATTGTATCATCAATTGCAACTATTTTTGCTTAAAGCATTTTCAAGAGTTGCATGGCTATTCAATTGCACTTGATTCACTGCATCCCCGATATCTTGGATGTATTATTCTAGCATTATTTTCTTGGTACAATCTGCTAAAATATCAAACAATTGTTGCATTGTGGTTTCAGAATTAATGAGAAATGATGAATACTACTGGATGTGTTTAGTTACTAATTCTATACCGTGTCTTTGCTACTTTCATAGGGTTGATTAAGGCAAAATGTCTGAATGGATCTTATTTTGTCATTTTTGTATCTGTTTTGTTTAGACTTGATAATTTTTTTTTTTTTTTTTTTGTACTTGTCTCAGTTTGTTACATGCTATGAAAATTTCCAACCTGTTGTTGAAAGTTCAAGATGAAAATGTATTTTGAATGGCTAGTCTCTTTCTTTTAAGCTTCAGTTAAAAATTATAGGTAAGCCCAATCATTTAACAACTCAATGGTTTTTCAAAATTATGTTAGGAAAAATGGGGAAAATTCTGTTTCAGAGAGGAAAAGAAAAAGGGGTGGAAATTCTGTTTTTCCTTGATGATCTTTTATAACTTTTGACTAGAAGGTTTAATCATGACCTTGTTGCAGTATTCTTATGCTAGTGCTTTGCAGGAGTTTCTTTCCCAATGGGAAAAGGAACATATCGTGTAGTTCATATACCTGAAGATGAAGCTGTTCTTCTAAATTCAAGAGAAAAAGCTCCTTACTTGATCTGTGTTGAAGTC
This sequence comes from Marsdenia floribunda, assembly GCA_035583425.1. Taxonomy (NCBI): domain Eukaryota; kingdom Viridiplantae; phylum Streptophyta; class Magnoliopsida; order Gentianales; family Apocynaceae; genus Marsdenia; species Marsdenia floribunda. Next base: position 7,855,580 of record JAXGGT010000116.1, on the reverse strand, counting down.
TTGAAATGTGAAACCTCTAGGTAAATCATAGCACCTTTCTAAGTTGGAGCTGAAGTTGGCTTTCAAAATCCACATTTATGATATATGCTGATATAATTGTCTTGAAATTTTTTTTTGCTATAGTAACTCAAAAGATGCATTGAACAATCAAAAACTTTCTAAAGGTGGTATCCCCTTGGCAAATGGAGATGCACTGTTGCCTAAGCCACCGCCTTGGGCTTATCCTCTGTCTGGGCACGATATGTACAATGGTGGTTATGATAGGATGTCAAGCTCTACTTCTCAAGCCATTGATGAGGCAGTAGCACAGATATGGGAGGCCAAAGTAAAATTTGTGCACCTAAATCTTTCAGTGGAGAGGCATGCAGGCCCTGAAAAGCATTTTTCTTGCACTGAACATGCTTCTTCAAATGGTGTTAGCAGCAGGGAGGTCTTAACTGAAGGACCTGCACTGAATCATGAGTCTGATTTGGAATGGGTTAAGGTTGTTTTGACAGCGGATCCTGGGGTTAGCATGGATGACATAGTGGACCAACAACCTACCAGAAGGAAAGAGCATCGTCGTGTTCCGAGCACAGTAGCTATTGAGGAGGTTAAGGTAGCCTTTTTCACTGTCTTTGTTTCCTATCCGTTATTTAACATTAGCCCCAGCTAGTGGATATTCATTTGGAAACTAGATCCCTGTAAACTTTTCTATATTTTCTTTCAGCTTTGTTGGTTTCTTTTGACAGACAAACTGGTGGTTATTCATTTCTGATCTGATTTGGGAGCTTCGACTTTGATGACATTTGAATAGTGTGTGGTGATTCACCAGTAATTTCGTAATTTGATATTTTTAAGGTCAAAGTTCCATGGATGGGATAAAGGGAATTGAGCTGAGATTTCTGGAAGGTCTCTGGTGGAAATGTTGTTTACGTTATGAACTTCCATTATGTGAATTTTGTCCTAATTTAAGCAACCAAGCTTAGGTAACACAATCTCTAAATGGGTTTTGGTGCCATTGGTAGCTATTGGAGTTCTATAAAGAGAAATGATGATGTAAATGCAGCACTGTATTTCTGGACTATGGTGATAGTCACATAAAAAGGTTACTACATATAGCCTGGTCCTGAGGAAATCTTCGTATGGGTGTAGCATATCAAAGTGAGAGAATTTTGATGTATAAAGCAGTAACATTAGCTTTTCTTTTAGATGTTCTGCCTCAAACAGGGACGGTGGAGCTCCATGTTGTCTGAATTTTCTTGATAAAAAACTCTTCTTTTGGATATTTCTGTCTCATATAAAGCCTTAATCTAGGTCTGCTGCTGTTCTGCACTACAAAATTAGATGAAGATTCAAGTTTCAATTGGCAGCTTGTGTTATGAAATTTATAAGTATTACAGGTTTATAAGTTCATGAAAAATGCTTATTAGGGTATTACATATGTTTGTTACACACATTATATTTGCTTAGCTTTTAAATGAGGTTGTAGTTTTGTGCTGTGTAAACTATAAATAGCATTGAATAAGAAACTAATGTTCTTTTATACCTTTTGACCTTACTGCAACGAGGCATTGACTTTGTATGGTTTCATATTTTGTCTTTTCTGTTGGAAAGAAGTCCTTATGCCTAGTATAATTGGCTCATGTATATGTGCATATTCTGATCTTTACATCAGTCTCTTTTATTTGATTTTTGTACCATTCCTTATAAATATGCTTCTTTTTTTTTTTTTTTCTTTCAGGCTGCTGCACTAAAAGGAGAAGCACCTCCTGGCCTCCCTCTTAAAGGAGCTGGTCAGGATTCATCAGATGCAGAGCCAAAGGTAAAGTGCTGGAGACATATTATTATTCTTACTTTGAGGCCTATCATTAATGTATTTTTATAATCAATGTGACTTAAAACAGAATACAAATGGAGGTATTCCAAAGGAAACGGATGCATTATCTGGTGAACTTTGGGAAATAAAGAAAGAAAGAATATGCAAAGCCTCAGAATATGGAAAACTACCTGGTTGGGACTTGCGTTCTGTAAGTTCTGGAAGTTTAACATTTTTTCACTTTGTTTTGTCCAGTTCATTTATGAGAATTGGTTTTTGCTCTATCCTTTTATAACAACTAAACAGAGTGTGGGAGACGTGGAATAAGTCCCGTAGATGGGATAACTTCAGCTTGCATTGTCTTTTTCCACATATTTATTTATTCTTTCCCAGTTGTCAAAAGCGTTAATCTTGGGCTTGCTGCCCGTGCTTTTAATAGTTGGATGTTTTCAAGTCCAAACATTCTATACTTTTCTTCTAAAATTCAATAAACGAAGATTCTTCAATTAACTATAATGAGCAACTCGTAGTTTCTAATGGAAATTAGAAGAGGCTCCTGAAGCCAATATAATTACTACAAAACTTTTATGAAAGCTTAAAACTAATATATCCCAAACTTGGAAACATGGATCAATGCCTGAACTGAGTTATCCCTAATCTTTGTCCTTTCGTAAGCTAACCAATAAGCTAGGCTAAATAGACCTATCAGTTTCAGTAAACAAGGATTTACAAAAATGGCCTATCATTGGACATCTCTTAACAGAAATGATCAATTTTCAGTTTTAGATGGACAGAGTATTGTTTTGATTGTATCATCAGGTCTTTATTGAGATTTTGTAATAGCAGATCTATTAATGGATTGAAGAGTAATCTTTCTGTTTTATCCAGGAAAAGTTCTGCTTTACTTGAAATATGTTACTGTTCTGTCACTTCTTAAACATTTTATATAAATTGGAGAGAGAAACATATTAAGGTGCAACACATATTTCCCCAATTTTCTTTAGTCACAGTCAATGGTATTGGCAGTTAAGTCCAGGAAGGAGGATGTAAATGGAAGATGATGTAGAAACCATCGAAAGGCTATCTTCTAATCCTGTTTGATATGATCTTTCTGAAACAATTTGATTTTTAACAATAATGAGAGTGAATAATAGAATCACGTTGGGTGAGATGATAAGGAATAAAGTGTGAGTTTATGTAAAACTGCATGTTAAAAATGGACAAGGATGACAAGGATGAGTCATGTATTTTCTGTATCACAATGGGTTTTGCCCACGTTGGAGCTAAAGACTAGGACAGCATACTGAATTTCTTGTTATTTACCCATACTGTTGAGAACAGGTTAACGGAATTTGCCATTGTATTCCTATATATTTTTATAAATATTCTTGTTGCACTATGATCAAAACATCTGTCTGGGTATTCAGAGGATGACATATTTGTGGAGGTACATTTGCTTTCTTTGTTGTAGAGCCTGAAATTCTTTGTTCTTTCTTTTTTCCACCTCATATTTTTCTCCTTGAACATCTCTTTATGCTTTTAGCTAACTTTTGTTTCCTGGACTAACTCAATTTTTTATCTGGGAGCTTGATTTATTTTGTTTTCCTGCATTCCTGAGACCATTCAATTGTGTGTTATCTGAAGCAAAAGCAATTTTACCCATCTGTGGCAGCTAATTGTAAAGAGCGGTGATGATTGTAGGCAAGAGCATCTTGCCGTGCAACTTATCTCTCACTTTTATGGTATGTACCTATCCTTGAAGATGTCTTCAGTTGACTCCTCTATGATTTTGGGGTTTTCACCAGCTTTCTTTTGGCATTTGATCATGAGATATTGTGTCTTCATGCCAATTCATAAGTCTATATTAGAAAGCTTATATACTCTCGTTCCTTGATCTTCATCCCTTTTCCTTTTTTATTTTAAATTCTTTTTTAAGTGGTACATCTATTGATTTGGGATCAGAAAGTCATATATGTTTCTGGATAGCAATGAGTATTTGTTTTAATCTGCCGGTTAAAATCTAACTGCCTTTCAAACTTAAATGCCAGATATATTCCAGGAAGCTGGTCTTCCTCTTTGGTTGCGTCCCTATGAAGTTTTAGTTACTTCCTCTTATACAGCACTCATTGAAACAATTCCAGATACAGTAAGTTGTGGTTGCTATTACTTGATGACTTCCTATCCTTAAAATTTAATTCTTGCTTATGTATCTCATTCATTCTTTCCCTCAATGATGATTCTTCACATAGGCATCAATTCACTCTATTAAGAGTAGGTATCCAAACATCAACAGTTTACGGCAGTTTTTTGCTGCGAAGTATCGGGAAAATTCTTCAAGTTTTAAGCTTGCACAGGTATATGGCAAAATTTCATGCAATTTGACTTTAAATATGGTTTTCTATCCTGTGTCACCCTTCTTCTCTTTGTCCTTTGTATCCTGCAGTGCGTACTATCTTGATATCTTTTTAGCATTAATTTCTGTGCAACGTGTTTCCTGCTAGTCCTTTTAGCATTTTTTTTTTTGTGTGTGTGTCTTTCAGTCACAGGTCAATCATAGCCTTTCCAAACACTGTTCAGCAAATGATGTTTATGGAAACTAGGAAAAGATGCTGTCTGTAATGAGCCTGTTGGGATGGTCCTAACAGAATGGCAAATGCCAATACTGAATTTGGCATCTGCTGTTAGTTGCAAAAGGGGGAGAACAAAATAAAATCATATATAAACACAATGAGATAACAATCCTGGCAGTCCTCAACTGGCTTCTCCTATATTTGTTTCTGTTAACAATAAATTGCATTGTGAAAGTAATTCATCTTGAAGGATGATGGATTATGTTATAGTTGATCTCTTAAATAATTTTCAGTCTTATAAAAATATTGATGAAGAACTTCCCCTTTCTCTGCTCATATCCTTATTATGTCTTGGAAAAGGCTAGTATTCTTAATTTCTCGTGCATTATAATGTTATTAAGAATTCTTAGTCCTATATATATATATATTTTTTTTGAGGTTGTATATGCAGACATAAACATGTTGTGAATGGTACTAATAGACATAATGTTCTGGCTTGAATGATTGCAGAGAAACTTTGTTGAGAGCATGGCTGGATATTCCTTAGTTTGTTATCTTTTACAGGTGAACTTCCTTTCTCTCTGTCCCACTTATTTGTGCCAATTTGTGTGTATGTGTGTGCTGCCCTTTTGTGTCTCATCTCTATGTTTATGTTTACATTTTTTGTCCTTGAGTATAAATTGGCTAAAAATTAAAATGAATGGTGGGTAGAGCCAGCTTTTGCACTTGAGCATTAGAAGAATGGGTCTAGAGAAGACAAGTCAAGTTATTATGTCATATTGCATTGTGATTCATTTGCAAGACACTTCCATATGAAAGCTAAATGTTGACATCTAATGAATAATTTCTAAAAACACTCCTCTTGCAAGAAGATAACTGATGAAGTTATCAGCTATGGAGCCCCATATTTTCAAACTATTCATTGTATATATTCTGTTCTTGCAAGCCAGCCTAGCAATTAAAGCAAATCTAAGGACTGCCTGTCTAAACCACATCACATCATACGTATGAGGCTAATTAAACCGTTCATGTTTCTTCTGATGCATTTGTGTATTATGGTTTCCAAATTGGAAGATTTTCAGTCTCCAGATCCTAACATATACCTATCATTTTTTCTCTACACTATGCTTGAACTTGCGGCCTTGCTTAATGTGGACAAACTATAATTTGTCCACATTATCAGATTGTCAAATATACCTGTGGTACTAAATGAACCGTCTCTTTTCGCCAAAAGAAAATTGTTCTATTATTTTGTGGATCCAGTGTTTGCTAGTTTGTGAGTACTGGGTGATGTGAAGATTAGATGTAAAACTGATTCATTGCTGACATGTATTGGAGATGTAAACTATAGTATACCTGTATTGGAAATTAGATGTCAGGTTCTAAATATAGGTTGTATGGATTAAGTTATTCTGCTATTGTGACTCAAAGACTTGGGATATAGTCCAACAAGAGATAGAAGAAGAAAATGATTTGATCAGGACATGCAGAATTTCAAGAATAGATAAATGTTGTAGTTTCTCTTTCAAGGTGAATGTTATTATGTTGTCCAAGGTTTATCCTTCCATGTTTTCTTAGCCTACCAATCAAGAATATTTTCACGTTTGATAGATATGGATACTCTATCAATTACTGATTAAAATCGTGTTTAACGGGCAGGTCAAAGACAGGCATAATGGGAACCTCTTGTTGGATGAAGAAGGTCATATAATACATATTGATTTTGGCTTCATGCTCTCAAATTCACCTGGAGGTGTAAATTTTGAAAGTGCACCATTTAAGTTAACTCGTGAACTTCTTGAGGTAAGTAATGCTTTTGATCTCTGTAGCTGCAGATTCAGCCATTTTTCTTAGCCTACACTAGTATATTCCTAAGTTTATTGATCTTCACCTGTGCTAGGTCATGGATTCTGATGCTGAGGGAGTTCCGAGCGAGTTTTTTGATTATTTTAAAGTGAGTATTGCTTTCTTCAGATGCAAGATTTGTTCATTTGCTCTTTTTGGTACTTGATATTTGCCCTGTGTTCAGGTTTTGTGCATTCAAGGTTTTCTGACATGCCGTAAGCATGCTGAGCGGATAATTCTTCTTGTTGAGATGGTGCAGGTAAATATTATGTGTACCATCAAACTCTCTTTTGTTCCATTGCTGTTAATTTTAAGGACGAATTATATATGCATTACCCTTTATCTTGTACATGAAATCTTCTCTCTCTAGAGTGGTTAAAGTTCTGAATTTAACAACTGTATTTTTTCAGTTTTTGAATGAGAATCCATAGTATTCCCATATAACACTGTGGATTTTACTCCGTTGATGAAGGAAATCCAAATAAAATTTGGATTAATTATAATTAATTGAAATTAATTAACTAAAATAGGGAAGCAGAAATGGTTTTCATCGTTACAAAATTGGTTGCAAATGATTATGAGCTTGTTTTAGAGCACCTTTTTCTCACACACTCCCTGGCCTCCGCTGAATTGTTGCTAGTTGCTTGAGCCTCATGTCTTTCTTGCTACTTCATTAAATAAATGGTTATTAAGTCTCCATTTCTCGAACTTTGTTTTCTGGTTGGACCAATTTGGCTGATTCTTCTGGTTTCAAGCATTAAAAACTGCTAAAGCCCTCCTACTAAGTTACTTGAGAATTAAACTCAAGATAGGCAGGGGAACCTGTTGGTGGGGGGGGGGGGGGGGGGGGGGGGGGTGCCAAATTCACATTAGAGGTGTCAGCAGTTTTCTCTTTAGCCTCCTTTTCCTCTTTTCCATATAAATTTTAACTTGACAAAGTAATGTTGCACCATCAGTGAGTTGTTTTGTTTTACTAAGAGGTAGAATCAGATGTTCAAGAATCAGATGTTCAGTTTATTACCAAAGGTATACACCTAACCTCGGCTGATTCTCTTATCTTCTGTTTGTATCAGGACTCTGGCTTCCCATGTTTCAAGGGAGGTCCCAGGACTATTCAGAACTTGCGGAAACGATTTCACCTTAGTCTAACAGAAGAGGTCTGACATTACATAACTGCATCCATGCTATGCTTTGTTTCTATTTCCTTGTTATGATAGGAAATCTTCTTTCTTTTCCTTTTTTTTTCCTTTTTCCCCCTTTTACTTGCAGCAATGCGTATCCTTGGTGCTTTCTCTAATCAGCAGCAGCTTGGATGCATGGCGGACACGCCAATATGATTACTATCAAAGGGTTCTGAATGGGATATTATGAGTTTTGTTTGGATTTTTGCTTGAATATGTGCAAATTCACTTTGGAGAAACTAGTGAATGCACCTGCTGTTTGAGGATGCTGCAGGACTGTGTCATGAGATGTGCAACGAAGATCTTTCTGGGGTTTAGAGAGATGGGTGACACCATTTTGCAGTATGTTTCTATAACTAAGAGCAATTGTAATTATGGCCGGGATGTTTGTTTACAGAATTATATCATGTGAAATTTGAGCAGTTCAATTTTTGTTTCTTCCGTCTCTCTTCCTCGATCACAAGAAATCTTTTGGCTTGTGGAGATATCTCTTGGAGGAGAGTATTGTTATTCTTTGGACAGCACATACTGTACAGTGATTCCTGAAAGAAGATTGATCAGACACGCGACAGACCGGCTGTCGGGGTTTTGCATTTGTTGATAATTGATTCATATCACACAGTTTCTGACAGATCAAATGATCGAGTTTGTATGTACATTTGACCCGTGTTCCTAAGAATGCAATGGTGGTGGGATGAGACGGCTCTCTTGCCACCTTGATGTTCCACGTTCAAGCTTTTCTGTATACAAAGATAAAATGCTTTAAACAGCATTTGTTGTGCTTGTGTATAGTATTTTCTTCTATCAAATACAGCCCTTGTGTCTCAAGATTGATTTCTTGCCACCCTTGTTTTTCGTAATAGTTATGTCAGTTTTCTCCTTGTATTTTCCGGGAAAATGTGAAAATCTATTAGTTGGTGTTCTTGAAAGTACTCTTTTGCCCCAAATTCTCGATCCTTACACGTCTCATTATCAATTCAGGAATTGCATTTGTTTAATCTTTTAGTTCTTTTTTATTGGGATGAAATGTTGAAGTGAATGCAGTAGATATATATATATATATATATGTATATACATATGTCCAAATTAACTCTCTTTCTTTGGCGCTCAAATTTGAGGGAATCAATGGAAAATTTGATTGAGGAATAGATCGATTATTATGTTTCTAAAGATAAATATAACTTTTCTATATACAAATGAACAGAGCTTTGGCTGAAAATAGGAGTGTGATTATTTAACATGAATAACTTCAAAATTTTCAATAATTTTTTTTTTTTTTTTTTATTAGAAAGATCTATATTAATTAAAAAAATAATTACTTAGTTATGAGAACTGGCGCTCAAATTTGAGGGAATCAATGGAAAATTTGATTGAGGAATAGATCGATTATTATGTTTCTAAAGATAAATATAACTTTTCTATATACAAATGAACAGAGCTTTGGCTGAAAATAGGAGTGTGATTATTTAACATGAATAACTTCAAAATTTTCAATAATTTTTTTTTTTTTTTTTTATTAGAAAGATCTATATTAATTAAAAAAATAATTACTTAGTTATTTGGACAAGAGAGTGAATCAAAATATAATGTCTTTTCCAAGAATGTCAATTGCCTCATTTTATCAAGTCAGACCATTCAACAACTATTGGAATGCAACAGTGACTTGAACTTGGGTTCAACCTAATTACCACAATTTAGTTTGTCTCCTCTTTTTATCTTTTTCTTCTTTTTTTTTTTTTTTTATTTGTTTTCAATATGATTTAAACTCATGACCTCCTGAATCATACATGTGATTGTTACCATTTAAGTTAAGTTATCTTTTCACAATTTTGATTATACAATACTTATATCTTTATAATATAATTAAATCTGACACAATATATAATATTTTTACTTACAAAATATATATATATATATATATAGATTCTAGCGTGTAGTTAAAAAATACATATTTACTTTCCATAAATAATTGTATATATTTTAACAACATATCATCCACAATCTTGTCCATTCGTCCCTATCATATATTTTAAACTATATATATATATATATATATATATATTATTGTGCATTTAAAAGAAATGCTCAATTTGTACTTTCAATTATATTATTATTATTACTATTTTTTTACTTTAAGAACTAGAAGATGAATACCTTTTTAAGTCTTCCAAATATCTATCCCTTCCACTTCACTTACATTATATGGGTAAAGAAGCAACCCATCATAACAAATTATAATAAATTATTTGGCTTACATTACCTACTTTTGTCTAATGATTATGGACATAATTAATATAATTACTCCTAGATAGAAATAAATACTTTATCATTTTTAGAAATCATTATAATAGATTTTATCATATTTTTTTAGATATATTTAAAGTTTGAGACCTTAAAATAATTTAAAATTTATAAAAATAGAATAGAATTATATAGTGAAAAGTTTAAGAGATATTGTAGGACATACAAGGCAAATTGGCAAATTTAGTCCCTCAAATAATTTACAAGTTACGTCCTTTTTTTTTTTTT
>JAXGGT010000116.1:7812672-7824475 GCA_035583425.1 Marsdenia floribunda | reverse complement strand
TATTAGGATATGGCACATGAATGGACTGGTAGCTGGTTGGGTTTCTTTGTCGTTTGAGTTAACACCGAAAGAGCGGGACTTACTTCGTTCTGCTTCTGAGAAAGTAATATGCCCGTTGTGCAATGCATGGTGGAGTATTTTGGAAGATGATAAGAAGAATAGAAAGAAGGATGATATAAAGTAAAGATATCTGGAAAAATTACATCTCGACTTGTCGATCAAGAGTTAGTCACTTTGACTATAAAGAGGCTTGTCTGTCAAGAGCTTGTCACTCTGATTATCAAAGTGAAACCTTGTTCAGGGAGGATATTTGAATTTTTTACTTTGTCTTTAATTTGTTCTATACTATTGATCATTTTATACCATGCATCTCTCTTGCTAGACCTCTCCCAATGAAGCTAGGCTAGGGCCGTTGAGAACAGTTCATAATGCACCGTTGAGGACAGTTTCATTTTGTCACCCCACCATCAGTCAAATGACAAAGTCTCCTCACCCTCATAATAATTCTATTACATGAAATATTTAATGATAATAATCAAATATCTTAAAAAGTCTTGTTTTGCAGGTTACTAGCATTCTTGAAGGCAATCAATGCTTTACAATCACACACTCGACTCCTATTGCCGATACATAAATATTTTCTCTTATATTCCATCTCAGTGAAGTTACTGTTTTTCTTTTAAATAATTTTATAGATTGTGACATCAGTTTAATTCCGTTACTAGAAATGAAAATTTCCTTTCTATCTTTCGTTACACTTACTTCCTTCCCACATGGTTACTACTAACATAAATAAAGGAATTCAAGAAACTATTGTCCCTATGCAACAAGTCTCATCCTTGCATAAAACTCCTTCACAATAATCTCAAATAAAAAATAACCCCCCAGAACGTCCAATATCTGAAAGGTTAGGACCATGAGTGGAAGATTTGTGAGATCTTCTTAATAATCAAAGAGGCAAATTAGTTGCACAAGACGACGAAAGCACTCAAAATTTAGAACACATGAGGGAAGAGTTGAACAAACTTCGTAAAGAAAACGAAGTAATGAAAGAATGGGGTTACTTACATAATAAGATGGTTGCAATGGGACACTTTTTACCTCCTCCGACTGCCTTGTTACCATGAACTTTACAAAACAAGGTTCCATCTTCGACTGCAGAAGAATATTCAACTCCTCATAAAACCCACTAGGTAGCATTATCACGCTGAACATCTTTTGCTCAAGTTGCTTCTAAACAACGGTGACAACAATTTTCAAAGACAAGGAGCGAGATCGGTGAGTCGCATCACTCCACTCGATTTACAAAGTTGTACTGTTCATTCTAAGCATCCAAAACAACTAACTAAGTGACCAAGGAACCAAAGGTCGAAGTCTCCTCCAATTGTGAAAAAAATATATTAATGCTTGTGTACATCGGTCAATCAATATTGGGCTATTTACCATATGGATATGTGAGGTAACTCTTGATTTGAACCTTAAGTTGCCTCAATTTGTCCTATATAATTGTAAGATAAGCCCTCTTGAGCATATTTATCGATATAAATTGACTATGGGAGTAATTACAACAAATGAAGCCTTATTGTGTCGAGCTTTCCCAATTACATTGTCTGAGAAAGTTTTGAACTAGTTCACTTTATTGAAGCTTGATATTGTCGATTCTTGGTCTTCTTTGGAGAAGATATTTTTGGATAAATTCAGGACTATTGGTACCATACTAAAAACACGAGGTGTTCTTGCCAATGTTAAGCATCAGGAAGGAGAATCACTCCTTTCGTGCTTGAGCGATTTAAAAAAATTTACAATGAGATTGAGGGCATCAATAGGGATAAAGTTTTGACGTGTTTTGAAAGAGATTTCCACTCTCCCGCTTTATTTACTGAGTTGCAACTAAGAAAGCCCAAAACTTTGGGTGAGATGTTTAATGTTGTCAAAAATGTAGTCCTCAGAGAAGCTGTTAGTAGCAGTAAATTAGAGTCTAGGGGCAAAGGAAAAGAAGTGGAGAGACAACGCAGATTTTCGAGGACTTCTAATTTCAATCTAATCGAGATGGGAAGAACAAGACCTGAAGAACTAAGCATTTTACTCCCCTCAATATTCCAAAAGAAAGCTTAATTGTATTTTTGAAGGAAAAATATGGAGTTTGTTATCCGCCACCTTTGAATCCTTATTCTAAGGATATGAGAGATCGATTGAAATTATGTTCTTTCCATAGAGACTACAGTCATGTGACTGAAAATTGCATTCAGTTAATATGAGCGATTGACAAATTATTAAGAAGGAATATTAACTGAATACCCAGCTGACCAAACTTAGCAGGGAGGTCAAACTGACTTGAGCAGGTAGATAGATCGAGGTGAAACTCAACTTTCAAACGGGGAAAGAATAATCAATGTCATTTCTCTTGATATACCTTCAATATCCTAGATTAGGAATCAAATTCATTCTCTAAATAAAACCTTCATGATCAGTGAATATTCAAACCAGGAAGAATTTATTTCTTTCTTTCAATCTGAGTTAGCTCCTGATATAGAAACTTAGCAGAATCCTGTATCTCTGGATGTTACGATAACATCACCTGGAATGGATTGGTATATTGTTAAAAGGGTACTTGTGGATACCGGAGAGCTTCCAATGACATCTTGTTCAAAAAATGCTTCCAAGAAATGGGATTGGAAAATAAGAATATCAAACCAAGTGGAAATCGGTTGGAAGGATTTACTGCTCATTAAATTGCAGTGAAAGGAACAATATAGCTCATGGTCACACGTGAAAGGAACAATATAGCTCATGGTCACACTCGGACAAGGAGGTCAGCTTCGAACTTAGCAAGTCAAATTATATGTGGTGGATGTAAATTCTTCTTATAATGCAATCCTTGGTGCCCCACCACAAGTGACCTTTGATATGGACATCGATGCTTCATGAAAAAAAATCAAATTTCCAACTACTTAAGGCATCTCCAGCAAGAAGAGTAATCCTAGAAGTTTGTTAGATTATTATATCCAAATTAAGAAGCAACAACAATACACATCTACACACACAGAAAAATTGGAAATTGGGATGATTTCATTGATAAGGTGGATACTCAAAAGGAATACCATGAAGTCATCATTAATCCACAATTATCTAACCAGAAGGTGAAAATTGGAAGTGAAATTTCAAAAAGGATGTGAGCTGAAATGATATGATCATGCGTAAAAAGATAAACCTTGATCCGATCCTCAACACAAACAAGAACCTTGGTATGGATAACATTAATCTATTGCTTAGTCTGAATAACGAACCTTGATAGGATGATGTGAATGACGCCACAAACAACTGCAGAATTCCGTTTGATAAGTCGGTTATGAACGCCATGGAAAAATCCGATAAGTTAAAGAAAAGTTCTTCAAAGAACTAAGAGAAATAACTTTTACTAATTTTTGGACAAAAATTTGCCTCTTTTTGATTTAATAAATCCTATTTATAGGCTTAAGGCTTACAAGGAATTTCCTAAATCAATGGGCCTAAATAATAAGTCCTAATATAAACCTTCTAAAACCCTAATAATGATACTAATTGAAAACTAAAATAAAAAGAAAACTAAATCAAATTGGCCCAAAACAAATTGACCCAAATTAACATGCAAGCCTTTAATTCAATAATAATTAAATGTAATTATTAAACTATAATAAATATCAATCTTAATAATGTGAATCTCTTAATCTTAGACTTCGATTAAGTTGACAAATCCTTGTGGATCTTGGTTCTTGGGCCCTCATGAATTTGCTTGAGTCCAAACCTCTTGAATTAGTCCATTAAGTGCTTCTTTGAACTTCTTTGCACGGGGTCTAGTAATTGGTCCATGTGAAACTTGAATTGAATCTCTTCTTAGATTTGTGTCCTCCCTCGAAAACATGCTATCCTCTGAAGTTGTTTTATGATTTGCATCATGAAATTGAGGCCTTCCTAAAAGAAAATTATCATGTTTTTTTCTTGGAAAACATTGGATATGGTTCGGATTACTGAAGAAATTGTTTTTCATCACTTGAATATTGACCTAAGGTATATTTCGATTCAGCAAAAGCCTCGTAAATTTGGCCCGGATAAAGAGGCATGCAATTGAGCTGAGGTGAGTAAGCTTTTGAAAGCTAATTTTATTAAAGAAATATATTATCCTACATGGCTCGTTAATGTGGTAATGGTTAAAAAAGCAAATGAAAAGTGGAGAATGTGTGTTGATTTTATCGATCTTAATAAAGCTTGTCCAAAAGATTATTATCCATTGCCAAGAATTGACGCTCTAGTTGATTCGACTACTAAATTTGGCTATTGAGTTCTCTTGATGTTTTTTCGAGGAATCATCAAATAAAGATGCATGAAGATGATAAAATACATACTGCCTTTTGAGCAGTTAAAGGAATTTATTGTTATAATGATATGCCATTCCGACTGAAGAATGTTGGTGCAACTTATCAAAGGATGGTAAAAAAATTTTTGGCCCCCACACATTGGAAGGAATGTTAAAGCTTACGTGGACGATATGATTATCAAGACCAAAGTCAGCTCTTCTCATCTTGGGGATTTGAAAGATGTATTGGCTACTTTTAATCCTTTCAAATAAAGCTTAATTCCAATAAATGTACCTTTGGAGTTAAATCTAGAAAATTTTTGGGATTCATGGTTACAGAAAAGGAAATTGCAGCAAATCTGAAAAAAAAATTTCAGCTCTCTTAGCTATGAAAGAACCTAGATGTATCAAGGATATGCAATGTATCAATAGGCGTATAGTTGCTCTAGGTCAATTCATCTCTAGATTTGCTGAAAATTGCCTTCCTTTTTTCAAAGTGTTGAAATCTTCAACTCACAAATTTAAGTAGACTGAGGAATGCCAATCCGCTTGGGAAGAACTCAAAAACTATCTTGGCAGTCCGCCACTCCTCAGTTCACCTTATCTTTGGGAGAATGATTTTTTCTTTATCTAGCAGCAGCTATCCTAGCTGTGGCCTCTGTGTTACTTAGGGAATATGAGAATAAACAACTATTAGTGTGTTATGTAAGCAAAGTTTTAAATGAGCCTAAGTCCAAGTACCCTAATATACAAAAATTACCTTACTCATTGGTTGTTGCAGCTTGAAAACTGTGAGCATACTTTGAATCTCATCCCATAACTATTTATACACACATGTCACTAAAACAAAATTTCCACAAGGTAGATCAGTCAGACCATTTATTAAAATGGCCTACTGAATTAAGCGGGTATGATATTTCTTTCACTCCCAAAACTTCCACTAAAGCACAAGCTTTAGTTGAAATATCGTTCTCCGAAAGTGATCAATCTACTACAGGGCTTCAATCATCGCCACCAAAATCAATGGAAATATCTAGGTGGATTCTTTCTATTAATGGAGTTGTTAATGGAACTGGGTTGGTATAGGATTGATCCTGACCTCTCCATATTCCAAATAAGTGAAATGAGATGCATTGCTCTCCGATTCAACTTGTCCAATAATCAAACCGAATATGAAGCACTGATAGTAGGTTTATCTTGGGCAAAATCTCTATAAATCATCTATTGGTAAGAAGTGATTCGCAGCTTGTTGTCAAACAATTGCAAGGTGACTTTTTAGCTCATTGGCTATATTTTAATTAAGGATTTTGATAGCTTTGATATTAACAAGATAAATTAGAATGAAAACATTTTAGCTAATCAAGTATCTAAATTAGCTTATGTTGAATTGCCTAATGAACCTAAATGTGTGATTGATGAGCAATTTTGGCATGCTATATCATTTGGCCCAAACATTCAAGAAATACTCGAAGTATCATCTTCTTGGATTGATGAGCTCAAAGATTATATAGAAAAAGGTATTCTACCTAAAGATTCTATTCTAGCTCAACAAATTAGAAAACAATCAGCTAGATACTTAGTTTTTGAAGGAGTTTTGTATAGAAGGTCATTTTCTAAACCTCTTTGGAGATGTGTTGAACTAGAATTCACTCAACCACTTCTTGAGGAAATCCATGAAGGTGTGTGTGAACGCCATCTTGGAGCAAGATCTTTAGCTCAAAGAGTGATTCATCAAGACATTACTGGTCAACTTTGTTTCAAGAAGTTGAACATTTAGTTTGACACTACAAAAGTTTCCAATTTTACGATACTTTACCATGAATTCCTTCAATACCTCAGGCTCCCATTGTTCCCACTTGGCCCTTTGATACATGGGGAATAGATCTAATAGGTAAGTTTTCAACAGCACAAGGAGGACTAGAGTATTTGGTAGTTGCAGTTGATTACTTTTCTAAAAGGATCGAAGCTAAACCATCAGCTCAACCTACTAAGAAAATGTATTGACATTTTTTCATGATTATGAATTATGCCATTTTGGAGTCCCAAGAGCAATTGTGATAGATCATGGTGTTCAATTTTCAATGAAATTCACCAATGAGTGCAACAGATTGAATATTAAACATTAGAAATCATCTATTGCTCACCCACAAGGTAAATGGTCTCGCTGAAGCATCTAACAATTTGATTTTGAATTCTTACATAAAAATTTGGCCAATAAGTCCAAAAATTAGGTGGATGAGCTCTATCCAATTCTATGGTCAATACATACTTCAACTAGGGAGCCAACTAGTGAAACTCCATTTGCACTAGTTTATGAAAGTGAAGTAGTATCACTAGCTGAAGTAGTATTGACTACATATAGAACTAAAGAGTATTTTGAGGAAGCAAACCAATCATTTCGATTGATGGACTTCAACTTGTTTGAAGAAAAAAAGAAAACTATCTCAAGTAAGGATACTCGTACACAGACAGAAAACAAAATACTGCCATGATAAAAAAATACGATTCAAAGCTTTGAAAATAGGAGATTGGGTATTACAGAGAATTGATGTTATGAGTCAACTACAAGGAAAAGACAAATTGACACCAAACCGGGAGTGCCATATCAAATTGTTGATGTAATAAGGCCATGTACTTTTGTTGTAGCAAAACCCAACAGGGTGAGTTTACCAAATCCTTTGTATGCAAATCACTTGAAAAAGTATTATCAATAAAATATTGTAAATACTTTGCTTATGATAATAGTTATTAGATAGATTCGAAATTTAAAGAAATTTTCACTTCGAGCTCACTTCGAAATTTAAAGAAAATTTCACTTCGAGGTCACGTCAAAATTTAAAGAAAGTTTCACTTCAAGCTCACTCAAAATTTAAAGAAAATTTTGCCTAAGCTCACTTTCAAATTTAATAAAAATTTCACTTTGAGTCTGATGCGGATCAAGCATACCAAAGTGCAAGACATTCCAAATATCCTTTGCATGGAATTGGTAGTCCAATGTCTAGGGTAAGGACAAGAAAGATGAAAGAGGCACTACAAGGCTTAATCATGGGGATGCATGGCAAAGCTGAAGTTCTAGAAGGTTCTAAGGATATTCTACTATATCTTAATGCTACACCAAGTATAATTACTTATCTTCAAGTAAAAGATGATGACCAAGGCTTAGACTTTGAAGAACAAAGCTTGAAGTTCAAGATATAAGACCAAGCTATTTGGAACATAAGGAGGAAAGACCCAATTCACATAATAAGATCTATTAATGGGCTTCTTTTATTTTGCTATATTAGGGCTTATTTTGACTTTTAGGTTTGGCCTAAATTTTACAGTATTAGGTTTAGTACTAAATTGACTTTTTCAATGCTTAGTTGGTATTAGTTTTAGGAGATTTCCTAATTCAAGACAAACTTATATACTATTCTTATAGGAACTCCTTTTAGTTAGGTATTTTCTAGTCAAATTAAGGTTGCTACGCGCCTATATAAAGGCTATTAAAATTCTGCACGAATTGAGGATGATTATTATAATATTGAGTGATTTTTGGCAAGCTTTGCTTTGATCTCTTGTGTTCTTGGTAGAATACAATCTTCACTTATCAAAGGAGTGAATAATCTTTGTGGCATCTTCAAGATTAGAGTTTTAAGGACTTAGTTTCCTTAAGGTTCTCATCTTTAATCATATAACTTGTCTTTCTAGCATTCCGAGCACATAACAAATTGAATCACGGGTTCCTAGAGCAGCTCATCTAGAGGATTCGTATCATTTGGTATCAGAGCTTAAGGTTCTAGAAATAGAATACTATCCTTTATTTACCTTATTTTTGTGTTTGTTTTCTGCCTTCGTTTCTTTTCCATCATTACTTTGTGTTTGTTTCTTGTTTTTGAATTTGGTCTTTGTTTTTTGTGTTCTCATTTGTTGTCATCTTGTGTTTTCTTTAAGTTCTTGAAGTTCTTTTCTTGAAATTCTTGAAGTTCTTTGAGTGTTGTTGAATTGATTATTAAAAAAAAAAAAAAGAAAGAAAAAAAAAAGAAAAAGAAAACAAGGGAGAGAGAAAATAAAACGTAGAGAGATAGAGATTGTATTACTTGATTTGATTCATATGCTATTGTTGTGCAATATAAAAAGATGTCCTTTTTCTTTTGGGATTTGATTAGTTGACTAAAGCTGAATAATTCTTTTTGGGCATGTAATTGTTTCCTAAATCATATAATTGTTGTCCAAGTCTTCTAATTAGTCCTAACACTTATCAATTAAAGATTCATGCACCACAATTAGTTCAATTTTTGTGTTGCTCTAGTTGTCACACAATTCAAGCCTAATTATGCCTATAGAAGGCAGTTTTCTTTATTTTTGCTTTTCTCCTTAATTCCTTGTATTACAGTGATTCCTTTGCATATCTTTTGCATCCTTTGATTTTTCTTATATCTTTGGTTCCTTTTAAATTAATTTTCTTGTGCCTTTTCATTTAATTCAAATAAGCTTTAAAATTTCTAATTTTCGAGATTTGCTGCATTTAATTGATTATTCCTTAAGATTTATTGGTTTTGATTCTCCAAAGAACATTAAGGCGGCTGGCTTGAGTGGTCAAAGGCAAGAGTGGTGAAATCATCATCGAGAAAAGCCTAATAGTGCGAAACACGAGTGATCATAATTTGAGTGTAAACACGTGAGGGAGTGTGTAAGGAATAAATTTTTCTTTTGTACTAATGTGTTTATTGTAGATTATAAAGATGAGAAGTGTTGGAGAAGAACAAGAGCTTGAATTGAAATTGTTAATTAGGACTTTCAATGAGCAAATTAAAAAGTTGAATGCAAAGTTGGATGATTTGCTAGACGAAATACATTTGAAGAGAAAGGAGATGCAAATTCAAGTTTTAGACAAATCAAATGTGTTGTTTCTAAAAGAGATAGCAATTTGGATTGCACAAAGATGAAGATTCTTACTTTTCAAGGAAGGAATGATTCCAATCTTTACTTGGAGTGGGAGATGGAGGAGTTGTTGCACAAAGTCCTTAAAGTGGAGAAGCAACTCAAAACAAGAGCTTCCAAATCTAGTTCTATTTCTAGTGCTTCATGGAAGTCTAATTGGAAGGACAATAGAGCAGCCTCTAAAAAAAAGGAAGAAGGAAAAACAAAGAATTTGATTGATGTTTCTAAAGGTAAAACTGAAACTAAATCATTTTCTAAATCATGTGGTGTGAAGTGTTTAAAATGCCAAAGATTTGGGCATATAGCTTCCCAATTCCCTAATAAAAAGAATTATGATTGTGATGGAGAATGGTGAAATAGAAAGTGCTAATTTTAGGGTGAATGAAATGTCCCACTAAAGGATTGTTCTTATGGTGACATTGAAGAACTTGTACATGATGATTTGTTGGCCACAAGGAGAACATTGAGCATACAACCTATGAATGATAGTAATGAAGAAAAGATGAGTGCAAAAGAAGAAAAGAAGAAGAAAGAGAGTGAGAAATCAAAAGAAAAGAGGGCAAGTGAGAATGAGATAAAAATGATGATAAAAGTGTGCAAAAGAGAGAGGAAAGTAAAAGAATGAGTGTGTTTGCTGGAAAAAGTGAGGTTAAGAGTGTTTTCATTGTAAGGCCACAACTACTTGTACTTAGGTACAAGGAATTTTATCTTTCTACTAATGACTGTAACCCTTCTTTTCCTAGTGTTGTTATGTGTTTATTGCAGGAGTTTAAAGATTTTTTTCCTAAAGAGATTCCTGATGGTAATCCATACTTAAAGTTTTTAAACTCATAGACTAAGCTCAATAAAAAGGCATGATAAGTGGTTGAAGTTCATTGGAATCTTTTCTTATGTGAGTAAGTACAAATATGTCAAGGAAAATGTTGTTGATGATACATTATCTAGAAGGTTTGCATTACTTCTTTACAAGCTAAATTTCATGGCATTGAATTACTTACAAATTTATATAATTCTTATTTTGGTCAAATATGGAGTGCATGTGATAAATGTGCATATGGTGACTTTTATAGGCATCAAGGATTTTTATTCAAGAAAGATAAATTATGTGTGCCTATTTGTTCTATTCATGAGTTATTGGTTAGGGAAACTCATAGGGATGGTTTGATAGACCATTCAGGTGTGGAAAAGACTTTAGATACATTACATTGTTATTGGGTTAATATGAAGCATGATATGCAATATGTTTGTGATAAATGTATTACATGTAGACAAGCAAAATCTAGAGTTAAACCATATGGCATGTATATCCTTTTACCCTTGCCTGATCAACCTTGGATTGATATTTCTACAAATTTTGTTCTAGGATTACCAAGGTCTCAAATTGGTAGGGACAATATATTTGTTGTTGTTGATAGGTTTAGTAAAATGGATCAATTCATTTCTTATTTTAAAACTAATAATTAATGCAACACATATTACTAAATTGTTCTTTAAGGAAGTAATTAGTTTGCATATTTTGCCAAGAACAATTATTGGTGATAGAGATGTTAAGTTCGTAAGTCATTTTCGGCACATTTTATGGAATATACAAGGATCTAAACTATTGTTCTCTACTGTTGCACATTCTAAAAAAGATGGGAAAAAATTGTAGTGAATAGGACATTCACTGCACTATTCCATGCTATGATTCAAAAGAACTTAAGGCAATGGAAAAGCGTTTGCCACATATTGAGTTTGTATATAGCAAATATGTTCATTCCAATACTTTGTTGTCACCTTTTGAAGTTGTTTATGGCTTTAATCCTTTAAATCCTTTGGATATTTTACCTTTGCCTACTAATGAGCATACTAATCTTGATGGTAAGAAAAAAAAACAAAATTTTTGAAGGAATTAAATGCCAAAGTTCGAGCTTACATTAATAGGAGGAATGAGCTATATGCAAAGCAAGCTAATAAGAGACATGTGAGGTTTATATTTTACCCTGGAGATTAGATGTGGGTACATATGCGAAGGAAGTGACTTCCTACAAAAATAAAATCCAAATTGCAACCTATAGGAGATGGACCACTTCAAGTTTTGCAAACGATTGATGACAATTCTTACAACCTAGATTTACCAAGCAACTATGGTAATGTTATTCTTAATTTTATTGTTGTTGATTTTAATTTGTTTGATGTAGGTTATTCGAGGAAAAGGGGAATGATGTAGATCAAGGATACTGTGAGACCTTTTACCCCGGGGCACAGGGCATGTGCGAGGTAGGGGTTTGTCATCTGCTTGGAGACATTGTCCGTGTGCCCGAGACATGTCATAGGTGTTGGGGATATCTATGGAAGATAGACTTAAACATTTGGGACCCATGTGTTGGGGTAGCTCAAATAGTGCATGACATGACCATACTTGTACACATATGGCATGCCTCGGCTGTGTGCCTTGGCTATGGAGTGTGTTAGACTAGAGTAGCACACATTGGTTCGATGGTTCGATGGACAGATTGAGTTGGTGGATTTAGATGGTTCAATGACATAATAGTTCGTGTGGGTTAG
>JAXGGT010000116.1:7802473-7812572 GCA_035583425.1 Marsdenia floribunda | reverse complement strand
TTGGTTCGATGGTTCGATGGACAGATTGAGTTGGTGGATTTAGATGGTTCAATGACATAATAGTTCGTGTGGGTTAGCTGTGACTGTGCAGTAGTGCAGATGGGCATGGACTATGGTCAAGTCAAGCAGACGGTTCAGCTAGAAGATTTAGTCAACTTGGAAAGCTCTAGAAGGTTCCAGAGAGTCCTAGACTACGAAGACTTGGACTTTGACCTAGTGGATCAAGGAAGTCTTGCAGGCTTGGGTAGCGGGCCTTGAGGATCTCCGTACATATGTCACGATCTTGGCTATCGGTGAGATCATCTCTTCTCTATATAAGGGGACAGCTCAGTCATTGTATTCATTTTTAGATTCATAGATTGATAGTCTCTAGTGAAGTTAAAGAGAAAAGCTCTAGAGTGGAGTTCTAGAGAGAGAAAGGGTGTGGAGGCATAGATAGGTAGACTAGTTGTGTGCTTGTTCCTATCTAAGCTTGGGGTGTTAACCGGAGTGACCTCTTTTCATAAGCACTTACGTTTGTAACTTGTATCATTTTCTATTTGGAATATAGTGAAAGGTTGGGCGCCTTTGCCTGTAATTACATGTTTTGATTATTATTGCCTTCTTTCCGCAACGTCTAAGAGATTTTGAGTTTTGCGTTTTGGCTTGTGCGTGCTAGGATAGACACGTTGTGACAAGTTTGGTATCAGAGCACAGTTTTCAGATCTACTACAAGAATATTGAGCTCATCCTTAGAAGGGAGCTAAGGAGTATGCTTGGATTCTTCTCTAGACATACATGCAGGAGCCAGTGATCGATTGATGAGGTTAGAAACCATTTTCTTGCATTTAGTTAAAGCAGTTGGTATTTATGAATACCGTAACAATGAGCCAACGTTGGCGGACTAGATTGGTACGACCTTTGATCTGGGATGACTTTAAGATATGGTTGAGAGCTTGAAAGCCAATATTGGTTTATTGAAAAGGGCACTGCATAACATGGAGACTACTGCTGGTGCTAGTAGTTCTAGTAAGTCCAAGGTAAAGATTCCCAAACCTAAGACTTGCGATGGTATTTGAGATGCCAAAGTATACAAGAACTTCATATGGGATGTGGAGCACTATTTTGAGACAGCGAGGATACTGGTGGATGAACAAGTTGAGAATGCAACTATATACCTAACAGATAATGACAAGTTGTGGTAGCAAACTAGGGAGGCAGACTCAAAGAAGTCTAGGGTACGAACACTAAGAGAGTTGAAGGCAAAATTGATGGAGCAATTCTTGCCCAAGAATGCTACTTGGTAGGCTAGGGAGAGCCTAAAGAAGTTGGAACAAACATGGACTGTTCGTGAGTATGTAACATAATTCTCTTCTCTCCTTCTTAACATTTATGACATATCTGAGCTGGACAAGTTGTTCAACTTTTTCTTAGGGTTGAAGAAGTAGGCTAGATTGAAGCTTATGCAACAAGGCCTGATGGATGTTGTTGAGGCCTTTGGCATGGCCGACTGATTGGCGTATTCTCAGGCTTCATTTCCACTTATACCTGAGAAGAGGGAGTTTCCAGCTAAGAATAAGGGTAAGTTGATAGTGAACATACCTAAGAAGAAGGGAGACTTTGTTCATAAACAAAGGAATTATGGTGTGTCGAAGGCAGACAGTGTGAAGTGCTACAACTAGAAGGAGACTAGGCATATGTCTTATGCATGTACAAAGCCCAGGTGGAACTTAGCTGCCATCCAAGTTAGTGAGTCTAGTGGGACAAAAGGGGAGTCACTTTTACGCGTGAATCCCATTCAGTTGTGCAATACTATTCAAATGAAAGCAAGACCAAGAGTTGTGCGTTAGTTTTATACATACACGTGTTGGTGAATGGCCATGAGATGTTAGCTGTCACGAGATGTATGTCCGGACACACACAGGTCAAGACAAACACCTCACTCGGACATGCGGAAAGAAGACAATAAACAAAACACAAGTAATTACGGGCAAAAGGTGCCCAACCTTTAACTATATTCCAAATAGAAAAGGATTACAACTATGAGTGCCAATGAACAGAGGTCACTCGGGCTAACACCCCTAGCCCAGATAGGAACAAGCACACAACTAGCCTATCTAACCTATGCCTTCAAGTCCTCCTCTCTCTAGAATTACACTCTAGAGCTTCTCTCTTTAACTACACTAGAGACTCTGAGAATATGAGATGATTACAAATGAATGAGCTCTCTCCTTTTATAGAGAAGAGGGGCTCTCACCGATGGTCGAGATCGTGACACATGTTCGGAGATCCTCGAGGCCCATAGCCCAAGCCCGTGAAGCTTCCTAGATCCACTAGGTCAAGAGACCAAGTCTCCATCTTCTAGGACTCTCTAGAACCTTCTAGAATCTTCTAGGACCTTCTAGAACCTTCCATGTTGACCAAGTCTTCTAGCTGAACTGCATACTTGACTTGACCATGGTTCGCACCAATCCGTACCGCTGCAGGGTCACGGCTAACCCACACGAACCATCATGTCACCGATGATCTGAGTCTACCAGTCCAGTCTGTCCATTGAACCATCGAACCTTCGTGTGCCACTCAAGTCTGGCACAATCCATAGCCAAGGCACACAGCTAAGGCATGCCATGCGTGCACAAGTATGGCACCATTTGAGCCACCCCAACACTTGGGTCTCAAATGTCTAAATCTGCATTCCATAAGTGTCACTGACATTTATAACACCTCTCAGGCACATGGGTAACTCTGCAAAGACGACAAATCCCTCACCAATGTGTTGTCCCCAGGCCCAGGAGAAAGGGTCTCACATTAGCCATGGTGGATTCCAGTGTGACACTCAATTTTGTAGCTGATCGGAAAGCTACTCGATTGCAGTTATCACTGCAAGATTGTTCTCATACCATCAAGACCGTGAATGCTCAGGAACATCAAGTCAGAGGTAGTACGATGGTTGAGCTAAAGCTGGGAATGTGGAAGGGCCAATGTATGATGACAGTCATTCCTCTTGATGATTTTAAGTTGATTTTAGGCGTTGGGGTTTTGGCTATAGCCAAGGTGGCATTAGTGCCACATTTGCATGGATTGATGATCATGGATAAGTTAGCGCCCAACTTTGTGCAAGGTGTATGCAAGGATCAGTAACAAGGAGAGGGCAAGGGATTGTTGTTTGCAATGCAATTGAAGGATAGGCTTAGAAAGAGTAAGCCGACGTACTTGACTTTTTTGTTGGAAAAGGCAGACATTGTACGCCCATTGTTGCCTGATGTTGTGTCCAAGGTGTTTGATGAGTTTGCAAATATGATGCCTGAAGATTTACCGAAGACATTGCCTCCAAGACGTGCTATTAATCATCAGATTGAGTTGGTACCTAGAGCTGTACCACTTGCTCAAGCACCTTATAGGATAGGTCCTGCGAAGTTGGTTGAACTAAGGAAACAATTG
This sequence comes from Marsdenia floribunda, assembly GCA_035583425.1. Classification (NCBI taxonomy): domain Eukaryota; kingdom Viridiplantae; phylum Streptophyta; class Magnoliopsida; order Gentianales; family Apocynaceae; genus Marsdenia; species Marsdenia floribunda. Next base: position 7,809,152 of record JAXGGT010000116.1, on the reverse strand, counting down.
GGTGAGTTGTTGGAGGCATAGTTCAATAGGCCATCTAAAGCCCCATATGGTGCCCTTGCCTTGTTCCAAAGGAATGTAGATGGTTCATTGCGGTTCTGTGTGGACTACAGGGCATTGAACAAGTTAATAGTGAAGAACAAGTACCCTATTCCAAATCAGTTGGATCTATTCAATAGTTGGCTAAGGGTAGGTAGGTCTAGGTATTGACAAGTGCAAGTTGCTAATAGTGATAAGCCCAAGACCACTGTAGTGACCAAGTATGGGTCATATGAATTTTTAGTCATGCTATTTGGCTTGACAAATGCTCTTACTACATTTTGTAAATGGATGAATGATGTGTTGTATGAGTTCTTGGATAGATTCATAGTGGTGTATTTAGATGATATTGTCATCTATAATGAATCCTTGGCGGATCATGTGAAATACTTGAGGCTAGTGTTTGCCAAATTGAGGGAGTATGTGTTGTATGTAAAAAGGGAGAAATGTGAGTTTTGTCAGAAGGAAATCAAATTCATTGGACATATCATTAGCCAAGGATCGATGAAGATGGATCCTCAGAAGGTGGAGGCATTTAAGACATGGCCAGCACCAACGAACGTGGCAGAATTAAGATCATTTTTAGTATTAGCCAACTACCACAAATGGTTTATTAGAGGGTATGCAAGAGTAGCAAGCCCCTTGACTAACCTTTTGAAGAAGGGGGAGAATTGGTTGTAGAACGAGAAATGTGTGGAGGCATTACAAACTCTCAAAGATGTTGTGACGTCTGCCTCAGTGCTACAAATGTCCAATTTTGAGCTTCCTTTCGAAGTACATATGGATGCCTTACACCATGCAATTGGTGGAGTGTTGATACAAGAATAACACCCTTTGGCATTTGAGAGCCGAAAGTTGAAGGATTGTGATCAGCATTATTCATTCTATGAGAAGGAGATGATAGTTGTAGTCCATTGCCTCACATTTGGAGGTGTTATTTGTTGGGATTGTCCTTCACTATTGTGACAGACAATGTGGCGAATACATATTTCAAGACTGAGAAGAAGTTGTCTGCGAAGCAAGCTTGTTGGCAAGAGTTTCTGGCAAAATATGACTTTGAATAGGTGCATAAGCTGGGGCGAGACAACTTGGTAGAAAATGCATTGAGTAGAAGGGTGTCGTGTTTAACCCTTGCTACTATTTCTATGGTAGAATTTGAGGTTGTTGACTTAGTGTTGTTGAAGTTGACTATTCAGATTTGGAAGAAGATCAATAGAAAAGCTTTTCATCATGGACTGATTCCCTAGTTTGATGGACCTTTTGAGGTCGTGAAGAGGAATGTCACTCTTTGGCAATTTGAAGATGAGATTGTCAAGTACTAGGTCGACGAGGATGTTGACATCTTCAAGTGGGGGAGGTTTGTGAGACCCTTTGTCCCGGGGCACGGGGCATGTGCAGAGGTAAGGGTTTGTCATCTATGCAGAGACATTGTCTGTGTACTCAAGACATGTCATAGGTGTCAGGGACATCTATGGAAGACAGACTTAGACATTTGAGACCTATGTGTTGAGGTGGCTCAAATAGTGAATGACATGACCATGCTTGTGCACGCATGGCATGACTTGGCTATGTGCCCTGCCTATGCAGTGTGTCAGACCAGAGTGGCACATATTGGTTTGATGGTTCGATAGATGGACTAAGTTAGTGGACTCAGATGGTTTTGTGACATGATAGTTCGTGTGGATTAGTCATGACCGTGCAGTGGTACGGATTGACATGGGCCATGGTCAAGTAAGGTAAGCGGTTCAGCTAGAAGACTTGGTCAACTTGGAAAGTTCTAGAAGGTTCCAGAGAGTCCTAAAAGACGAAGACTTGGTCTCTTAACCTAATGGATAAAGGAAGTCTTGCGGGCTTTGGTTGCAAGCCTTGAGGATCTCCGTACATGTGACACGATCTCAGCCATCAGTGAGATCATCTCTTCTCTATATAAGGGGAGAGCTTATTCATTGTATTCATTCTCAGATTTATAGATTGATAGTCTCTATTGAAGTAAGAAGGAGAAGCTCTAGAGTGGAGTTCTAGAGAAAGATCAATTGATCAAGAATGCCCTGACAGAGAGGTAAAGGCTGCTAAATCTCAGAACATTAACTAGAAAGATCAATTGATGATTTGGGATCTTGGTAAAGTACTATAGATTTATTCAAATATTATTCCCAAAAGGAAGGAACTATTATTTCTGGATGCTCTCACTCAACATTTCCTCAGGCATCTATTTCTTTCAAAATTTCATTTCTTCTTTTGAAAATGGTACAAACGAAGCCCCCTATCACTGCAAAGAAAAAAGTTTGTAGATATGACACCTACCAAATACAACGAGCTGTCTTTTTGGCCACTAGATATGGTGGCTCCTTGGTTATTGTTTTTTGTGGACCAAAAACGACGATTTGCCCCCTAAGAATCGTTTTTTATATTTTTTTGAGAAACGTGTGGGTCAAAAATGATGATTTTGAGAATCGTTGTATTATGTTTAGCAAACGAGGTGGTTGTGATGACCAAATACAGTGGTTTTATAAGTGTCGTATTTGGTTGGACAAATACGACGCCTCATTTGAGCAAATGCGGTGGGCACAACGTGTGGATTTTGTTCAGAATACTAGTTTATAACTTCGATAAAACTTCATATAATCTTGTATTAGCTTCAAATTTTGTAAATTTGTCTTTTAATATATGTCTAATAAATCTAATACTTGGATTAATGTTTTGCCTTTGTAAAATGAAAAGAATTTGTATATTTTTGTATTAAAATTACGAATGTAGATAGATGACATATGAAATAATATCGAGTTGGCTTGAAATTTTGTAGGTTTGTTTTTTATTATATGTCTAACAAATGTAACGGTTAGATTAAAATTTTAATTTTTGTAAAAAAATAAAAATTGTATATTTTGGTATTAAAATTACAAACATAGATGGATGATACATGAAATAATATCAAATTAAGTCAAAATTTTTCCTGTACAAATAATTTGTATATATGGTTATAATTAACGATTGGATTAATTATTTAAATTATATAATAAAACGTTCTTTATATAATACAGACATAAACATTGTAAGTTACAATAATAAAATATTATACTTATATTTATAAAATGATAATTTTTTTTTGATTATTATGATTAAATTATATATATATAATAATTATTACAATATTTATATTTATGTGTTTAAAATATATTTATATATTGAAATATATGTCACGACCCAAAACTTAGCATGACAGATCACGCATTGAGAGATTCAACACGTAAGACAACAAAGCTATTCCATAAATTTGATATCTAAGAAATAAAATGCTCAATAAGAACTTTTTATTGTCTCAAAATTAAGAAAACAACCAAGTTGAATTTAATAGTTACAACTCAAAATTCAAATAATTATAAATAATTCAAAGATAATAAGTCTACAATCCCAAAAATGAAAACAACTGTTGACTCTCTATCACGAGTCTTATTAAAATCTCTGAACTAATTCTCTTTATTAAAAACCTACAAGACATTAAATAATAACATAATGAGCTATAAAACCCAATACGTAATTCCAACTCTTCCCTTTAAATAAATAATTTAGAAAGAAAATCTTAAATCTTTGTAAAACTTTACCTAGTAAACAAATATAAAAATATTAATCATAATAAAAATAAGAAAACGTAATACATTTTTTATGGCTTTAAATCCTATAAAAATTAATCCAAAAGTTACATAAGACATAACTAGTGCAAGAAATGTGGCTCAAATAAGTCTTAAGAGATGTTTCTACTGGATATCCAACCTAACTCTATCCCAGTTAGGTAGGCCATAACATAACATAATCATACATGTTCATCATGTCTACTCACCAATATACAAGTGTAATGAGAATTAGTCATCTAAATTTTTAAGACATAAGAACCAACACCATATAAAGTATACTTGTCTCAAAACATACTTATATGAAATACATAAATAATATACAAGTATAAAATATTATCCATATTCTTTAAAATAAATAATACATAAATACTAAGAAAACAATCCAACTACATTTATAAGTAAAATCATTAATAATAAAAATACACTCTTTTTCTTTCATAAATAAAATTATAAAACCATTTCATCTTTTTACCAAAAGGAAAAAGTTAGAATCATTTACCTCCACCAAATGACTAAACTCAGATAATTCTGATCCCAAGAATTGTCATCTAAGTAATATTCATATCCAAACTAATTATTAAAATACTTAAATCTAATAATCTCATCAACAGTCTAAAAAAATCTAACTTATTCTATACTAGGAAACATCCTAACTAGAATTAATTAATTAAATAATTTATCATGATTACTAAAACATTTTTTGAATATTAAACAATCATAAAATCCTTAATAATTAATACATAAAATATAATTATATAATTATATAATATAATCATATATATACACGTAGTAAACTTATATGAGTATTTTCACAATACATACATATCTATTTATATATATAATAAAATTAATCTTTGCATTAAATATATATCTATATGTAATACAGTTTATATATACATATATTTATATATATAATAAAGTTAATTATTAAGCACACACATATATATAATTCAACTAACTACATAATAATTATATTGAGTAAATTTTAAGAGGAAAAGAGAAAACATCAAAAATACAACTTCTTAACCTGTTAACTATCTACTAACTCGTCAAAATTCATTTCTTCTTATTCCCATATACATACATATATATTATTTGTCTTATTCTTCTTTTCTTATTATCTTTTTTTATTATTATTTATTATGTATGTATATTATATATATATATATAAGTAAAGAAGGTATAGAGTAACTTTTCTTAGCATATTGGTCATTTTAGACTCTTGGCTTGTCAAGAGGTTCAGGGGTTGAATCTCCTCTTCTTCTTGGCAAGCCAAGAGGTGTAAAAGTAACCGCACCCGCTTTTCAAAAGGTTCAGGGGTCGAATCTCCTCTTCGTGGCAAGCCAAAGGGTGTAAAAGTAACCGCACTCGAGTGTTCCAATATTTGAGATATCTTCACACTATTGGGCTTCACACTATTGAATCTCCTTAGGTAGATTAATTTAGGTCGGAAGAATCCGAGATACCATCGTAAAAAAAAATAAAGAAGGTATATATATTATATATATATAAGTAAAGAAGGTATATAGATGGCAGTTAGTACTACCGCCTAAGAACATACAATTTCCTTCCTTCTATTGTTTTTTTTTTTTTTGTCTCCCTGCTATCAGTATCAGTATTACATATATAATATATATATATATACATATGTGTCATCTTCCTTTCAAAATTTCGTTATCAAAACTATATATATACATACTGTTAACTTACATAAATTAACAGGTTAATTTAATCTTAATAAAAATACTAATACGTAATTTAAATTCCTAAAATTAAGTTTTGATTGAACGATAATCATAATAACATAAATTAAATAACCATTTTATATCCTTAATTCAAAACGATTCCTAGAATATATTTCTATCCTAATCATCATATACTTAAACTCAATTAAACAAAGAAGATTAAATTTTAGATGAATACAAACTAACCTTGGTTGTGAGAAAAATTGTTTAGGACTAGCAAACATGGGGTCTTCTTCCTCAAAATTGTCTGGAATTTGACAGTTATGTTCTAACCCTAGACCAGAGAAGAAGAAATGATGTTGGGTTTAGAATTAAATGATTCATAAATGTAGTAAGGGATTTAATTTATTAATTAAAGAATAGTCCTTTATAATTTTTAATATTTTAAAATAACCCTACTTAATTATCTTATAATATCCCGTAATAAAAGTCTCGGGTATTACATTCCACCCTCAAGAAAAGTTTCGTCCTCAAAACTTATTTACCTAATTCTTCAAGTAGTTAAGGATATTTATTGTGCATCTCCTCCTCTAATTCCCACGTAGCTTCCCTCTCTGTATGGTTCGCCCATTGTACTTTCACATATGAAATAGTCCATCTCCTCAGGACTTGGTACTTTTGGTCATCTTAGTCATCTTTTCCAAGAAAATGGTAGTCCTTGTTAGTAGAAAATGTGCAGTTTTGGTGACTCTATCCACAATATATCACCCATATACAATCATTCTTGCGATTTGATTTGGATAATCCACAACAAAATCCATGGCAATATGTTCCCATTTCCAAATTGGAATCTCTAAAGGTTTCGACAATCCACCAAGTCTTTGGTGCTCAGCCTTAATTTGTTGACAAACTAAACACCTCGCAACGAAATCAACCACTAATCTTTTTAATCCACTCCACCAAAATCTCTGCTTTAGATCCTGATACATCTTAATTCTTCCTGGATGAATCGAGTACTTAGTGTTATGAGCTTCTCATAGAACTTTTTGTCTCATATCCAGATTGTCAGGTAACATAATCGTCCTTGATACCATAAGATACCATCCCCATGGATCTGATATCCCCAACTCCTCATCTTCCTCTTGGACCATCCTAATTCTGTCAATCAAAGTAGGTTTCTCCGTCAATGCTGCTAAAACACCTTTAGTGGAATCAACAATCTCCAAACTCAATCCATCCAATTGTTTAGTGGTAAAGGATAAATTCGCGGTTGTCGTTAAACCGGCCAAGATTAATTTAAAAACTAGAAAGCAATATAGTGCTCAC
>JAXGGT010000116.1:7769072-7787320 GCA_035583425.1 Marsdenia floribunda | reverse complement strand
GAATAAAAATATAATTAAAAACCCAATAATTTAATATTAATCTTATTAAAACATAATAATCCAAATAACAAATAAAAATCCTAAGAATGGTAGAGAGACATATTAAATACTAAGTATTAAGGGTCCAAAATGTATAAATCTATATGTTATCACTCCTCTACAACTACAACAATTTTAATTTCCATATTATAACCACAAAAAATCTAATACACTTCAAACTCAAATTCTTGAAATGTTTAAACTCTCGCACACATATCTATAGACGATAACCCTCTATTCCCCATGAATCCTTAACATCTCAGAGAGTTTTTGAAAAGTTAAAATAGATCTATAGATGTTAATAATCTCAAACCCCACAAATCTTGTCTAATCAACTTACAAATTTCAACCACTTGAAACTCAAAATCCTAAAATAGAAAAAAAATCTAAAATTTTGAAAATTTAATTCATAGTTAATGATAATAAAAAATTTTCAAATTTTCAAATTTCAAAATCTATTTACAGTATATCACAATAAGCAAAGAGAAAGACAATTACAAAGAAGAAAAAAGGGAAAGAGCAGCAATTAGTAAACTGTTGTGATTGAAGAAAAAAATCGAAGAAAAACGAGAATGAGAAAGAAAAAAGTAATAATAAAAAGAAGAATAAGAAAAGATTGAAGAAGAAGGCGAAGAAGAACGACAACTAGAAAGAAAAAAAAAAATAATGAAAGGAAGATGAAGAGAAGAAGAAAGTAAAAGAAAAAATAAAGAACATGAAAAAGACTAAAATAACTCTATGTTTTACAATCAAAATATTATCTAATAGTCAATGTCGACCGAAGTAATGGTTGTGAACTTTTAAAAAGTTTTTTTTTTTTTTTTGTAAGTGAAATTTCATTAATAAAAGAAAATATTACACATGAATGAATAAACATCATTCATAATATTAGAGTACACATCTAACCTAAAAAAGATGAAAAACAAAATACTCAACTAAAAAGTATAGGTGAGTCATATAAACTTCAAAATACAAACAACACATAAAATAATAAAATAATTCTAACTATTTCTTCAGTATTTTTGTCATCAATTACAATCATTATCTGTAATGAGAGTTCGACTTCATCTTCTTCCTTTAGCAACAACCTAAGTGATCCTAGGCACATAAAAAATCTCAAAGGAAGTAAAAAAAAAAAAAAACAAGATCGAGTAAAGAGCCTAGATCTAAACTGGGTTTAAAGATAAATTCTTCTAATAGAAGAAAACTTAATATACTTGCATTTGAAGGGTAAAAAATGACAAAAAAAAAAAAAAAAATAGAAAGAAAGATACACAAAGAGACATACGATACTGAAAACCTAAAAGCAAGTAAAAAAACAAAAAGGAAAATGGGTCTCCTAAGCTTCTCTCTTGGTCGGGGTAGAAAGCAAGAAAAAGAGAAGGAGAACAGCCGCATGCAAGTGAAGAGGAAAAAAAAGAGAGAAAGTAGGATTTTGAATTTTAAAAAAATTTGACTATTAGTCGTGTATGTTTTTTAATTTATGTACTTTAAATTTGAATTTCGAAAAAGTTCAAGTGTTACACTAATAATTTGTCATTAATTAAACAAAAACTTATGAACCACTTAATTAATTTTAATAATATTTAGAAATTAAATATCAATATAAAAAAGTACACAGCCACTATAATAAATATAGTTCACAATTTCCATCTCTTAAGTAAATTATCATATTTAATCACTGAACAATACAAAATCACTATATAATTTTTTTTTATGTGTAAATAAAATAGATTCTTTTTATTAAAAATTATAGAAGTTCAAATATTCAAATTAGTTTAAAAAAATTGAGAAAAAATTTAATGACTTCAAAAATTATTCATAAAAATGTTTAATAACTTAAAAGTTACGAATAAAAATTGATGATTTATTTTGTATTATATAAAAAGTTTAATAACTAAAATGATATTTTAAATTTAATATTTTTATATTTTTATTCAAAAATGAAAAAATAAATAATAATTAATTTTTGAAATAAAAAATTAAAAAGAAAGAGAAGGCCATATACTCCTTTTTTTTTTTTTTTTTTTCTTTGAATATTATAACGACTTTTTATATTTGATATATTTTGAACTTATAACCTTTCAAATTATGAAAGAAGCTATAATCCACTAAACTAAACCTTCTTAACAAGTCAAATTCTCCTTGGTGGCTAATTGAACGTATAAGCATTCAAAAGAAAAAAAGAAAAAAACTAATTAAACAATTTATTATTATTATTATTATTATTTGAAATTAATAATTTAACATGTTAATAAAAATTAAATATTTATCGATTTAATTAATTTTAAAAATAATATTAGCATCCTCCTTTCAAACTATATCAATAACTTAATATTTTTTCAAAAAAAATAAATATATATATACATATATAATAATCAACAAAAGAAAATTACCAAAATACTCTTTGATCATGATAAATATATAATTAATATTGATATTATATTAGATAATGTAATAAAACTAGGTGGTTCATGTCATGTCAATTCCAATGCAAACTGTACATGTGAAAGTTACGGCATCACCCCCTTTTACCCCGTAACAGATTCTGTCCATAACCTCAACATAGTTATTGAAAAGAAGAACATCTACTGAGTTCGAATCATATAAAAACTCAATATAAGTATTTATTTAGTATGAGAAAGATGCAAACAAAAAATTACCTGCAGCAAAAATGTCAAGCTCAAGAAAAGGAAGAAAGAAACCAAAGGAACACCCTAAAGAAATTCATAAAAATAATAAAGCAGAAGCTGAGAACTTGACACAGAGAAATGGGGGAGAGGTTAGTAATTTCCATTAAGATGAATAAAATTTTCTGTATTCATTGACAGAGTTTGAAAATTCTTAGGCCTATTTAACACCATACATCAGGAAATGGGGGAGAGAGAGAGAGAGCAAATAAGACCTCTACTTGTTTCAGTTCTGAGAATCACAAGCATTTGCATGTCGAAAAATTTAACCTACATTCCCTACCTTTTTGCTTCTTGCAGCAATCATCATCATCATCAGACTGTGCTCTTATTTTCAAATATTCCAAAGGCTTCGCCCAAGTTCAATGTATTTCTCATCGTTCTCCTTCCAATTCCACCATTACCTTTCCTCATCATCGCAGCAAATTCTCCGTAATCTATCTGTCCATCCTGCAAGCATAAAAAATCATTTCCCCCTATGAATGAGATAGCCTTAATTAGAGGAACAAAAAAAAACCGGAACAAATCTCACTGTCTAGTGAAACATTCACATTCCATTTCAACGATAGAGATGAAAACTGCAAGAGATTATTCAACATTAGAATATCTTGAACAGGAAGTGTAACAGAAGATCTTGAGCATTTCTTTTTTCATGAACTAGTAGTACATTAGAAGCAAATGCCAAATTACTTGGACAGTTAAGGATGTATAGAAAAGACTATAGTTTTTTTTTTTTTTTTTTTTCCACTTCCCATGAAGTGATTGACTCATATTGATAGATACAATCTATGCTATCATAGTCGGACCCTTTCCGATCTAAATTTAGAACTGCTAGCATTGATTTTGATTACTTAACCTAAAAAGGACTAGGAAAAAAGAAACTTACATTATCTTGGTCGATTTCTTTAATCATCTCATCAAGGTGAAGTTCACTTAATCCAAATTCCTTGCAAGCTTGTTGAAGCTCATCAATGGTTATATAACCACTGCCATCCTTGTCAAAGAATGCGAAAGCTGATACAAGATTTTCCTCTCTCTCCAGCTTGTTTAAGTGCACAGTAGCAGCAAGAAACTCACCGTAATCTATGGTTCCACTGTTATCAATGTCAGCCTACCAACCAAACCCCAAATAGGATTAAAGAAAAAGGATGCTGTGTATTTGAAGATTAAAAATATTGTATACTTGCAGCAAAATACAAATATATATATATATATATAAATATATATGTCGAAGAATTTGAAAAAGAAGCTCTTACTGCATCCATAAGATCCTTTATCTCAGACTCCATAAGTTCAGAACCTACTCGCCTTAAACCTTCTTTTAGTTCATCAAAAGTGATTGTTCCACTATTGTCAGTATCTATCATTTTAAATAACTCCTTGAGACCACCAATTTCTTCTTCTGAGAGCCTTTCAGCAATTACCTGTAAACAACAGATATAATTAAAAAAAGAAATGAAAAAAAAAAAAAAAAAGGGGGATAATCAGCCAAGAGCTCAAAAAAGGAGAAGGGTTGTTGGGTTGGGGAACTGCATTCTTAAGTCTATGAAGAGAAAGCAAACCAAAAGAAATAACTTGGCATGATCATAATAGTAAAGGGCATGCATCAGTGCATTCTTGAAATAATGTGAATGATATGAAAGTATTAGGATCACATACATGAGAATAGCAGTGAATTGGCAGGAGTTCTTGTCTAGAGCACATTTTACATGGAAGAAAAGGAAAAGTAAGGGTAAGGGTGCATTTGGACACCACCAAATGAATGATTAGTCATTTGGGTAGGAAGAATTTTGTTCAGTTGGTTTTTGGAGTTCTCCCAAAATAAATTCAATTTTTCTTTCAAAATTCAAATTTATTCCAATACTTTTTTCTCCCTCCTTACTCGCAGCTACTCACAATGAAATATTATACAATCTAAATCGCGATGGCTATCCACATGCACCAAGATGAAAAATGGATTCTCCTGGGAAAAGTTGTACCCAATTTCTTGTTAAGTTGCAAACAGTACTATACTCTGATACCAATCAAATAGAATTATAAATACAAAGAGAAAGTAATAACACAAGATTTAATGTGTGGAAAACCCTACAGCAAGACCAACTCCGGAAAATTTTAACAAAATACAGCATAATTTAAATTCATACATTTGTTTTTTCACTTGTTTACTTTTAATGTGAAAAAAAAATAAAATAAAATTTAAAAGTAAATATCAAATTGCTCTAATTGTTCAAAGTTTTGGTAATATACTAGAACCATACTCACTATTTTATTAATTTATTTGTATCCCATATTTTTATAATTTTATTTTTATATAAATATATATATACATAATTAAAAAATTTGTATATATATATACATGTATAGGGACAGAAACCGAAATAGAATAATACCATCTAGGCTCCCATTCCCAATTTTGGTTTATGGAGATTTTGTGTCTCCCCCAAACCCAGTCAGAACAGATGAGAACTATGTGACAAATAATGCCCAAGAAATGATTTAGGAAGGCAACAGGAGCAGAAAATTCCATATGCATCAATTATAGGGAGCTTTGATGAATGCTCAAACTTGTACTTAAAACCAAATATGAAACATGATGTTGTGGAAGGCATTAAAGTAATTCAGGTTTCTAGCATTAGAAGGCAGCAAAGAAGTCATGGCATATCTCCAAAAGAAAAAAGAATTATAGACATCTCAGATCAGTTGACAGTAATTGGATAACCGGACTCTCACTACGATCCCAGAAAAAAAAAAAGGTTCAAAACAATATCTTATTGCATTGTAAACCATGGAATCTAAATTTGAAACTTGTTCTGAGGCTTCAAGCTATGTTTCATAGCTTCCTAATTATAAGATAATGGAATCTTTTATTGGACATATTGACTTGTTTTTAAAAATTGCAAATCACCTGTAGAAAAGATCAAACAAGTTTTTCGAATATTTAGTTTCAAAATATATATGTATAGATACTTATAAATTCATGGTCGACTTAGTAGACAAGATTAGAGAATGTAAAACCTATATTAATCTTAATGCCCAACTAGCCAAATAGTTGTTGAAATTCTGAAAGTCAGAGATAATGTAAGTCTGATATTTGTATACCTTAAGAAATTACCCACGATGGGTCAATGATTCCTTTTCCCTTCTTTGTTTCCTACCCTCTTTTCCCATCTATAAAAGGATAAAAAGACAGTCTTTCTCCATACGAATATCAAAAGTTTCCATCAGAGAGAGAGAAAGAAACAAGAAATTTATTCATCCACTCAAGGATTTCAAAGAGGAATAACTAAAAGTTTGTGCTTCTTGTGGTTAGGTTCTTCATGTATGTCCTCCTACTCTTATCTTAGATTAACTATGAAAGTTTAAGTTGTGCTTGAAATTTTCTTAAAAGTAGCCAAGAAGAGAATATCCCGTATTGCTATATTAGTTTGCTAAGTGCCACCAGTGGTACATTTTAAAACACCATTACTTCCTTCCCAACTGCTCAAGTCATGTACTTAAAATACCATTTTCAGCTCATAGGACTTTCATAAAAGAAACATCTTGTATTCAGAATAGGCTTCCAGTTCCTCAAAAATCCCTGTTTAGATGACTTGGAAAATAAGGGCAAGTCTATTTCTTCATAGGAAGAATCAACTTCCACAAATAGGAGACTTGAGATCCAAAGTCTCGGTTGTCTTCTTAAATACTAGTGTTGTTAATTATTTAAAGCAAAAAGAATTCTAAAAACAGAAACCTCTACTGCTTCCATTTTCTTGGATGAGTTCAAACAAGTTTATGCTAATCTACTATTTTAACATTATGGGGTTTCCGATATATAGAAACAAGGTACCCGTTCCCAAATAACAATTCTTCAAATGCCAAAATGGCCAAAGGTGCAGACGCTTGTTTCTCCATTGCAAAATAACTCTACAACAAGCGTGAACATCTAACAGAGATTTGCATAAATAATTAATCTGTTGAGCTGTAACACTTACTCGCAAAGCCATCTTCTTAAGTTTGTTCATTGCAGAGAACTGCTTCAGGCGTGAGAGAACAGCAGAATCAAGAGGCTTATCAGGGGCCATTTTGTCATCAACAATCCAGGGATGGCCTGGAAGGAAAGAAAGTTTTTCCAGAATTAGTTTCATGAGAAAGCAATTATTTTTTTAACTCTTACACTAACGAAACAAAAATACACTGCATGCTAATGTTCTACGTTACGCACTTGCAGTGGCCTATACACGCAAGGGAAAATAAAAACTTACACAGAACTTCATGGGCCGTCAGCCTATTTTTAGGATTTTTCTCCAACATCTTTCGTATCAAATCCTTGGCACTATCAGAAATGCCGGGCCATGGTTCTGATTCAAAATCCAATTTTCCCTGTAATATCTCACGAAATATCCCCATCTCAGTTTCTGCAATCAAAAGAGGTATAGAGAGAGTGGAGCTCTGAGGCATTAGAAGACAGTAGGCAATATACTCCCAAAGAGATATATTCTTTCCTCAAGAAAGCAGGGTAGGTACCAGCCCAGAAAGGTGGAACACCACTAAGTAAAATGTACAATATAACTCCAGCACTCCAGACATCTGCTTCAGGTCCATAATGCTTACGAAGAACTTCTGGTGCAACATAATAAGGACTACCAACAACATCAGAGAAGGTCTCGCCTAAAGGAACAACAGCAGAAAGAAGCAATAGTTAATTCTAAAAGTTTGAAATAAACAACCACAGGAGAAAACTGAACAAACAATAAGATATTGACCATGGCCAAGTGAAACAAAACATGCCAAAAATATGCATGATAACTAAAAGTTATCATGTCTATAGAACAAGCTGTCGACAACTATTTCCTCAAAATATCAGTAGAGTCCTTGAAAAAGGACATTCACGATAAGATAATTAATATACTATCTCTGTATTCCAAATTTATTCGTTCGTAAAAATTTTTATATAAAATAAAATAAAGATTTTGGAGCAGTAATCAGCATCTATATCACATTAGTGTAAAAGCAAGTCTTTTTCCATATACAAGAAATTTTAGTAGTCAGATAAAACATTTTAATCTTCTTTTGTCCTTTTAATATTAGTCGGCGTAGCTCAGCTAGTAGAGCACAGGATCAAAAATCCTTGTGTCAGCATTTCAAATATAACAGTGTTATATAGAAATAAACAGCAATAGTTACAATTTAAATCACAACACAAACGGAAAAGATCAGCAGTACCCATACATCAAATTTCATGCATTGTAACACACATCAGAAAGGATGGAGTTCACCCAAACGAATGAAAAGTTGCATGTTGGCTGTTATATGTAAGACACAGATTCATCTGCATAACACTAACAGCTATACATCTGAATAGAATAATCAATATGCCAAGTGGGAAAGAAAAGAAGCAGACAATGTATGTTCACAAGTAATGATTTTAATTCTGTTTAAATCTATCCTTTTATTCTTCATGTTTTCTTTTCCATGCTGCAAGATGAATTTGAATAATTAAGTTCATATTTGCGTTGCAGTTTATTTATTTATTATTATTATTTTTTTTTTTTAGTTTTTAAGACCAAAATTTGAGAAAGAGGCTAAGTTTTGACAGCACCCTTAACTGAGATTGGAAAAAGTTAACCTAGTTGCAGGGTTTTTTAATTATTCATGGTCAACAAACTTTAAACTGATGAAAAATAAAAAATTCATTAGTTAAAACTGATTTAGTTAACTGGTTTGGTTATGTAGAGTCAAAATGCCAAATCAATTACCAACATTCAAGTAAGTATGTTATCATGACACTTGTACAACCTACTTTTCTCAAAAATAAAACCTTAGTTAAACAACTAATTACCAGACAACTTTTCATTTATAAAAAAGGTGAAACCCACTTTTTCAATTCCAATTTCACTAAAAAAAAAAAAAAGTTGCTTTCCAAACACAGCCTAAATATCCCCAGTCGCTCAAGTGTCCCAGTAAGAACTCTCCATGTCTAGGGAACTTTCTCCATGTCTAGGGAACTACAAGAAAGTAGCACTAAAGGAAAACCCTTTCAAAAGCAAACAAATCAATTCTTTTTGTTCTTTTTTTTTTTTTTCTGTCATATGGCACCCTTCATCATAGGTTAAGCATTAGGAGCTCTTTGCTATGCATGGTCTTCATGTCTTGCAGGTCTTCTAGGATCTGACAGTTGAACCATAGATTTGAATTGTCGTTGTACTCCTATTTCTAGTTGTTACCCAGGACTTGTCCATGACATATGATTCTGCTTATTCTGGTGGCTGCTCATTATTGACAAACCATTCAGAGAACTGAAATTTTCTCATCTTTCTCATGGATTCTATACCAAAGCAAAAAGGCTGACAATCACGACTATTAAATTATTCCCCGATAGAATACCATCATGTAACAAAGAGATTGTTATCTTTGTGAAATCTCTCATCTTCTCCTTTTCCTATCTCATCACAGCCATTAGCTATCTCCTTTGTCTCATGTTGAACTAATAGGTTATTGATCTCCATGACCTCTGATAGCAAACAGGAGCACCAACTACCTCTTTTTTTGTTCAAAACATGCAACGCATTTTACCAAGCCATACATATTCTCTCATGGGTAAAGGCAAAAAAGTCTCTAAATGCTAACCCTTAGGTATCTCAACTCAAATATAACTTCTTATATAATCAATATCATGTATCATCATGATTTTTCACCTATATACAATTTTATATAAAATTGATTATAATTAATTGTGATAAATAAAAACCCCTTAAAGTTTAGTGTGTAAAAGAACTTCCTAACTTTAAGAAATTAATAGAGAAGATTTAGCTTCTGGTTTTAAATCAAAATGTATGGTTATGGAAATCATATAAAAATAATCAAGACAATATCTCCATACTCAAACAAGGAAGGTCCCATCTTGGACCAATGCATTACAACACCAATCAACTCTACTATATACCTAAAACCTTTAGACACCACCTACAACATAAACTATTAATATAACACCCACCATTAAGATTATGAAACATTAATGTAAAATATATTTAGCACTAAAACTACTAAGAAAAATACAATATTACTAATATTAGTAAATATTAAAATAATAAGACTTCTAATAAAATAGAACTTAGATTTAATATTTGAGTATAGCCTCCCTTAAAACTTGATAATTGAATCAGGTCGGATGCTATCACGACTCAAAATCTCCTTTGTGTAATTTAGCATTGCAAACAACATGATTGAACTTCATATGCATCTTCACACGAGGAAGCAGAATAACTTTTACTTCATTACTAATTCATCTTGATCAAGAAAATCGTTCATATTGGCTCATTATTTTCCTTGTTAAACAAAATATTTCTGACCTCCAACCTCTCTTCATCAATTTTATAAAACTGTTCATTCTTTTTTTTTTTTTTTCACGGATTAAATTTTTACAAACAAAACAAACTAATATCTCGATTTTCTATTCCTTGATCAAACTTTTTCAATCTTTATATTTTTTTTCTTGAAATTAAGTTTTTAATTGTAAATTAATAAATCTTCATTTTCTCTCTAACTTATCAGCTACTCTATCTTCTAATCCTAGATCAAACTTTTCAATAACAAACAAGCTAAAATATTCAACATATTTTCTTCAAATAATTTTTCTTCTCCTACCAATGTAATATTCTTAGGGGTGGCAATTAGGTGTAATCGTGTTCGACAGAGTTACCAAACCAATCGGAACCCAAAACGATTAATAATTGCATTTAAAATTTGAAGCCGTACGTAATATGAAAAATAATTGTGCCAATCCAACCCAACTCATTCAATAATCGTAATCAAAACATCAACTCGTATCACTGTCATATCAACCAAACCCAATTATTTAGGTGTTTAATTATCTAACTCTCAAATCAAAAAACTATAAAATTACCTATTTAAAATCAATTACAAAATTAAAATTCTACACTTTATTACTCCTAAGTATATTAGATACTCTACAATATAAAAATTAAATAATAAAAATTAATTTCAAATTTTTAAACAGTAAGGGTGTTTTTGAACTAGCGATTTTTTTGAGTTAGCTAATTTTTTTCAAGTTGAGTGAAGAGATTTGCGAAAAACAAAGAATAATTGGAGAATATGAAAAAATTGTCTAATAAATGGGGTGCAAAAAAAATTGATTTTTATACGTATAATAATGATATAATTATTAGAGTATTACAGAAGTAAAATGACCTATTAATACATACTCTCATAACCTTTTTTTTTTTTTTTTTTTTTTGGAAGTTGATCAACAATGAACAGTAGTGTCCGTTGTTGTCCAAATAAGTACCCCAAACTCATTTTCAATTTTGAAAATGAGTAGAACCTCTAATCCAAAAAACAATCTAAGTCCTTTACGATATAATAATATTGAAGAAAACATTCAAATCATCAATAAAATACAATATTTAAATCAATATTCATAATATTTAACTAAACTTTTAAACAAAAATAATTAATACAAGAACTATTCATCAAATTTTATCAAATAACATTTATATCTACAAAATGATAATTGGTCATTTTTGTCCACAAACTACAACACATTTAGATCCCTAATTTTTTTTTTCCTCTTTTTCTTTTCTTTTTTTGTTATCTTTCTTGATCCATTTTTTTTAACTATTTATACAATTTGATCCTTTTGTTGAAATTTCTATCAAAAGTTATCACGTGATTGGCACGCGAGTCATTATCGGAGGACTAAAATATACAAAAATAAAAAGTTTAAGGATGAAATGGCATGTAAGTTGATATTTTAATGACCAAAATGTATAAAGACGCGAGCTATTTAACAAAATAGGATGGTAGGATAAATTTGTATGAATAGTCATACAACAATGATTAAAAAAAAAAAAAAGAGGATAAAAGTGAAGTATTAGGACTAAAACGTATAGTTTCAGATGAAAATAGCTAATTATTCGCCTAAAGAACATAAAGTATTATAAATGAAAAAATGAAAAAAAATCTTGAATAGAATGTTTAATTAATAATTCTTTTTCTAATTTTGCCCCTTTGCGAGTTAGAATCAAATTACGTGAGTTTAACCCATTTAAACTTGTTCTAAACTTGTGAAACTCCAACCTCAATATGCTCATATAGGTTTCTTTTTTTATGTCTTCGTACTAGGTTAAATACTGTTATTCCTACGATTATCTACATATATCTACATATTTAACTTATGTTAATTTATCTCATCATACATGAAATATTGAAATCTAAAGATAATAAAAGTTAATAAGTCATCTAATAATAAACAAATAAATATTAAATAATTAAAAAAATAATAAAATTAAAATATAAAAGTTAAAAGAAATAATTATTATTTAATCAAGCTACGAGGGTTCATCATTTACAACCGAACACACTTACAAGTAAAAGGATCAACCCACTTTGACATGCACTCACAAATCTTTAGCCGTTTTTGTAGTGTTTGTGTTTTTGTTATAGAATTTTCATGTTGAGTCCAGTATTAACCCCCTAATTTCAACTTTCCATCAATATTGAATCTCATTCTCCTTTATATTCAACTTTTTCTTCGAGAAGAAACAAATAAATCTTTCTCTATGGGCATAAATATTTTGATAATATAATTTAAAATATTTTGATAATTCTCAAAGTGCACATGAGAAAATGTAAAGGAAAATCACAAAGAAAAAATCACTAGGTTGGTAAATATATGAAGAGAGAACATCTTTCTCTATGGGCGTAACTATTTTGATAATATAATTTAAAATATTTCGATAATTTTCAGAGTGCACATGGAAATGTAAAGGAAAACCACAAAGAAAAAATCTCTAGGTTGGTAAATATATCAAGAGAGAAAACTACAAAAGCCTAAGACTCTTTTGATTAGAGGAAAAGAAAACCACAAAAACCATAGTCTTTTGGGAGAAGTTCTTGAAGTTTTGGATATATCAAATGTTAAAGAAAACTACAAAGTTTTTTTTTTTTTTAAGAGTATTAATGAATCGTCGTTGTATTTATGTTTGAATGGTAGTGAAATGTTTTGAAATTGGTCCCCTGATATTTTTCCTGTAGCATTTTTCATCCTAAATCTTGTGTTGTCTTTTTTTTTTCCAATGTTTTATCTTTATTATTATATGAGTTAATTTGAACACTAGCTATTAAGAAAATAATTTATTGCACCTCAATAAAGGTTGTTATAACCTTAACAAGTGGTATCAGAGTATTGTTGCAACCCAACAATGGTATCAGAGGCAAGTGGAGCTAGGTTATCATACTTGAGCATTTCAATAGAAGAAGAATTTAAATAGTGATTTAGAAGATTAAGAAACGTAAATGTTGATCAATAGGCTCTTTTATTGACGAGCAATAACAATTTATTTACACAATTCCATACCATGATTGGGCAATTTATGGACGTGATAGTAAATCTGATGTAGGTATATCCATGGTGGTATGATGATGGTACGATAATGCAAGTATACATAAAGATGTCTTCACATTCTCTACATATGAATATCTTTTTTTTTTTTTTTTATGTAGAGTGGACCTTGATTTCCATATATATCATTGTAAATTTCAGGTGGTGTGATTTTGTCCTACATCATGGAGAAATAAATATCTTTTAGCCAAGAAGATTCTAATATTTGCATGATCTAAAAATCACACATGAATGGAAGATTCGAATGAAGCGAGGAAAGTGCGAAGATAATCACTTGAACAAAAATCCTATTGAAGTTTGAAGACGGAATACTGAATTGGAGACACAATGCAATTTGAAGTAGAGGTTATTAGGATTGTCTTGCATTCCTAATTAGATTTTGGTATATAATATATTTAGAGTTCTATTCTTTATAAAATTATTAGAAAGTTAGTGATGTTATATGATCAAATAACTATACTATCTCACAATGATTAAAAATCAAAATTTATAGGATATACGATAAATATATATATATAAATGAGAAAATCACAAAAGTAGAGACCTCAAAACAAGGTTTGTTATAACTCTAACAAATGGTACATCAAATTATTATTGCAACCCAAAATCTTTTTCAATAAAACTACTTTTTATATCTGTAATAGGATCAAAAACCTTACCTTCATATTTTGCACAAAGATCTTCATCTCCAACAAAAATCCATCTAAATAGTAAAATGGTCTTTTGTATGTTTTCAAATACCTAATTTTATACTAAACAAGGTACCTAGTTTCTAACTCTCAAAATTTTAGTTTTAACATCTTGATGTTTTTGTTTTTTTTTTTTTTTTTAAACAAAGTTTTATCTTCCACCTCTGACAATCGTTCATCCATTGATAATTTTATAAAACTAAATTCAACTACACCCCAAAAAAGCATGAACTTGAAATCAACTCCTAAATTTTAAAACTCCATCCATCATATCTGTTCTTCCCATTAAGAATATGGACTAGTTTAGGGAAAGCTATAAACTTTGTAGCAAATCTAATCAAGGACTGATATTTTCTTAACTTGGCACTCATATATGTGAAATTCGCTCTTCTAATCAACTTGCATGGTTAAGATTTTGAATCTTGATTACCCTAACTTTGATCAACCTAGCTATCATACCGCACCATTTATAACATACTAATTAAAAAACAAATAACAACATTTAGGTAAAGAAAAATAATATATCAAAATGTATAATACAACAAATAATAGAGATTAAACTTTTGCTTTATATATCAAAATATATGTAGGTTAAAAATCATGGCCAATATCTCAATACTTTATCTAGTCTTAGCATGGTCCTTAGTCATGGTATTAGTGACATTATCGGAGGTACTTTGTCCATAAATATTGGTGATACAAAGTTTTTTTTTTTTTTTTTTCTCTGTTGTTAAATTATAAAATTATAAATGATGTTAGATTACAACTCTCATTTCTTCTATAAAACCTTTTATACTACAAAAATAAAAAATAAAAAGAGGCAAAAAGAGAAATTATCATTTACTGAGTTTCAATCCAAGTCATTGTGACTCATTGTATCCGGAGGCTCGACCAACTACGGCCGAGTCGCACAGACTCTTTGAACCATGAGTATTAGACTAAAGCACCACAAAATCAATCAACTCTACCTTATTACACCTAAAAAAAAGCTTTAGACCCAAAGACCATAAATAAAAGAAATAATTAGGACTAAAAAAAATTGTAATAAGAGTAAAAGAATATTAAACAAAATACAATAGTAATTAATAGTGATTCAGTATTCCAACAAAGAAGCAAGCTTTAAGAATGTACCTGGCTTGTAGAAGACAGAGAGGCCAAAATCCGTGGCCTTAAGGGCAGCGTCTTCCTGTGCACTGGTGAATAAGAAATTCTCAGGTTTAAGGTCCCTATGCATGACCCCTAATGAATGGCAAGCCTCAACAACTCCTACAATAGTCTTGATCAACTTGGCAGCCTCTCTTTCACTATATTGCCCCTTTTGTACAATCCTGTCAAAAAGCTCTCCACCCGCACAGAGCTCCATTACTATATGAACATAGAGGTAGTCCTCATAAGTGCCCTTTATTCTCACGACATTTGGATGTTCAGATAGGTGATGCATTATTTGAATCTCCCTCCAAACATCATCGTAGTCCTCCTTACAGATCAGCTTTTTTTTGGGTATAGATTTACAAGCATAGAGTGTGCCGGTTGATTTTTCTGTGCACAAGTGGGTGGTACCAAATTGTCCCTGACCCAGCTTTTTACCTATGAAGTACAGGCTTTGGAGGGTTTGGGTTTTATAAGGCAATACCCAACTTGGTTTTAACGGCGTACCTGCTGCTACTGCTGTGCTGGTGGTGGTGGTGGTGGTGGTGCTGCTGCTGCTGGTTGTTGATGGTGGTTTCTTGGTTGTCGTTTCTGTTGATTTTGTGGATTCTGGTGGAGGGTCTGAAGCCATGGTCTTGTGATTATTCTACTAATTAGCGGTGGTGGGTGTGCTAATGGAGGTGGAAGAGGATGAGGAGTTAGAGTTGGGGTTGATCGATGTTCTGAATCTTGGAATTGGAAGATGACAAACAGTCACAAGGAGGGGACAATTCTGGCAGAGGAAATGAAAATGGGAGAAAAAGTAAAACGTTGAATTTTTTTTTTTTCTTTTTTATTTTTCGTTCCTTTTTCCCACGGATTTCTTTCAATTCCCCCCACTCTAGATTTCCTCCAGTTTTCCCTCTTTAAATTTTATTCCCTGAGTTTTTTCCTTTTTTTTTTTTTTTTTTTTTGTATTAATAAAGACAAGAAGGGATGATACAGATTCACCCGTCACCTTGAAATATTATGTATCCGTACGATACTTAGAGACCAAAAATTTTAAAATTTATTCGAATAATTTTTCTCAGAAAATCTAATATTTATATTTAAGTAAAATCATAATTTTTTCTTTTTAAATTAGTAGGAGTTATAAACAAAAAATTAAAATTCTAATATAGTATAAAATCATATATATGTTATAAATAGCTTAATATTATTGTTTGTTTTGATATATTTCAAGTGCATATCATGAATTTAAAACATGTAATTAAATAAAAAGTTTTACACCCTTACTTAGTAACTAATTAGACATTTCTTTGGCGAACAATCTGAAAAACCAGTTGACAATAATATATATATACTTTTTTATGTAATAATTGTTATTATTATTATATAAAAAGTATAATAAATTTAGTGTACATGATATTTTTGTGGGTCAAAGACAAAAATAAAAAATAAAAATAAAAATTAAAAAAAAAAATCTTCAAAAACTTAATCAAATAAAACACAATTATTTTTATTTTTAAAATTTTTCAATTTCTTTTAAAAATAATTCCACCAATTTTCAAAATTGTAAATTAAATAATTTCTTTATTTTTAAGAAAATATATATCCATATGCACCTTTATAATTCAAATAAATAAATAAACGTACTACTAAAAAGCTGCAAAATCTGCACACTTTAAACTAATTTCTTACTTTATTTTGTCCGTAACCTTTTGGTCCACATATACAAAAATATCTAACAAATCTGTACTCCCATTGTGGCTTTTGTTTAAAGGAGTAGTTTGGTTTGTGGAAATAAAAATTAAGTCCTAGTTACAAAAGTTTTTAGTAATTAGATCCTTTAATTTTATTTTTTAATTAATAAAATTATATTTTTTTAAAAAAAATATATTACTAAATAGGTATTTTTAATATTGTATGATCAATGGACCTACTTAATTAATATAATAGTATTAAAGCGATTTTATTAACAAAAATTTATGTAATCCGTGAATTATTATGAAAAAAATATATAATATTGATTTGAAATGGGACGTTATTTATATTTTAGTGTAAATTTTATATCTCAGAAACATTAAATAAACAAGAAAAAGTTGACAAACAAAAACTGAAAAATTAGTGCATTTAGTTTTCCACGTATTTGGTTTTATTTGAATGTTAAGTTATATTTATTTTTAATTTTTTAAAGGTTTTTTTTTTTTTTTTACGTATCCATGTTCTCTTTTACGCCTAAAATAAAACAATATATAGGATTTTAATTTAAGATTTATATTTATTCATTAATATATGTAAGATATTATTTTACATTAATATTTTTTTTAAAAAAAAAAATGAGGTATTTTTATCTCTGTCGCGTCTTAAACTCGTGATCTCTTAAATTATAAGTGAGACTGCTATCAATTGAGCCATACCTTCTTGACTATTTTACATTAGCATTTATTTTGTAAGTTTGTTATATATTAAAAAAAGAGAAAAATATAAATAACATATATGTGTGTGTGACAAAAAAGAAAAAGAAAGGAAAAAGAAAGGAAAAAAAAATAGTGATATAATTATATAAATATAAATATTTTAATTATTTTATGTTCCTTTATATTTATTTTCTAAGTTTTATTTCCTATTATTATTATTATTCAATTATATTAATATTTATATATTCAAATAAATTTAATACATGTTATCAACATCAAAATCCATTAATTGAATTTCAATTTTCAAGATTATAATATTAAGTCAAAACATGAGATGTTCTCTTTTTATTTAATTTATACTAATATGATTAATATTACCAAATTTTAATTTATTGTTGTTTATATATCTAGATAAAATTATTTATTCTGGACAATTAATATTATAATTGTAATGCGTCTTGCAAATACTATTATGAGTAACAGATGATTCTGATGTGACACAAAGAGCACGTATTTATACAGTGATGGATTTACGAGATCGGCATCATTTGCAACCACCTACTTAGATTAGGAGATATGGAACATTTGGTCATGATTATGTGCAAAATAAATGATTATTATATTCATATTTATTTTTTATCATATTTATTTCATTACAATATGATGTATTATATTTTTATCTTCACTGCATAAAAATTTATATTTATTTTATTTTTACACATGTTTATAGCATTTGACTAATTAAAAAAAAAAATTCTACATAAAAATATTAATTTTTTATAATACATTATTTTATAATATCCTTTTTTTAATTACAATAACATTGAAATTAATATAATATCATAATATATTAATTTATGTATATAAATTACAATTACAT
>JAXGGT010000116.1:7751220-7765797 GCA_035583425.1 Marsdenia floribunda | reverse complement strand
TTTTGAATTCTTGGTTTCCTTCGTTTCATCATATTGAGTTTTCAATTCTTGATATTTGTCTCTTGGTGAGAATCTTTTCTCGTTTCTTTTGTTTAATCGAATTGAGAGTCCAATTCTTGATTTTCGTTTCTTGATAACCTTTAAATTCTTGTTTCTTTCGTTTCATCAAATTGAGTTTCTGATTCTTAATTTTCGTTTCTTAATAAAATCTTTGAATTCTCATTTTATTCTTTTCTTCAAAGATTTACTTCACGAAAATATTTATTAGCCTTCTAAAAGATTTTTAACTTCCTAAAGATTTTTAGGAAAAGAATTCTATTTTCTTTATTCTTGAAGAAAATTTATTTTGTTTAAATTATTTAAGCTTTCCCAAATATATAATTTTTTTGTTCAAGTTTGTTAGGAATTAGTTAGTGGAACATGTTTCAAATTATAAGTTCTGAACCCATAGAGTATGGTGAAAAAGCTCATACTTTTATAAGTTATGGCCATCCTAACGGGAGTACAGTTAGGGCTGAATTCGGTTATACCAACGAGTGACTATACTTGCTTGAGCTTATGTAAAAGAAAAATTTAAATTTGTTATGTTATCTATTTGATTAAGTATCGTTATGGGAAAGTTTATGTTTGATTAAATGTTTTGGGAACATCCCGAAGACCAACAGTGATATCGCCAACATCAAATAGTAGGAAGGAGAGAGTCTGCTCTCTTACCTTGAATGTTTAAGAAGTCCTACAATAAGATCAAGGGCTTGAGTGAGGACACCATCTTCGCCTGCTTCGAGGGAGGTTTTCAATCAACAACGTTGTACACAGAGTTGCAACTCAGGAAATCGAAGACCCTAGGAGAGATGTTTAATGTGGCCCGAAGTGTCACCTTAGTTGAGGATGCCTCCTCTAGCATGGGAGGTAAGAACGTCAAGGGGCCAATGTCAGAGAACAAGGAGAGGAAGTTGTCTCCTCAATGAGAAAAGAATGGTGTGGTCGGAAAAAGGGCCGCAAGTTTGAGACCTTCACCCCTCTCAACACTCCCAGGGAGAACCTCATAGCCGATATCAAGGAGAAGCATGGGGTCAGGAATCTTGAACGCCTTAGCTCTTGCTTGGACAACACTCATGATCATAGCAAGTATTGCGCCTTCCATCGAGATCACGGGCACAACACCAAGCACTGTATCCAACTCAGAGGACCATTAAGGGGCTTATCAAGGAAAGCCATATGAAGGAATACACAGCAAACCATCGTTCAGGGGGACAAAAGAGTCCTCAACCTACCAAAGGGCGGGTCATTAACTTCATTAGCATGGATGTCCCCTCTATAACAAAGATGAGGAGATAAATCTACTCCCTGCAGATGACCTTCACCATTCCCAAGCTCCCAACCGAAGAGGGAACTATCTCCTTCTCACAGGCCGAGCTTAGCCCAATGAAGGAAGCAAGGAGGGCTCCTATCATCATCAATGCCATGTTAACTACAGTAGGAATTGATTCATGCATGGTGAAAAGGTTGATGGTGGACACCAAAGCATCGTGGGATGTGCTCTACTACAAGTATTTCCGCAGCACCTGAGTGACCACGACCTCAAACTGAATTCGAGATTAATGGAGGGTTTCACTGCCCACAAAATCTTGGTCAAAGACCCTTCTAGTGGATGATGAGGTAGAGTTCTACGTAGTGGACGTAGAATTTTATTACAACACTATCCTCGATACTCCCTCTTAGGTGACCCTCAATATAGTGGCCTCCACGTTGCACTAACAGGTCAAGTTCCTCAAATATGATGAAGTAGGCAGCGTGAGGAGCAATCTATGAGTTCTGTTGGTGAAATGTCTAGCTAACAGCAACCCAATGGGTGATCATCGAAGCCCCTGGCAACAATAAAAAGGAGAAGGATCCTCGCACACCCATCAAGGTAATCAACTACGAGGAAATCCTTGTCCATCCTAATCACCTTGATCAAAAGATAAAGATATGGGTCGACTTGGAGCCATCCGACAAAGCACAGATCTCCGATTTCCTCCACTGTCACAAGACCACCTTCACATGGTCCACTAGTGACATACTTGGAATAAGCAAAGAAGTGGCTATACATAAGTCCACACTAACCAGTAGTTTATCATTGTACAACAAAAACTACTGTGCTTCAGGAGGAGAAAGAGGTGGCAATGAGAGAGAAGGTTGGAAAAACTCCACTTCAAGGGCTTCATTGAAGAAATAAAGTAACCAATGTAGCTGGCCAACATCGTTATGATTAAGAATTCAAGAGGCAAAAGGCACATATGTGTGAACTTCACAGACCTCGATAAAGCTTGTCCCAAGGATAGCTACCTGCTTCCCCACATCGACGCCGTAGTTGACTCTACTATGAGATATTCCTTTAGGAGCTTCTCGGTGCCTTCTTTGGTTATCACGAAATAAAGCTCGCGGAATCGAACGAAGTACATACCTCATTCTGAGCCGTTGGAGCTACCTACTATTACAAGGTCATGGCTTTCAACCTAAAGAATGCTAGGGCTTCTTACCAAAGAATGGTGAATAAGATCTTCGAAGACCAAATAGGGTGAACCATCTAGGCCTATGCCGGCGACATGGTAGTGAAGACAAAGGCAGGCACCACCCATCTGAGTGACCTCGAAGAGACCTTCAACACTCTAGATCGATACAACTTGATGCTAAATCCCACCTAATAAGTGTTCAGATTAAAGTCTGAGAAATTCCTAGTTGAGCCCGGTTGTGGAAGCAACGCTTAGCTCTAATTCCCTCCGAAGTCCCCTGAGTTGATGAATGTCCTAAGAAAGCTTGAAGTCAAGGAACAACCAATTGAAGTTGGGAGAGTGAGAATCGGAAGGGACGATGAATGAAGGAGGGAGAAAATGACTGAAGGGATATTAGGGAGAAGGAGAACAAAAGGACTGGTCACTGGATCGGTAAGACGGGCCCCTTCCAGTACAAGGTGGAGACCTAAATCTCCTTGAGGAGGGCCTCTTCCTCCTCTCATTAGTTTAAGGGTCCTCACCCTCGAAAGGTATCTTTCCCCTATTGTAAGATGGATGACTAATGGGAGGTGGACTAGAACTAGCATCAACAGCTCCAGAGGATGTAACAACAGCTTCAAAAGTAGTAGAACCAACAACAACAGAACCATGCGCACTAATTGATGCCATTTCAATAGCAGCAAGCCTATCCTCTTATTGACTGATATTGGTGCTGTAGAGGAAGATCAACCTTAGTGCAGGGAGCAAGCGGGTTCTTCTCCAAGTTAGAAAGCCTAGCTTGTCTTTGCTACCTCCTTCCTAGGTGGGCTACAAATATATCATTAAGGGTCCATGTTAGCATTTTAAGAGACAAAAAGAATGGGTCAAAAGTCAAAAGAAGAAAGTTCAACCTTCATGCATGCAAAATAATGTCTATCTACCCGAAGAGGGCATGCATGCAAACTACACTCCCTCTGCAAGCCAGACAGTCCACAGAGTTAGCTCTTTAAAAGTGAAGAGTCTAAAGATGGTTTTCTTCCTCATGTTCTAAACCTAATTCCCTCCTTCTCTCAAGAGTTCCTCCAATCCTACACCACTCTATGGAGGACCTTATTAGCAACTCATCTGATGAAAGGAACTTCATTTGCTTTTGAGGGTCTATCCCCACAGCATCATCCATGGTAGCAATGAAGGACATCTCTGTAGTATTCAAGAAGGAAATAGGTGTGGCCATTCCCTAACCTTCCAGATGTTTAACGTGAGGGAAGAAAGGAAAGCTAACTGTCGACTCCACACATACCTACTTGTTCCTCCAATCCACCTTGTTAGGCACTTGATCAAACAAAGAAATCCTGCTAGAACGGATGAAAAGGTTTGATCTTGGGGCTTCAGAGATGAAAAGTATACAAAGACAAAGTTCTTAGAGAGTTCAACACCAAACCTCCTAGATATCACAACAAAATAAACCAACACCCATATAGCGTTTGAGTGGAAATGAACAGGTTATCCTTGTGCTTCTAGCAAGACATAGACTAAGAAGGGATACAAAGGGAAGCGAAACCCATTATAAAAGTGGGAGAAAGGAACAAGGAGAAACCTATCTAACATCGACTCAATGTCACCCCCAAAAACACCCTGTACATGGGGTTAGCCAAGCCAAAGGATGAACATATATATTTTTTGAAATTTATTTGAATTTATAGTATTGGGCAACAAGGTAAAGATAGGTTTTGGCCCAAAAGTGGCCCTAACCCTACTGCCACCTGACATTATTCCAAGCACATCTTCCTCCCTACGGAGGACAACAACTCCCTTAACAAGTCCTAACCTTTTATTTGCCATGACTCATACTTAATAGAACAATGGTTTTTACCTAATAGAATGCAAATACAAAGTCAATAAGAAGGAAAAGCAAGAGCTCACCTTGGGGATAAAATGATTGGAAACAAAAGAAAATAGGTTTACTATCACAAATGTAAGACCTAAAGTCACTACTTAAAGGCTCAGAAAGAACAGAAGTATAAGAATGGAAAGAAGACTGTAGCTTTCTGATAAAAGACAAAGATTACAGAAGAATATCAAAACCTTCTAGCGGGGGCGAAGTGGTATTTATAGCTTAAATTTGAAATATTGGGGGAAGAATGTAATTATGATCGCCTCCTCGTATCCCCCATCGGTTTGGGTCCCCAAGTGACGAAACGTCTGTACCTTTACTGCAATTGCAATTTCCAATAGTCACATCCCTTCAAATGGAAGCACACAATAAGCCCATCCTATAAACCACATGTAGGGACTGCATTAACACGAGGGGCAACTGAAGAGTACTTTTTTCCCAAATAATTATCTGGAGGCTACGGGGGTCGTACCTTGTTAGTTAGTCGCCAGAGAACTTCACTGCCACATCAGTAAGCAATACCTTGGTACATGTCAGCAGCTTGCAAGGTTCCCCCAGATACCAATCTATGGACTTCATCGAGTCCTTTCAATACACCTAAATGTGGTCCTTTTCCACTTTACATGCTTTTACCATGAGATATACTGTGGCACCACTAAATACCCTTTGCAAACATATCAAGGGCGACTAAGTCAGATAGGCGCACCTACTCTCTCTAAAAAGTGCTGCCAAAATACTTACATAGCAGGCATGGTTTACCAGGGGATCAGAACATCCCCCTACTTGTTCTAGCCACATTGGCTTGTACGCTATATACTCCAACATCATATCATATAAATAGGCCTAGACGATCAGTCCCTAGGTAACAAGGTGAAAGTATTCTCAGAGCAATATTCTATTGCTAAGGTATTTCTTGCTCCTTGCATTTCCTTTATCTAATAGTAGACTACTAGTAAATCTTGTTACTACTTTCTCCTAACCTTTACTGACTTAATCATCTGAGGGTCTTAGTGGAGATAAACCTCTGTCTCAGACTTCCTTGCAGGGAAACCCAGTGCGATCAAAGCAGCCACAATATCCACTTTCCAATTGATCAATTCCAACTTGCCTCTTACCTTATGTCTAGTGCTCCCAATTTTGGCTAAATCACTCTTCTTTTTAGTTTTGGAAAATTGACTATTTTTGTCTTAAAGTATTAATTTTATGCTAATTAATTTTTAACTTTTGAAGAGTATAAACTCCCCAAATAATAATTAGGATGCCAAGGGGGTCACACATCATTGACCACTCAATAGAGGACCCTAAGGACATGTCATCATTCGAAATCTTAGGAGCTCATCAGTGGATGGTGTAATGCCTAGGGATCTCACCTTGCAGACTCCGCAAAAGCTGTTCATTACGCCTCAATGCGGTTCTTTTCCACTTTGTGAACTTTTAGCATGAGACACGCTGCAATACCACTTAGTGCACTATTGACATGTCATCAAAACGACCAAGTCAAATAAGCACAACTATTAATCTTGAAAAGGGGTGGTCAAAGTACTCATGCTATAGACATCATCTACCCGAGGATCAGAGCTCCCCACACTCGTCTCAGCTTCATTAGCTAGTATGCTGGGCGGACCAGCACCATACCATATCAATAGACAAAAATAGTCCCCACGCAAACAAGATGAAAGTATTCTTACTAAAATACTATTTTATTGCTAAGGCATTCTCAAACACTTTACTGTCTGCATTTCCCCAGTAGACTACTAGTAAAGCTAGTTACCACCTTTCTCCTACCCTCTACTTACTTAAGCATTGAAAGGTCTTGATAGAGAAAATCTTCATCTCAGACTTCTTTGCAAGGAAATCCAACACCATTCGAACTAGCCACGTACTCCTAATCCTTCAACGGATTAACTCTAGCTTAACTCTTACCTTACGTGTCTAGTGCTCTATATTTTGGCTACATCAATTGGTTCCGTTACCGAAAACATTAAATAAAAAAGCCAGATATCCACTCTCTCTCTCTCTTCTAAAAAAGAACGAATAGACGGCATCATAGAAGAACACCAATGTCTCTAAGGAGAATAAGCTTGTCCTTCAAATTCTCACTAAATTGAGTTACCGACAGGCTGCTTCCACCAACCGAAGGTCCAAGGCCACTCAACTATTGAGTGCGCCCACGCAACGACGACTTGTCTTCAAGAGGTTGGGACAAACTAGTGAGAACCTGTGGGACATGTTTAACTAACAAAGAATTAGCAACCAAACAAAACAGCACAATAGTTGAGGTACTGCAAGAGGGAGTTCAGCTCCTTCGACGATAGAATAAGGCAATGACCTCATGGATGGAACTCAGGGAGAGAATAGGAAGCCTTGGGGTAAATCCTCTAGTGTTTACAACTGTCTCAAGGCTTCAGTGAAATCAATCAAAAAGCTCCACAGAGGGCCAACGACAGGTGGAGACTGAAGTCAAGTCAAGGACACACTCCAAGGCGCGCCCTACATGCCCTAAATGTAATAAGTTAGATGAATCTCACATTACCTCCCAACTATAGGCCAAGTTGCTTACAACGGCAAAGCATGGATCAAAGAGGTCCTGCGCTCAATATTTTCCCTACTGGAACACCCATTGAGTCCCCAACAGGCCCTGCACAGTAGTGATCGGCAAGTTCACTAGATAGACATGCGAGGTGACTCTTGACCCCACCTAAAAAATTCCACAATTCCTGTTGTACTCTGAAAAGGCCAGGCCCCAAGAACATCTCTATCACTACAAGTCGACAATAGGTCTAGTTACTAATGACGAGGTCATGCTGTGTCGCGCCTTCCCTAGTACCTTGGCATAGAAAGCCCTCTTTTGGTTTACAACTTTGAAGCCAAATTCTATGGACTCATGAGTAGAATTGGAGAGAAATTTTCCAGACAAGTTCAGCACTGCCAAGAATATCCCAAAGAACCACGGCGATCTCGCCAACATCAATTAGCGGGAAGGGGAGAGCTTTCTCTCTTACCTTGAACGGTTCAAAAAGGTTTACAATAAAATTGAGAGGGTCTCAATGAGGACACTGTCCCACCTGCTTTGAGGGAGGCTTCTGATCATCGGTACTATACACAGAGCTACAGATCAAGAAGCCCAAAACCTTGGGAGAAAATTAGATGTGACCCGAAAAGTCGCCTTGGCCAAAGACGCCTCCACCAATTGGGGAGGTAAGAAGGACAATGGATCAACATCTGAAAGAATGGAGAGGGAATCCCCTCCTTAGTGTGAAAGAAAGGGGGTGGTCGGAACAAGGGCTGAAAGTTCAAGACCTTCACGACCCTTAACACTCCTAGAGAAAACCTCAAAGTCATTATCAAGGCGAAGCACGGGGTCAGGAACTTTGAACCCTTTATCTCTTGCACTGAAAACACCTATGATCATTACAAGTATTGCGCCTTCCACTGGGACGAGCATGACATTGAATAGAGTATTCAACTCAGGAGGGCCATTGAGCGGCTCTCAGGGAGGGCCACCTGAAAGAATACACTACAGAACAACGTAAGAGGATGGAAGAGTCCACAACTAGCCTTGGAATGGGTCATTGACGTTGTCAGCATGGAGATTCCCTCCATAAAACAACTGAGGAGGCAGATCCTCTCCCTGTAGACGACTTTCACCATCCTCAAGCTCCCAATCGAAGAGGGAACAATATCCTTCTCCTGCACCGAGCTTGCCCCTACAGATGAAGTGAGGAGGGCTCCCATCGTCATTGACGTCGCGTTAACCATAGCAGGAATTGATCGGTGCATCGTGAAGAGGTTGTTGGAGGACACTAGGGCATCACAAGACATGCCCTACTACTAGTGTTTCCGTAGCATTGGCCTGTGTAATCACAATCTCTAATCGAAATCCACGAGATTGGAAGGTTTCACTGCACACAAGATCATAGTAAATGGGGTAGTCAATTCTGTCAGATTAGGAGCCTTCCAACGGAGTGTCGAGATTGATTTCTATGTGGTAGACATAGAATCCTCTTACAATGCTATCCTTAATGCCCCTTCTTAAGTTGCTCTTGATATGATGGCCTTCATGCCGCATCAACGACACAAGTTTCTCTTCACCAATAGAGTAGACTACATGAGATGCAATCCTCGAGCCCTATTGGACTACCTTGTACAGAGCTCGAAGAATAAATGTCTAGTCGGTAGTGACCCAATAGATATCTTGGTGATCATTGAGGCCTCCTTGCACAATTTTACCCATCTAGAGGTATTAGACAAGGAAACTCTATTTCAACTTCTATTTTCATCCTACGTATGAATTATCTATCCATTTAATTATTATAGCTATAAATTCTAAATTTTGGTCAGTAGTATCTATATCCAAACGTGGTCTAAAGATTTCACATTTGTTGTTTGCAAATTATATCCTATTTCCTTTTTTTTTTCTTTTTTTTTTTTTTTAAAAAAGAAAACACTTATCCTCTAGTATTTTAGTTATCAATGGTATTTTGAACCATTTCACTATAGTTTCTAGACAAATTATCAATACCTCTAAATTCTTTTATTATCCTTTTTAAAAAGTACACTTCATCAATTTAGAATTTACTGTCCAGAACAACTAAACCTTACAGAAGTTTCATCCTTTGGAAAATATTTAGGGTTTAATTTTTCTTTCACTAATCCTAAAACTATTCATTTTAACTTCATTTTTGATAAAATTCAAGATAGATTAAACACTTGACTTAATTGTTTTCTAAATGTTCCTAGTAGGCTTGTTTTGCTTAAATTAACTTTAGCATATATACATATACACTGCATGCAGATTTGCAAACTGCATGCTAAGACTCTTTCTTTAATAATTCATGTATATGTAATACTAAATTAATATGTCAATAATTACTTAATTAACATGATAAATATTTCCGCCACCACACAAATACTAATTTTAATAGGATCTAGTATTTATTTGCACTACCAAAGGTTATTACTTTCTTATGGTTTTGTGCTCATAATAAATTACCTCATAAGGTTTACTTATTTTCTAAACATATTATTAATAATAATCTTCTTGCAATGTTAAAGAAAATGTTTTACATATTGTGAGAGATTGTAAGCAAGCATATTTTTTTGGTAGGTTCTATTATTCCTCTCTAGAAAAGATCATTACATTTTACTAAAAATTTTAAATGGCTACACTATCTTACTTCTTTAAATCATAAACTTCGATATGATATTTTACAAATTTCTTATTTTTTTTGTTAACTTTTGTTGGGCTTTATGATTATACAAAAATTCCTTAAGAGTTTAGAAAAGATCACTTACCTTATAAGCTTTACCCTTCTCCCTTTAATGTACTAGCTCATACTTTCCTTTTCTTATAACTCCATAGCATAAAAATGTATGACAGTAAAAAAAAAAAAAAAAAAAAAAAATTATTGCATGTCAAGTGATCAACACTTAATCCTTCTTTTATTAAACTAAACTTTGATGGCTCTCTGGATTCCATTGGCAATGAAAATAAGAGTGGTATAGATAAGGTTTTTAGGAATTATATGGATAACTGGTTATTAGGGTTTTCACAACACATATGTTCTTACTCTATGGATAAACCTAAATCTTGAGCATTTTTGTCTTCCTTTCTTCTTGCTAAAGCTCATAGATGGATACATTTGGACATTAACAAAAATTTTAAGATTCGTCATCAAACGATACTTTATAATTATAATTCTAAACCCTGTTGATACATACACAATTCTACTCTCTTAATTCATGAATTACGAATTTAATTTAATTTTTATAATATAGAATTAAATAATTAATGTCCTAACCAATTATGAGAGAATGGGAAGTACGACGAAAGATGTATAAGAGCCCAACTTACAATAACGATTCAATAAAGGACTACCTAATTCATCCATCTTACGTTATGGGTTAGGTTCAAAAGGATTTTAATAATGGCCATCCTTATACTAGGATGGTTAATGCATAGATGAACTGGTTTGGTTTTTTTTTTTTTTTTTTTAGATTGTTTAGTATTTTTGAACCCAGTGCTCTGTATATTGTTTTTCCGCAAGTTTTTGTGTGCATGGCTAATGTTATAAGTACAATGTTTTTTTTTTTTTTTCCGGGGGTAAGTAATTATAAGTGCTGATTTGTTATTTTATTTTATTTTCTTAATTTTATCATATTTGATAGTTATTTTTATTTTAATTAATTAGAAATTGAGTTGTATTGAATTTTTTTTTAGAGGAAAAATTTCTATAACATTTATTTTTTTATACATAAATTTCGAACTCAAAATAGTATTTAAGGAAAATCAAATTCCTTTTACTTAATCTTAAACTAAGAGAGGTTGTTGGTCTCATTAATTTGTTTTAATCAAAAGAAAACAATTTATAATCTCAAACTCTTTCTTTTTTTCTTAAAAAAAAAAAAAAAAAGAGAGAGAGAGGAAATATCACACCACAGGAGAAGAAGAAGAAGAGGTTGAGAGCTTACTTCCTGTGGAGTGCGAATGGATTTGGAAACTGCAAGGAGATGCTTGGAGAAACAAGGCGGCCCCTATGAATCACTGGTGGATTCTTTGCCTCACAGATACTTTGAGCCCTTCGTTGCTGATGGACTCAAAGTTGATCTCATCGAACCGGGTCGAGTATTATGTTCCCTCACTGTCCCTCCCCGACTACTGGTAAATCCTTAGCTGAGAAATTTCTCTGCCTGAATTCAGTTATCGAAAAACTAACGTGGGATTTGAATTTTTTCCTTTTTTTTTCCCCCCCTTTCAAGAACATGGGGAATTCATTGCATGGTGGAGCAACGGCTACACTGGTGGATTTGGTGGGTTCAGCTGTTATATACACAGTGGGAGCCCCTAGTGTTGGAGTCTCTGTTGAGATCAACGTTTCCTACCTTGATGGTGCCTATGTTGGTGTACGTATTCTTCACCCCTTTTTCCTTAGTTTTCTTTCATAAAATGCTTTTCTTCTGAAATTGGTTTTATTGTTTCTTGATTTTTGAGTCATACTAGGAAATAAGCTTTGTTCAAATTCCTTATGAACAGAGATACTGAGGTAAAGAAACAGAGTTTTTGAGCTTCCTTAATTTGAACTAATTTGATTTGGAAAATTGGCCAATTTTTGGGTTGTCTAATTGATTTGGCAAAACTATAGTTTAAAAGTGCAAGAATACAGGTATGAAAAAAAAAAAAAAAAAAAAACACAAGATTTTTAGAATGAAACTTTAAAAACGATAGGCTATTTTCTCAATTTGATTTACAGCAATGGCTTATTTGCTAAGGTTTTCCTTTCAACAGGAAGTAAGCATAGTTAGCTGATTTGTGAACCGTCTTTGGGGTCCCTAATGAGGGAAAATAAGAGAACACTGTGAAAGTAAGTTAAATTTTATGTATAATTCAAAATTTTATTTCTATGTAGATTGACTTGGCACTTGATAATTAGGCTCAAAAAATATCTGTGTAAAAGTTTTCTGAGATTGAAGATAGTGTATATGCCTTTTGGGATTGGCTGAAAACAATATTTGTTAATGTCAGCTTACAAAGATAAATCAGTTCAAACGAGAGTTTGGTGCTAGGTATGCACTCAAAACAGAACATAGTATATAATTCTTTTTCTTCCTTAACATCTGAATCATGGTTTTCAAACTAGTCCCCCTCACTTATAAAATAATCCGTAATCCAGTTACTTGAATTTGGATTAGCGGTGTGCATTTGTTTTTTTCAATATTGATATGCATGAAGTGTGTGGTGCAAATCAAAGGTGTGGTTCCTAGTAAGCGCCACATGATTAATAGTTTCAGAATATTGTAGGGCAACAGGCTTCATGTTTTCATTATTCTGAAAGCTATTTACTCATTTGGATTTGGCCAACATTAGGAGATATATTGGATTCATGAAAGATTTAATATATGGAGGAATATTTTTTCCCTCTCACAGAATGCATTAGATTGGGCAGAACACACTTCATGTTCTTAGACTTCTTGGAAATCAGAAATCTGCTGTCTGTGTCCGTGATTCTGTAAGTTGTTTCCCTGTACATTGGCTTTGTAATTTCTTTGTGAAGAGGACCTGAGCTATGGAAAATAGAGGAGTCTTTTAGATAGTTACTTCTTCTGATGTTGGTGATGTGGTGAGTAGGTATACCATGTATTGATTGGAAATATCAATGTTCGTTTCACTTTGATTATCAGCAGGGGTTATATTTGAATGAGAGAAGATATGTCTAGAATAATATTTTGAGAGAGGTTAAAGTGACAGCTTTTTTAAAATTTTAGATTATGGTCTTAATCTAAATTTTTGACCCGCTAGCTGAAAGGTGTTGATTAGTAGTTTTCTTAAAATATGAGTGAGTGACAACAAGTCCTTCCATGCCATTTGATCAACTCTCCTGTGAAGAAAAGCTATGTTCCGTCGCTGAATTCTTTGTTGAGCGCCAAATTAGCGGGATTTTACGATTTTTCTTTTGGCAATTGATCTTAGAAGCAATGCTGCATCTTTAGTCTTCTGGACGTTGGGGGTTCAATATGTTTGCTCTTTTGGTGAAAATCTCAAACTCCATTAATTGATACATGAGTTTAGATTAGGAGTGCACATTATAGTTTTTCATATTGATGTGCAAGAATGGTGTGATGGGAATAAAAAGATGATTCATTGTAAGCACCGTATGATTAATATCTACAGAAAGCTGTAGGACAACAGGCTTCCTTTTTGCATTACTCCAAGAGTTATTGAACTCATTTTGCCAATCCTGAGAGGTATGTTGGATGCATCAAATACATAATATATCAAGGAATACTTTTCCCCTCGCAAAATGCATTAGGTTGGTCAGAACATACTTAACATGCTTATGTCCACGATCTTTTAAGTCTTCCTGATACATTGACCAAAAGAGCTGTAAGTTTGGTCTTTCTTTTTTCTTTTTTTTTTTTTTTTGGAAATTTTAGAGTACAGTGTTAATGTAATATTTTGACCCAGTAGCTGTAAGGAGTTGCTTGGTAATTTTCCTAAATTACTGAACGGCAGTAAGTCCTTGCATGTAGTTCTAATCAACTCTGCTGAGAAGAAGAGCTATGTTCTCTTACTGGATTGTTTGTTGATCACCAAATTAGTAGGATGGTACCATTATTTTTTTTTATTATGCCAATTGATCTTGTATCTTTAGTTTTCTGGACCCTGGGGCTCAATACATTACTGTTCTTTGCAGTTACGATGAAGGGAGTGAGAATTTCATTCATGTTTGTTTTGGTAATTAACTTCATGTTATGTATTGCTAGTTTAGTTGGAGAAATGTGTGGTCTGGTTTAATTGAGAAAAACTTCTTTGAAACTAAAAGGAGTTAACACATCGTGGTGGATGTGCTTTGTAAAGCGCATGAAAGCAAAAATTAAGGGTTCATCTGGTAAATACTTTTTCCTACTTAAAAATTATTTTTTAAAGTTTTGATCAACATTTTTTTAACTTATTTAAAGGTAAAGTTTCAAGTATGTTAACTATATTTGAAAGCAAAAATTAAGGGTTCATCTGGAGAAATATTTTTTTCCTACTTAAAAATTATTTTTTTAAATTTCGATCAACATTTTTTTTACTTATTTAAAGAGTAATGTTTCAAGTATGTTAACTATATCTCTAATATTTAAGTATAGAAATTTCAAATTCAAATTTTCATATTTAAAAAATGTATCTATTTTTATTTCCTTCTAAAATGTTGAATGCAATCTTTATTTTATTTTGTTTTAGTTTTTAAATGGTTGCCCAAGTGGACCCTAAAGTTTTCCCTATAATTTTAAAATGGTGAATATGTTCAAAAGAGGATTCAATTCAGCTATAGAACTATTAGGAATATAATGTCATGGATACCAGAACATGAAACTTGAATTATATTATTTAGGGGTGACAATATTGGACCCGACACGACAACCCGACACGAACACGACACGAAAATAGCGGGTTCGGGTTGAGGGTTAGCGGGTTCGTGTCGGAGCGGGTCGACCCGTTTAAGTTTAATCGTGTTCGGGTTGTAAACGGGTTGAACCCTCTCAACCCGTTTCTGACCTGCCAACCCGTATAAATAATAATTAATTTTTTATTTTAATTATTATTATTATTATTATTTTTAATTATATATTTTAATTTATTATGAAAATTTTTAATAATTTTTATTATTTTTTAATTTTAATATTTTTTATATAAATAAATTACATAATATTTGTATTTTTATAAGT